>CM053399.1:118812875-118911972 GCA_028644305.1 Xerus rutilus
ATAAGTGTTGGCGAGGTTATGGGGGAAAAGGCACACTCATACATTGCTGGTGGAACTGCAAATTGGTACAACCAATCTGGAAAGTAGTATGGAGATTCCTTAGAAAACCTGGAATGGAACCACCATTTGAGCCTGCTATCTCACTCCTAGGTCTATACCCAGAAGACTTAAAAACAGCATACTACAGTGCTGCACCCACCTCAATGTTTATAGCAGCTCAATTCACAATAGCTAAAGTGTGGAACCAACCTAGATGCCCTTCCATAGATGACTGGATAAAGAAAATGTGGTATATAGACACAATGGAATATTACTCAGCAATAAGAGAGAATAAAATTATGGCATTTGTGGGTAAATGGATGGAGTTGGAGAATATCATGCTAAGTCAAGTAAGCCAATCTCAGAAAACCAAATGCCAAATGTACTCATTGATAAGTGGATGCTGATCCATAATGTAGGGAAGGACATGGGAACAATGGTGGCTCTCTGTTCACAGGGGTGTAAAGGGGGAGGAGGCATGGGGACAGCAAGGGTGATGGAATATGATGGTCATCATAGCCCTAACTTTATCTATGACTGCATATATATTTGTGATTCTATACAACTTACAACTAGAGAATTGATATGCTATCCTCTATCTATGTACAATGAATCAACTTGCACTGTTAACATGTAAGCCTAAATAAAACAAATTAAAAAAAAAGATGGTAGTGGACTGGGGGTGTAGCTTAGTGGTATAAATGTGCTTAGCATACAAGGGCCCTGGGTTCAATCCCCAGTACCAAGAAATAATAAAATAACTTTTAAAACAAGATGGTAGCCACATCTCTCTGAAAGAAAAATTTAGAACTTTCTTATGTTTAGTATTTATTATTATTATGTTGTACTTTTAAAAACTCCATTTCTTAAAAGGTTTTTTAATTTTTTGATAAGTGAATGATTGTGGTGGTTAGTAAATAAAATTGATTGCCAAGAATTGTGGAAAACATCATTAAATATTAGCATGTTTTAGACCCACTTTTTTCATTGATTAATATCCTTCCACATACCTAGTTAAGCAGAACTTCAAGCTGACTTAACTAGGCCATGTACTTGAGATTTTGATCTGGCATAAGAGCAATAAATACCTTCACAATCGTCCAGAGGAAATAAGAACAATCACACTGTGGGACACCTGCAAAGTCTGCCAAACCAAGATGAAGACAAGAACATCTCCAGATAAATGTGATAAAATGGTGCAATGGAAACTAGAAAGATTAAATCATGAAACATATAGGAAAAGAATCCATAATCAATAAAATCATTTCATATATTTCATAGATGACTTCCTTAACAATTGCAAAAGTTTCCAAAATATGCAAGTCCCAAGGAAAAGCAACAATTTTTGCATTTGATTCCTTTTAGTATTTTTTAAAAAAGAATTTAAAATTATTTAAAAAACATTAATAAAATTAAGCACGATAATTTGCTAAATACTCACAGTAATATAGAATGTATCAAAAGGCTAAATCCTGAGACAGATAATTTCCTGGGACAGTGTTCTTGCTTAAGAGAAGTATGTAGATGAAGACTGGTTACTAATTGGAAAGACTCATCCCAATGCAGTGAGAATGAGTGAGGTTATTGTGACAAATGAGCTCTAATATGAATGTTAGAGATTCTTGACCTCAACCAAAAATTGATTTATCTTTAAAAAAATGTTCTATTTAAGGTGAATTTAAACAACATCAACAACAACCAAAAAAAAAGCAGAGGAAGAGGAGACAGAAGAAAAGACCAAAACTCTCTATGGATGCTAAAAATTTGGGAGAAATTTTTAGAATATAAAATGAGAAGCCGGGCATGGTGGCGCAAGCCTGTAATCCCAGCACTTAGTGAGGCTGAGACAGGAGAATCACGAGTTCAAAGCCAGCCTCAGCAATGGCGAGGCACTAAGCAAATCAGTGAGACCCTGTCTCTACATAAAACATGGAATAGGGTTGGAGATGTGGCTCAGTGGTAAGTGCCCCTGAGTTCAATCTCCAGTACCAAAAAAAAAAAGAATATAAAATGAGAAACATTTAGTCAGGTGTTAAGATGAAAAAATAACATAAGAAGTCACTAATACACTTTCAAACTTTATATGCAGTCCTGAAGTTACAGATAGTGTTCGTCCTTTTTATAGGCAGCTCTAGTTCAAGCATTTAGCTGTTGATTACAGATTAAAAAACAAGCAATTCTTATTTTAGCCTCTACTCTCAGTTGTTCCTGATTAGTTCACAATAGCATAAACTTGCTTCATCGAAGAACATTTCTAGATCCCCAAAAAAGGATACTGGAGCTGACTTATACTGGCTCTCAAAAAACCACTGATAATTAAACTTTCAGAAATTTCTTTTTTTTCTTTTTAAATATTTTTTATTTGTTGATAGATCTTTATTTTATTCATATATTATTTATATTTGGTACTGAGGATTGAACCCAGTACCTCACACATGCTAGGCAAGTGCTCTACCACTGAGCTACAGCCCCAGCCCAACTTTCAGGAATTTCTTAAACCACTATTATACTGCTGGTAGTTTGAAATTGGTCATAATGAAAGCATTTACTCCATGGAAATTGTCAAACACTGCAAATCACGGCATTTGAATGAGGATGTTCCTTGTCCTTTATTCACCTAGTCATCTAGGCCCTTTAAATATTCCAGTCATGGGCTGGGACTGTGGCTCAGTGGTAGAGCGCTTGCCTCACATGCATGAGACACTGGGTTCGATCCTCAGCACCACATAAAGATAAATAAAGATATTGTGTCCATCTACAACTAAAAAATATATAAAAAATAAATAAATATTCCAGTCATGTTAATGGTTCTCTTGCCCCGGGAATTAGTGTCCAAAAACAACAATAAAAATCACCATTAACATGGTCATCCTCACACAAGAAACATTAATGCTTATGAGATATGGAATGTTATGTTAGGCTTTGAGAAAATTAAGAATAAGATACCTTTCATGTCCTGAGAAGCTCAGAATCTCTTCTGAAAGGAAGATTTATAATTCAAAAAATGCAATACAATGCAGCAAACAAGAGAACCAAATGAATAACAGAATCTTTTGAGTCTTATTTGTATAGGAGTTAGCAGAGAAAGAAGCGCCAAGGGCAGTTGAACACAGGCCTGCAAAAAGCACAGACGAGGAGACTAGAAAGAAGATATAAAATGTACCTACCACGTCTAGAGAAGATTAAGCTTATTTTATTGGGAAATGTGGTTCAAATAAGTGGTGCAGCACAAAAGAAAAAGCAGGAAGTTGTGGAGATGTAGTAAACTGGATTGTAATCCTCGTCTTCACAGTTTGGGCTGTGTAAAGCCACTTTATCTCTGTCAATCTCAGTTTTCTTATCTGTAAAATGGGGATAATTTTCTATTTTCAATGTTCTTATAAGGAATAAAGGAGTTAATGTGTGTAACATTTATTAGCATAAGATCTGATACACAGTAGACCCCCCCCACACACACACACAAATTGGAGATGATTCTGTCTCCAAAACCTTATTGTCATCATCATCAATAACTGAGAGGTCAATTTAGAAAGGGAGCTGGAATTCAAGTTCAGGTGAAACTAATAGGCAAGGTCAATTTCATGGGCCTGTGACTCACGCTGTTGGGACCTCACACTCAAAAGAGCCCTGTGCTAAATCCAAGTCTCTGCCATTGCCATCTTGAAATTGTTAATAATTGAAATTCTTAATTATTTTTGTAAAGAAGGTCCTACATTTACATTTTTCACTAGGTTCTGCAAATTATGTATCTGGTCCTACACACAGGATGTGTTAAACTTAGCTACTAAGTAAACAGGTAGCATATGATATACAGATATAATTGATGTGTTCCATAAAGAGTGTAGAAAAGATAGTAAACTATAATACATACCAAAGAAAGACAAAATAGATAGAAAATATTACAAACAAATAAGAATGTTATGCTTAGAAAAGGACGGAAGTACATAGTCATGATCCTGCCCCTTTAGGTCTGAATACGTGTCTCCACTAACCTTACCACTCAGTGGAGTCATTCCATCTGGTTCTGTTCCTCTCACATGTGCTCTCCCCAAGAAATACAGATACAACCCATAGTGGTCCAAAAGGCCAACTAACACCCTATTGTTATGGCCAGGTGCACTTTTCCTGTGTCATTCCAATAGAGCAAGTCCCTGTCCTTTGCCCAGATCATCTTCATTCTATGGGCCCTTCTGAACCTCAGTCCTTTTAACCACACCATCAGCAGGGTGACCATGACAGGACAAAATGACATTGCCAAATTCAGGATACAGCATTGATATTCTGTTGCCCATGGTCCTACTCTATTACCACTCTATCCCCATCCTGCTAATTGATCCCACTTCTTTCCTCTCATTTCTCAGTGTGTTTTAAATGATCCTAATAAACCATATGATTCTTGAGCATTGTAATTTGTTCTCAGAGCCTTTCAAGCCTGTGGCCTCTGGGAGAGCTTACCTGTCAGTGCACCAGAGACAGCCACTGCATCACACAATTTTCTACCAGCCAAGTTCAAATCGAAGCTCCATCACTTGTCAGTTATCTGTCAATAAAGTTACTTATCCTCTCAGATATTCAGTTTCCTTATAGGCAAAATCAAAATAATATCTTGCTTGAATCAGAATTGAGAAGGATAAATGAATTGTGAGAGTAAAATAATAACAAGTATTATGCATTAAATGATTGCTATGTGACAGGCACTATTTTAAGTGCTTTATGTCTATTGTCTGATTTAATCCTTTCAATAACTCTATGAAGTAGTGTTCTTTTTATCCTTACATATAGTGAGGACATTGAAGATGAAGAGGTTAAGAAATATATCCACAGTACACTGCTTAACACCGTGTATGAACTTACTGAGTAGTTGAAAATTTGGATGTTAATGTTACATTTTGATGGGCAAAATTCAGATGCATTAATTGCCTACAGATTCTCCATTCCTCAGATGAAAAAAGATCCCTGTATCCTAGATAATGTGATGTCAAGAACTGAAGGCCTGTGATTTGGTTGAGCTACTGTTTTAAAAGAACCCAAAACAGTTGAAGTGTGTGTGTGTGTTAGTGGTGTTAATGAGTGTATACACATGTTTAAAAGTCCTCTTGAATGGAATCTTTCATTCTTTCACTATGTCAGATGAAAGAAAGGCTTTTGTGAATTAACATATAAACTATGATTATTGCACATGAAAATCTTAAATTCCAAGAAAGCTGGAGAGCAAAGGGATAAGGATGGGAGCGCAGGAAATAGTTTCACCAAAGTTCTCCCAGATGACTCCAGCAGAGGAAATCAACTGTGGTCTGTTCTCACTTTTCTAGAAATATATTAGTTCCCCCTACCAAAAAATAAAACAAAATTAAATTAAAAACAAAGGAAGTACTACAGGTGAACACAGACAGAATAAGGAGGACTGTTGCCTTAATGGCTTGCTGACAGTTTCAAGCACCTGTTAAGTGTAAATGAAATCCTAAGGGTAACTTTCTTGGCTTTACTGGGTGTCTCATTAATAAATCACCAGGCATAGTCAGCCAATGGACAACTCCTGGAAATACTGAGTCAGGGTGCTACAAGAAATTAAAACAGTCTATATGTATAAGAGCCAAGTAAACATTTTTGTTACCAAAACAAATAATTAGTATCTCCCTAAGAGCCAATTTCATGAAAAAGTGTACTTGGAGTACTATAATCTATGGATTCAAGAAATGCCAGAAATGTCCTCTTCCCCAAAATAATCATTTCTAAATACCCAGCTTAGTGTTGTTTTTTAAAATCTATTTCTTATTTTAATTGTCATAGAAGCACTCCTTTAGATATGGAAGTGTTATGGTTTGGATGTGAAGTGGCTCCTAAAAGCTCAAGTGGAGACAATGCAAGGAAGTTCAGAGAAGAAATTATTGGATTATGAGATCCTTAACCCAATCAGTGAATTAACAACCTGATGGGATTGAATGGTAATTGAAGGCAAGTGGGGTGTGCCTGGGAGAGGTGGGACATTGGGGGCGTGGCTTTGGGATATATATTTATATCTGACAAGTGGAGATCTCTCTCTCTGCTTTCTGATTATCATGTGAGCTGTTTCCCTCTGCCACATTCTTCCACCATGGTGTTCTGCCTCACTTCGAGCCTCGAGGATTGGAACCTGCGGTCCATGGATTGAGACCTCTGAACTTCCTCCTCTACAATTGTTCGAATCAGATCTTAAAGTTATAGCAGCAAAAAAGCTGACTGTAATAGAAGTGTTTTGTGTAGAAAACAGACAAGGTAAGTCTGTTCTGGCTGAAATTACCATGTGGCCAAGTGGTCCTCCCTCATAACTCTGCCTTCCTTGCCCTGAACTGATCCCACCAAACCACCTGACCACTGAAGACAACAAGTTGAAAATCATGGGCTGCAATCTAAATTCTTGGCTTTATAAACAAACAAACTGAAGCTAAAAAGGTGAAGTTGGAAGTAGCTCTGAGATCACAATCAAGTCTCTTCATTCTCAGGACTAAACCTATTCTACTATAATTAAATAGGGTGGTTGTTTATTTAGGTTTAGTTATAAGGGCTTTTAATTTACTACACATAATGTTCTGATATAGTTAAAGATTTTAAGTTTCAGGAAAGTAATAAGTAGACCAGTTATTTTCCACCCAGGTGTTTTATTTCAGCTGTGGTGGCTGCCACCAGGTTAGAGCTGCCACACTTCACAAGTAGGAAACATCTAGTCATCCCCAACGTCTGAGTCAAACCCACGAACAAAAAACAGAATATACTTAATATTTTCATTGATGGATATTTTTAAGTTACATAACTAATTTAAAAATTGAAATTGACTTACAGATAAATGGAAGTAACACCACTATTTCCCTTTTTTCCATCCCTGTCAATACACATCTGACCCATTTAGTAAACTGCCCAAAGAACAAAAGAATGTTTTCTATTTCTTAGCATGGAAGACAGTGGTTCTAAGTCCTCAACTTTTGTCAGTGACTTTTAGGATAAAAAATACACATACATATTTTGGGCCAGCACACTTGCCCCTCCACTCAGATATTCTTATTTGCTAGGTTTAAGGCTACATGTATGTATGGAACAGTGTTGTAAGATAGGGAACAGCCCTCTTGTACTCAGTTTTAGCATCCCTTCCCTGAAAGCCTAAGGCAGCCCCTGACCCAGGCAGTTCCTCTCCCGAATTTTCCACCCACAGAAGAGAACAAAGCCTGGCTGCTCAGGTTACCTTTTCAGCCACATCAAAGATCACCTCCGCCTATCTATCGCGCCAGTTTGTTTTTCTTTCTTTTTTTTTTTTTTTTTTTTTGGTACTGAGGATTGAACTCAGGAGTACTCGACCACTAAGCCACATCCCCAGCCCTATTTTGTGTTTTATGTAGAGACAGGGTCTCACTGAGTTGCTTAGCGCCTCGCTGTTGCTGAGGCTGGCTTTGAACTCGTGATTCTCCTGTCTCAGCCTCCCAAAGTGCTAGGATTACAGGCGTGAGCCACCACGCCTGGCTTCGCGCCAGTTTTGAAGTGACTAATCCATAGTCTACCACGCGTTTGTAGTGGCCCTATAAATTCCATGCCCCACGTCCCTTCCTCCCTTTTCCTCCTTCCTCCTCCTGGGTGCCCACCCCATGAATAAAAATCTCCTGGCTGCATGAGGTGTGTCACGTATGGCTGGTCAGTACCCTTACAAGTGTTACTATTTATATTAACCATCTGATTACCTTGATCCTGAGGACATTCCTGTTCTTAGTGGTAGATGTTCTTGAAAAATGTAGAAACAGTCCTGAACCTCTCATAGCATCCTCAGAGCCACAGCTGAAGTTTTCCTCAAGCTTTACTCTGTACACCATCTTGAAACCTTGACCCTATCTAAAATCTATTTTTGAAGTTTCATAAGTGTTTCAGAGTCCAGAAGGTAAGCCTTGGAACCCAGATACAGATCCAAACCTGTGATCAAAATATCTGTTCTAGTAATATTGAGCCCAATGTCTTTGATCCCATAGAATTAGAAGAATCAAAACCTGGAGGCTAATTCTGAGAAGAAGAAGAATTCTTAGAAACACTCTCAGAGTAGATTTCTCTGAAAGAAACAAAAGGTGAAGGGAAAGCTGGTTGACTCCCATGCCTTAGCAACACTGGGATAGAGGACCACCACCACCTCCCTCCCCTGCTCCCATATACCATGAAGTGGCTGGAATCCATAGGGGATTCCAATGCTCAAAACAGCATTCAGAAACCCACAGAGGGAGACAAGTCCAGCACTTTACACCAACACCTTGATCACCAAAGAGGCTGACACCAAGGGAATCAGGCTGGCTGTGAATATTACCACCCCTTTACAGAGCTGGGAAGCTACAAAGTAGAAACCACTCCTAGCCATGAGGAAGCATCACAAGACAGTGAGCCTCACTGACAGGTGAGCAGCCTCAGTGGTTTTTTCTCTGGGCCTAAATGTACACTTCCATTCTGCAAACTGACTTTGGCTTTGTTGTTGTAGCTCACTGTCTTGGTAACATGCCTAGCTTTCTCCCCAGATGCCCTCGTGGGAGGCAGCAAATTCAAATGCCTACAAGGTCCAGCCAAGAGAATAAACAAGTTATGTGGATTCCTTGGGAACTCCGCAAATTGAAGAGTGAGTGAATGTCTTATTCATAGGAGGCAGTCCTTGCTTAGCTCCAGCTGTTATTTTCATATAGTAATGTGGGAACCAATCTTCCACTTGTCCATGAGAAACTGTACTTGTGAGTTTTTTAATGTAAAATCTCCCACAATTACAAGTTGGACAAAAATAAGAATTACTATTATTTAAAAAACAAACATGGTTAAAATAGCAAATATGTTAATGTATATTTTGCAGTGATAAAAAAATTTTTAAAGGAAAAGAAACAAAAACAATGTGTGGGCCAAATAAAAAATACCTATGTCATTGATTTGGCTACTGACTCCCATTTTCAATCTCCATCCTAGTGCTAAAGCCTTGTGTGGCCCTTCTTCTCATGTTAATTGCTATTTCTCCACGCTTTTAAAAACTCTTTAATTCCTGGACTCCAGCCCAGGGCCTGAGAACCAGAAATCTGCAACAAGACTACTCTTAGAGTATGTTTTGGAAGATCTAAGAGGCGTCTGGCCCTGGATTCTGCCAAATTGTCAAGATGCTCTGCATTTCCTTTTGTTAGAACCTCAAAATCTTGTAATTAATGCAGACTTCTAACAACATGTCACAATGCCCCCAAGCTCCTAAGGTATGCCTGTGGCTAGGCCTGCTCCCACCCAGCCCTGTGAGATCTCAAACTTTCTCCATCTCTCCTGTCACACTGCAAGTAATAAGGCATCATTAAAAGTCTATTCTCAGAAGAAATAATAATTATAATTGGGTTTCCCAGCCAGATGCTGTGTTCTGGAAGCATGCTAAATGTTTCACGTGAATTATCTCACTTTGTTTCCCATCACCTTGCAAATACAATTTCATAAGGAACCTGAGGTCAGAGAACTACACATCTCATCCAATTTCACACATCCATTGAGCAGATGATCTGAGATTAAACTCCAGTTTGAAGTCTGTATCTACTCTACTGTCCTACATGGGAGATAAATACAGGAGAGGTGTGGGCAGGTACTTCTACAAGGGGAGATACTCTTTGATGTTCTTCCTCAATTTTATGCTTTGAAATCTCACAATATTATCAATTTCCAATTTCACAATTTTGTATACATAGTTACCTGTGACTTTTGCACCATTAGTATTTCAAAATATATTTGGGAACTGTAGGGGTCATTAATATCTCAAAATATATTTTAGGGAATAGCATAGGGCTGCAAAATTTCCATTTTGCCAAGTAAAGATGCTTTTACATCTATAAGTTTGCATGATTATTACTTCATTAAATGAAAATTATTTTAATATACAGACAAACACATACATGACTAGTATCTCATGAAATAAAGACTGCTATTAACCATTGCCTTCAATCATGATGGATATGTATCTGTGCCTGCACATGGAGTTACCAGATAATTGTGCGATGTTGCAAAAGTTTTCTAGGGAGACTATTATTTGGAACTTAAAAACCTTATTTCATAAAATAAAACAAAGCTATAATATTATGACTCTGAATATTATGATTATGATTAGATCTCAGAACAGAGGATAGCAGAGGATAGATCTAGAATATCTTCAGGTTTGTTTCTGGGTTTTTTTAAATTTTTTAATTTTTTGCTTTTTTTGCATACAAGATAACCAATACTCCAGGAAGTTAAATGATTTTGCAGAGCCAAGACCAGATGTGAATTTTACTGATACCTACTAAAGTTCTTTTATATAGCACCAGAGACAATAATACTATACTATCATTTTAACAGCATTGTTAGTCAAACAGACTGGGGAGAGGATAGTTTTGTAAATTAACCAAAAATGGTTTGTGGAAAAATTATACCTGTGGCAAAACTGAGGGATGGAAACATGGCTGTCAACACAGACACATTCTCTTTTACAAACCTCGTCTGCCCCGTCTATCCAGGCAAGGGAATATAGCATGATTCTCAAGGGAGAATCTGCTCCCACCCTCCAGAAAGGTATACTCCTTTGATTTTTGCACGTGAGAAGTTTATGAATCTGTGTGCTCTGAGTATGTTGCAACCATAACAGCAGTCAATTAAGACTGAAATTGGGTCATTGATGTGTTACCAGGGAATAGCTATTAGCATAACCCTTAATTGGAATCTTATTTACTGCTCTGTGTGCTTAGCATCCTCCCTATGCTTTCATGAGATCTGTCACATGAAAAGATCATTTGAGTCGGGGAACCTGCAGAGAAATAAGAGTGTACAACCACACACACTTGTAAAATTCAAATATATTATCTCTTTCACAGGATGGTAATCAATGTATTAAACTAATAAAACTCCAAATTAAGGAATAAATGTGGCCACAGACATTATAAGACTCTAAACAATGAATTTGCTTATAATTGTTCTCAATTTATGATTATTACCTCAGCCTCTCTTGTGATATAGGACATATGTGTGTATGTATGCACATATATACATATGCATACAAGTACAAACATATAATGTGTGCATATATATTACATGAGCAATGTATGAGTGTCTTCATATATATATACACACACACACATATATAACACTGTAACATATAGGTAATGAAGAAGGGATTTAGGAGATCAATAACAGGGAAAGTGTTCATACATACAAAAAGTAGAACATACTTGAGAACTTCAAATTTTTTCTCCATCTTCCAAGGTTTGCATTTGACGGTCGCAATAATTTGTCTCTTCTCATCTAACTCTGCCTTCAGTCTTTCCAATTCCTCTGCATCAATTTCCTCTTCTTCTTCCCTTTAAAGAAAAGATTAAAAAAAAAAACATAAGATTAGGCTTTGCTTGACTTTCACACTTATGAAGACTAATATCAGATGCTCAGCCTCCCTATTCCCTTTTTTAAACTCATCTGTAGACAGTGCTAAGACCCCTAAGCAGCACAACCCACATCTGAACAGTGTCGCAAGTGACTGAGATTCTCATAACTGTAAACAATAGTGTTGGCATGCTGATGTCCTGAGAGTAAACTGTTCTTTTATATCTATAGCTTTAAGTTGTCAGAATTAGAAAAACTATGGAAAGGATAGTTCCAGATTTATAAAAATATTTCCCTCTCCTCTCTGTTCCCTATACACATTCCCTCCCCAATTTTACACTCAAATTTTAAAGCTTTATTTTTCAATAAAAATTTAAAAATTAAAGGTGGAAATGTCTTTTAAATGCCTTTAAATTTTTAAGTTAGCCCTGTCTCAAGAAAATGAGGGAAAAATTGAAATAGGAAAAATAAAAATCTATTTGTCAAAGGTAACTTAATCTGTTAATTAAACTCAAAATATCAATTGATAAAACTCAAGTTTTAAAATACATTTGGTGGAAGGAAATCCTTTGAAGACACTTTCAAAGGAATTTAGTTTCTCACCAAGCAAATGAAATGTACCTTTTCTGTGTTCCTAGTATTACAAAAACCTTATAGGGTCCAGAAGCCAAAGAAAATAAAATCTAACATGAGTGACATGATTTCCACTGGAGGAATATAATACTATATTGTAGAAATAAAATTTTTGGTCATAGATTGTTTCAGTTATTAAGCTATTATCTCAATTACCAACACAACCTTTTATATTTACTATTGTGGTGTTGGGATTGGGACTTTAAATCACCTTTTTGCTTTGGCACCTGCCTTAATTTTATACTCAGGCAAAAAGAGTTACTAAGGAGTGACTCAGTCTTTCCAGCTGTTTCCTGTGGCTTCCAGGGTTGCTTCCTGTTTGCTTCCTGAGTGACACTTCCTCCTTAGTAGCACCTAACTCCAGGAGCTGAGAGGGCTTTCCAGAGCTACAGGTGACTCTAGTATGCCAGTTCTACCAACACTAGCAGAACCATCTTCTTTGCCTCCCCCACAGGAACAAGTCCACTGAGTTTCAGCCCCTCTGCAGAGGTCTTCATCTCCTGGTTCTGCTCTCTAGGTTCCTCTATTATACTTCCAAGTTTTCATTTCAGTTTTTCCATCATTCTTTCAGCCCTTGGCTGGCTGCTGCTTCCTGTAGTTGCTACCACCATGTTTTAGTTCTCTCTTGGCCTTTTCAGTAGGCTAGTCAAAAATTATTTTATTTCTAACTCCTAACAATTCCCTTATTAAGTTCTCTGTTCAATTATTTGTTGACATCATTCTCCTCACTAGACCCAGACTGAAAAAGAAATTATAGATTATTCAGTGTTACTCAGAGGCATACTTAGTTGTTCACTAAGTTCATGATCAGACAGTGGGAATATGATAAAGCTATTTTTAAGTTATTAGTCATAACATAGGAGGACATATCCATAGTTTTACCTCCCACCCTACAAAATGACTATGCAATCCTTTCTTTGCTAACAATCCATAGTTTTTAAATGATGAAATTTTTGTTTATCAAAACAAAAATTTGTATTAACCCTCTAAAATAATACTTCTATTCATAATTTGTATTTTGAATAATTTAAATAATTTGGTTAGAATAGTATTCTTGTTTCAAGAGAACCGTGGAAGTACATTCTACTAAGACACAACTCTGGTTGCCATTGGGTTGTCTCTGCTTTTATTATTTGGTTCTTATAAAATCCTATGGCACTACATAACCAAGGCATAAAATACATAGTATCTTTTTACTACATCTATATTCATATTTGTTTGTGTCTTCCTAGTTTGCCAATTAGAATCATATGTAGGCTGGTTTGTCTTGGGAGGGAAAAATAGGTTTTAATAAAAATAATTGAGCTGAGAATCCCAGCACTTTGGGAGGCAAGATAGGAGAATCGCGAGTTCAAAGTCAGTCTCAAAAATGGCGAGGCACTACGCAACTCAGTGAGACCCTGTCTCTAAATAAAACACAAAATAGGGCTGGGGATGTGTCTCAATGGTTGAGTACCCCTGAGTTCAATTCCTGGTACCAAAAAATAATAATAATAATAATAGTGATTGAAACCATTGCTCTATAGATGTATTTGTATCAAAAGTATACAGATGAGTATTTTACTGAAAACAAAGAAAACTAGAAAAATTAAAAGAAAATGCCAAGAAAATATCAACAATGGAGTAAACTAGAAAAGAAAAAAAGCTTTAACATTAATAATTTTATTATTTGATATTTTAAGCTCTTAGTTTGCCCACCCTTCCAAAATAGTTCATGAAATTTGCATGTAAATACCTTAAAGCTTTATATTACTGAGCTTCCAGTAAGAATCATATATAAAACAGCATTTCATTTAATTTAGCATCATAAAAGGATAAGAGAATGAGCTATTTAATATATAGCTTTACCCCAGTGCCAAAGCATATTTCTCTATATATGACACTTTTCAGAACCATTTAATAGAAACCTTTTTAACACTAATGCTTTATATGTTTAGCCTATCCAAATTCTCATTCCTTTAAAACTCATAGGAAGCATCTTTAATAGCCTCTTTTCTGATTATTCTGTGAGAATGGTTTTTACTTCTGTAAGACTCCACACAACTTGGTTTGTACTTCTCTGGCACATAAAATTATTTCAAAATAATTTGTGTTGAAGTGGCCTCTCCCTTAGTATGTTATGAATTTATGGAGCTGGAGAAATATTTATTGAATAAATATATGTGTATAAAATTTTTCTGGATAACTTTGAGTTATCATCCTGAATCAAAGTGCACTAAAATGTAACAATGCCCTGAAAGATTAATATGTATGGAAAGACATTTATTCCTATACTAAATGACCTGAGACTGGTATATTTTTAAAGTCTTTGTTGTTAAGTGTTGATTGCTGGCAGGAGGATCATGCTGTGCTTTGGGGTACCATGGCTAAAAGATAAGTTACCTTCAAATATGCAAGTAATTCAAATATTACTTTCAGCAGCATTACAGGGAAACTGCTTTTCTATGAACCACTCAAAGAAAGGGCTAATCATATGAAGAAGATATAGCCTACATATGTTTCATCTTCTAAAATTTAGGGCTAATCTGTGCAAGAAAGGCTTTCTATCTTAAGTTTGATTAAACACCAGTTGTTAGGAAAAAGAAAACATAATATACTGAATTTCTCTCTACAATGAATATATTACTTATTCTCTTAAATTTGGGTCAGGAAGAGCCTGTAATATTATTAGAAATACTCCAAAATATCTAACAAGGCAATATTTTTTAACTGTCTCCAAAGATAGTATTACAACCTTAGTTGTAGTTGGTTAAAACCAACTACAATGTTTTGTCAGTTCAAGAGAAATTTTCTAAGGCATTGTTTGAACATTTAAATAAAAAAGACCCTGAATTAATTAACCAAAATACATATGACCTGATTTGCCTACTAATTTTCATCAAAATATATTTGCTAATAAATTTTCTTTTTTAAAATAGGCTCTTACCTTTAAAATAAACAACAGAAAATAGGCCCTAAAATATTAATTAGAACTATTAGTCATCATAAAGAGTTGATGATACTATTTGGAATAAATATACAAATTGTGGCAAAAATAATATAATTTGCAAAACCTAAGGAAACAAAGCTTGGCTATGTGGAGGAATGGGAAGATAGGGAGGCACACACAAGTCACTGTGGGCTTCTTAAAATCTAAATAGAATGGGACTAGCTAAAGAGACATTGTCATAGTAACAAGATCCAACTGAGTCGTGTGATTCTGTTTCCTAGAGGTTGAGCATTGGACATGAGTTCCAAAGCACACCAGAAAAGCTAAGGAATTCCTGTCCAGCTTACTTTTTAGAAGAATTTTTCTCAGGCATAAATAAGGAGGAAAAGAAAATTTGGAAACATAGCTGGAATCATTTATTAGTGATGTTTTCTCAGTGAACTATCACTGTCTAAAAGTATAAACTTTGCTAATATAACATTACTGTATAACAATAGTATTGATAATTGTAATATGAGGAACTTAAAATTGGGTTACAATTTATTTTTGTAAGGATAAAATCTTCTTGAAAAGAAAATACAAATAAAAATATCAGAGTCAAGTTTAAAGCAAGTGATGTATTAGCACTCAAAGAAGGAAGAGTTGGTGTTTGGGGAGGAGGAAAAAAGATGAGAGAATGGACATGTAAAAATTTAAACCAAAACAAAGTAGAAGTGGTTAGGTTGCTTTTATTCTAAAAGAAAAAATGGTTTATTAATGCTAAGCTTCTCTACCTATCACGATTTTTAGATGGTTACATTTTACAGCCATTATTTATGAGGAGTAATATAATAGAGCTATTATATATGACACTGGAGTGTCTTGGGAGGATATCTGAGAAAGTTTCTCATTTTAAGTCCAAAGAGTATCTGAATTCTATTATGATTCACACAGCCCTATTGCCTTTGAGTAGCAACTAGGTTGGCAATACCCTTGAATTCTTTCCAAGGGATCTGATTTTCTAGCATGGATGTGCTTTATGGGTATACTTTCCCTTCCTACCTGCCATCTGCAAATTTTTAGAAAGACAAGTGTACTAGTCAACTTTTCATTGCTGTGACAAATACCTGAGAAAAACAACTTAGAGAAGGAAAGATTTATTTTGGCTCAAGGTTTCAGAGATTTCAGTCTATCATCAGCTAGCTCCATTATTTTGGACCTGAGGTGCATTAGAACATCATGATGGAAGGCTATGGCAAAGGAAAGCTGCTCCGTTCATGGCAGCCATGAAGCAGAGAGAGACAGGAGCCAGGTATAAGAATATCCTTCCACAGCATGCCCCCAAGGAACTACTTCTTACCACCATGCCCCAACTGCCTATAGTTCCCACCACCTCTCAGTCATCCATTCAGTTATCAGTGGGTTAATCCAACGATGCAGTCAGAGTCCTCATGATCTAATCACTTCCCCTGAAGCTCCACCTCTGCATATTGCTGCATTGAGGACTATGAGCTTTTGGGGGACACTCAAAATCCAAACCATAACACCAATAAAAGAAAATAATTTTCTTGGATTTTTCATATACAAATTTAAATATATTATTCCATACAAAGTCAGCATTCAGTAAAATGTTGTAACTAAAGATATTGGGCTGTATTGAAAAATGAAATGATAACCCCATTCCTCTGTAACAGAGGCCTACACACTTTCTGTCAATGTCCAAATGGTTAATATTTTATGCTTTGAGTGTTACATATAATTCTGTCACATATGTTTTGTTTTTTATTAATTACGGCTTTAAAACTGTAAAAATCATTCTTAGCTCTTGGACTAGATTTAGCCATAATATGCCAACCCCTCCCCTACAAGGTAGTTATTTGACTCACTCCTTAGGAGTTTTCTACTTAACTTAGATAACAGTGTATACAATTAATGGGATAATTTTCAAATATTTAAAGTAACTATAATTTCTAATGGCCTATGACAACTTAAATCTTTCATAATGTAATTTCTCATAGTCCATTTTTAGTATATATTCATTTAAATTTTATTTAAATTATTAAAATCTGTTTGATTAAGTGAAATAAAATGGCAGGATCAGTTTAAGCCCGCCTTTCTAAAATTAGTTTTAATTACCGGCTTTAAGACCAATGAGTACCTAGAAGGAGTAGCCTTCCTTCAGCGTCAGGTGCTTTTGAATCACTAATGCTTTCAGTTATATATCAAGATTAACTTACGCTCCTCTTCTCAATCTCCTCCTTCTTTCTTTTTCTCTTGCCTTCCTTGTTTCTTCATCCTCTGGTTCAGGTATTGGGTCATCCTCCTTGATAACATCTCTGGTCCGTTTCCTCTTTGGTCTCAAGCTCTCTCTTCTAGGTAGCTTATCTTCCTCTTCTTCACCTAAACACAGAAATTGATGATTGAGTGAGCAACATCAGAAAGTGCTCTTTTTCACCTCAAAGTTTATTCTTACATTTTGGTAACTAGAGTCACACATGTGAGAATACAACCCAACAATTCTTTGTCTAAATAGTTTAAATAAATGTATCTATATTTTCATTTCCTTTGTGAGTCTTCTGTTCAAATATGTGCATATGGGTCCTCAAATATTTATTATTTCTTAGAGTTCCAGTTTTTATTTATTTGGCTAACTGCAGGACTTTGAGTTTAGTATCATACCATGACTTTTAAGCCCATATAAATATGAGAGGTTACCAAGCCAACACAAGTAATTGAGTTATAACCATTATGTGCTTATTACTGCCACTGTCTTAGAAAAACTAATGGGAATCACAAGAAATAATTTTATTTCTTAATTAATCACTAGAATAATTTTAGAGAAATTCAGTCGGCCCTAGGGATACCTTTCAATTTAGATTATCCATGTCCTTTTATTGTTTTCTATTTTTATTTATTTATTTATTTGTTTGTTTGTTTGTTTTTGAGATAGAAGGGTCTTACTATGTTGCTCAGACTGGCCTCCAGTTCCTAAGCTCAACTGATCCTCCTGCTTCAGGCTCTCAAAAAAAAAATAGCTAGGACTACAGTTGCACACCAACACACCCAGCTTTTCTTCATTTTTTGACTCCAAATATTTCTTTCCTCTTTTTTCAAAATATTTCTTGTACTTTCCCTTTAAAAATAAATGTGGTAGTATATATATTTACTTAATTCACTGGTAAATTCCACCAAACATTTAAAGAAGAATTAAAGTTAATTCTTCCTAAATACTTCAATAAAGCCAAGAGAAAGGAGTCCTTTCAAACAAATTATGTGAGGCTGGCATTACCCTAATATGTCAAAGACAAAGATACTACAATAAAAGATAACTTCTTATCCAATATTCCTGGTAAGTATAAATGCAAAAATTCTCAACAAAATACAAATAAAATTCAATAATATAGTAAAATGATTATACAGCACAACCTGTATATCTCTGGGATGTGAGAATTGTTGAACATATAAAAATCAAATAATAGATAATCTACATTAACAAATTGAAGGATAAAATTACAGGGTCATAGCCATAGATGCAGAAAAGGTATTTAACACAATT
This sequence comes from Xerus rutilus, assembly GCA_028644305.1. Lineage (NCBI taxonomy): Eukaryota > Metazoa > Chordata > Mammalia > Rodentia > Sciuridae > Xerus > Xerus rutilus. The sequence goes on from CM053399.1 coordinate 118,831,370, forward strand.
TAATACTTTTATCCAAAAACGTTCAACAAACTAGGAACAGAAGGAATTTACTTCAATATAAAAAAGGCTAAAACCAACAAAATATTCATTTTGTTTTCTTTTGTAAGATCAAAAGTGCAAAAATGCCCACTCTCAAAAATGCCCACTCTTTTGTAAGTGCAAAATGCCCACTCTCAACATAGTACTAAAAGATCTAAACAGAGCAATTAGGGGAAAAAAGGAGGGGGAGAATAGCATTCAAATTGGAAAAGAAAAACAAAATACTTGAAATGAAAATTTGCAGATGACATAATCTTCTTGTATGTAGAAAATCCTGAAGACTCCACAGAAATCTCTTATAATAGATAAATAAGCTTGTTAAAATTGCAGAAAGCAAAAGCAACATGCAAAACTTGTCACATTTATATACACTAACCGTGAACAATCTGAAGAGAAAATTAACAGAGGAATTCCATTTACAATAATATGGAAAAGAATAAAATACTTAGTAATAGCTTACTCAATGAGGTTCAGTTTATACTTATAATTTAAATACATACTGGAAACTATAAAATGTTGATGAATCAAGTTAAACATGACACAAATAAATCAAAAGATATACCATGTTCATGAAATGAAAGACTTAATATTATAAAAATGTTCATACTACTCAAAGATTCAACACAGTCCAAATCAAAATCTGTCACATTTTTTCACAGAAATAGAATAAAATTCCTAAAGTTTATATGAAACTGAAAATGATCCCAAACAGCCAAAACAATTTTGATTAAGAATGACAAAGATGGAAGCATCACCCCACCTGAATTCAAAATAAATTACAAATATATAGTAATAAAAACAGAATGTTACTGACATTTTAATATATATGCATATATAACAGTAAAACAGAGCAGAGAGTCTCAAAATAAATCCACGTATATTTGAGAAGGTTGTGAGGAATACACAAAGGGAAAATAATAATTTCTTCAACACATGACATTGAAGAAACTGGATATCTATATACAAAAAAAAATTAAGTGCTTATTTTATATTATACACAAATATCAATTCAAAATATATTAAATATTTAAATGTAAGACATAAAATTGTAGAATTCCAAAAAGAATTCATAGGGGAACCTAATATTGATTTTTGTAAGGATTTCTTGGATTTGACATCATAAGTACAAGCAACAAAAACAAAAACAAATAGGACATCATCTAACTAAAAGCTTCTGTACACCAAAGGCAACAATCAAAAGTGAAAAGGCAACCTATAGAATGATATTTGCAAACCATACATCTGATAAGGGATTAATATTTAAAATACACAAGGACTTCCATAATTAAATAGTAAAATAAAATAAAAATAAGAGTAATAGCTCATTTTTTAAAAATAGGCAAAAGTCTTGAATAGAAGTTTCTCTAAAGAAGAAATACAAATGACCAACTGGTATTAAGAGATGTTCAATATCACTAACCATGAGGAAAGGCAAATCAAAACCACAATGACATGTCAGCTTACATGTTGTAGGATGGCTACTATCAAAAACACAAAGTCTAAAAAAATGGAGAAATTAAACACTTGTACAACATTAATGACAAAACAAATGGCGTAGCCAATTTGGAAAGTAGTATGGAAGGTCCTACAAAAAAACTGGAAAAAATAAGTATCACATTATCCATCAATTATGCATCTCAAAGAATTGAAATCAGGATCTTTCTTTGTTTTAATTAGTTATACATGACAGTAGAATGCATTTTGATACATCATATATAATGGAGTATAATTTCTCATTCTTCTGGTTATACATGATGTAGAATCCCACTGGTTTTATATATGTGCTTAAGGTAATAATGTCTGATTCATTCTACTATCCTTCCTACTCATTCTACCCCCTCCCCTCCTTTCACTTCCCTCTACCTAATCTGAAATAACTCTGTTCTTCCCTACCACCCTCCACCATTGAGAATTACCATCCTCATATCAGAGAAAACATTTGGCCTTTGGTTTTGGGGGATTGGCTTGAAATCAGGATCTTGAAGAGATATTGTCATTCCCATGCTGATTATAACACTACTCACAATAGCCCCAAGCTATTGAACCAACCTAAATAATGATCAACAGATAAGTGAATAAAGAAAATGTAGTATATGCATACAATGGAATATTCAGGCTTTTAACTGCAGGAAATACTACTATATGTAATAATGTGAATGAATTTTGAGGCTATTATGCTATGTGAAATGTCAGTCACAGAACAAATAATGCATGATTACACTAATATGAAGCACTCAAATTACTTAAACTCATAAGCAGAGAAGGGAATGGTGGTTGCTTGGGACCAAGAAGAAAAGGAAAAAGGAAGTTATTGATCAATAGAAATAAATTTGCAATTATCCAAGAAAAAAAAAGTTATTAAAAATATGCTATAAGTCACTGTGCCTATAAAAGTCAATCATCCGGATCCTTGTGTTACACACCCATGGATTCAACCAATCCCATATGGAAAATATTCAGAAAAATAACTGCTTTTACTGAATGTTTACAAACTTTTTTATTTTTGGTCATAAATTACAGGGTATAACAACTATGACCAGAGCATTTACGTTGTATTAGGTATGATAAGTAATCAAAAGATGATTTAAAGTATAAGAAAGATGTGCACAGATTATGCGAAATAATAGGCCATTTTATAAAAGGGACTTGAGCATCTGAGGATTTTAGCATCCACTGGGGTCCTGGTACTAATCCTCTACAAGTACTAAGCACTATATTTAACAATATTGCATTGTACACTTAAAAACTTGTTAAGAAAAAATATCTCGTATTGTGTGCTCTTATAACAATTAAAATATAGATATTGAAAATGTTAACCAATTTGACATAATTATCATTTATAGACAGTCTACCTAACAACACCAAAACACATATTCAGGATACATTGAACATTCACCAGAATAAATCATATTCTGGCCGATGAACAAGTGTTAGTACACTTAAGGTTGGCATCATATAAGGCATTATTTCAACCACAGTGGGCTAAATTTTAAAGTAGCTATTAAGAATTTTTTAAATAGTAATGATAGATGGGTAAGGGAGATGGAATTCAGAAATAAATTTGCTTGAAATCATTAAAAAGAAACTGAACTATTAAGTTTGCATGATTTTCCCATGGATGAAACATACTTCAATGAATTATTATTTAGAAACAGAAAGCAGTCTTTAATACTTCATCTAAATTACAAATTTTGAATTCTAAAAAGTGAATGTTTTATGTTTGCCTACTAAATGCAGACTTGTGTACAATGCTACTTTTGGGAATGGACTTGGTTCTGTACTCAAGTCATGGCATCAGGGTCTGTCTATGTGAAATTCTGGGCCGTTTTCTTTTAGGAGTCACCTACATAATCAAACAATTGGCATTGTGAGCATTCATTGGCTGCCAAGCTGTGCTCTGGGTATTGAACTGATAGTTCCAGTGTCCCCTAACTGAAGTCTTCTTTAGAGGCTGTTTTGTTTCAATTTTTTTCACAATCAAAGCTTTTGATTATATAATGGTAAATGGTCTTTCCCAATGTACCAGTCCATGAATGGTCTAGGTACCTGGAAAGGGGTCACAATTCATACTCTTGAGCTGAGCCAACACAAAGTAAAACACAGAGAAATTTGGAGATAATATCCATGAATTTTACAAAAAAAAGAAACAAAAAACCATATATTTTCATTTTAATTGAACCACCTGGTCAGTTCATTCATAATAGCCCATTTGTTCTATTGTATAGATTCAGTCTTAGAGAAAACATTTTATAAAAAAAGGCCTTTCCAGGGAAAATAGGAGAGAAATTAAACAAGCAAAATGTTGTGAATTACCATCTACTTGATCATGGTCAAATTATAAACTGTAAATGTGGATGTGCACCAATTGAATAAAACCTAGAGTGAGGATCTAATTGCTGGGAGACCATCGAAAACCATTCACATACTCCTGTCCTTATATGTGATAGTTCAAGCCCACAGATGACAGAATGACCTGAATTTATTGCTATCCACAGGAAACTCATCCCAGATGGGCTTATCCCTGCTTACTTGAGCTTTCTTCTGTATCATCTTCTTTTTCCTCCACTTGGATTTTCACTGTTGAAAAAAGAACAAAAGTTTAGCAATTACTTAAATGCTTGTATTATTATTATAAATAGTTCTTTTATTATTTTCATTGTTAATGTTTTTGTGCAGTTGATAAAAATATTTTTAGTTCCCCTGTCAAAATGAACATTATTTATTAAATATGTACAGTATAGCATCTTATACAACACTATATAAAGTTTCTATCTCATTGCCTTCAGAGATTTACAAAACATAACTAACTATAAGCCTATCAGCTCAATACAAAATAACTTCAATGAAAATAAATTCTATATTATAATAGGTACATTTGGGTTTATTGAGTCATTTCATTTTATGAGAAATTGAATTGTTAGCAAAGCTATAGCCACATGCCCAAACAAATTAGGTTATTATAACCAAAGTAACTACTTAAAAATAGAAAATAATTCATTTCAACCAGTTTCATCAAGCATCAAAAAATCTGTGGAAAAAAATTCTTAAAGTCTGATCTTTCCTATTTCAAATATTCCTACAGATTTTATATTGATTCAGCTTAAATTTGCCAGCACATGACAATGTGAAAACTGGTGATTTTATAGTTCAATATAATATAACATTCTGCTTATTACCCACCCCAAATTTGTGCAGTATTTTATTTTCTGTTTTGCTTCATTTTTACAAAGGAACATACAGGTTTTATAAAAACTTTAATGACACAGTAATATGATAAAAAACATATTAATTGGCAGATAAAATTTTTCCCCTAATGTTTTCACTAATGTCAACCTAATATGCGTTGGTCACAATTTTATTAAGTCACCCAGAGACAGAGCTCTATGACTTTCCTTGGTAAAAAAAAAAAAATGAAAAGTATACCATTCCTTAAAAAATTTGGTAAAAAATGAAAAATACACCATTCCTAAACTGAACACAGTGGCTCACATCTATAATCTCAGCTACTTGGGAGGCTGAAGCAGAAAGATTACAAGTTAAGGCCAGCCTGGGCAACTTACCAAGAACATGTCTCAAAATTTAAAAAAAAAAAAAAAAATTTTAAAGAGCTCAGGATGTTGCTCAGTGGTAGAGCACCTATGGATCTATTCCCCAGCACCACCACCACCACCACCACACACACACACACACACACACACACGCACACACACACAGAGTCTATTAACTTATTAATTTTAGTAATTTTTATATAATTAAATGGAATGATATAAATCAAAAAAAGCAAAGATGACAATGTTACCGTTAGCGGATGAAACAACCTCTGGTTTTATTTCTGCTTTAGCATTATCAAAGGTCATTATTCAGAAGCTGATAGGCATATGGAAAAGGCAACACATGCCAAAAGTGTAAATTCCACTCACAAAGCAGATTATTATAAAAGCACTTTTTGCTTCCAAACAGTGTTTTCATAAAAATTTTTATTATATGCAAAAATGTTATCACTCAACATCAGCTTTAGAATGTGAAAATAAATGTTCTTTTGTTCAGAGTGGACATATGCCTTCTGTTGCTAGCAGTAACTGGATCTACCCAGGACAAAGAGTTTTGCCACTACTGAGAATTTGCAGTAATGAAGGCAGACACTTCTAAGAAAATATTCTCCATTCTACAATAGGTCATGCTCTCTTATTTGCATTTATGCCACAACCAAGCTTCAAAGAATTCCTGAGGAAGGCATTTAATATCAGATTAGCCTTGAAGCAGAATCTTATCAGTATGTACAATACAGAAAGAGCTGAGGACAAATAGTAAATGCTAACCCCCCAGCCTATTCTGCAACACAACTAACCAAAGTATTTTTTTTAAATTGCACGATTTATTATGCCGATTTTTAATGATTGATTCATTTGGAACATGATTAAATAAAATAGGGAAAACTACTAAATGAACAAATATATAAGGACATTTTTCAGTGGGATCAAATGTTAAATAAAAGCAGCAGAATCAAATGTCCCTAGCCATGGAGATGAGAAAGAACTGTTTTCTCTAATAACCAAGTGAAAGAAAAAGCAGGGCTGGAGTTATGGATCATCTTCTCTAGTACAAATAGAATAAAACTTTCAAATTCGTAAGAAAGACATCCTGTGGTATCATGTAGAGAACTAAGAAAGAACTGTGATTTCTAAGTGATACAAGAAGTCTATTGCAGGAACAGCCCATTCCCTCCTCTTGAGTTGATGTTCCAAAGTGATGCTGCTCTGGGCATGATTATTGCCATATTCTCATTAGTGCCTTCTTGGCTTGATAGCTTTCCTTTGTCTGGCCAAGAAAGAGTCATTTTTATGCTCATTGGAATAATAACTGTTTTGTTCTTTATTCAAACTTTGAGCTAAGGCATCATCAGCATCAAACACTGAATAGCAGTACTGTGACTGAGAGATTTAAGACTCCATTAAATCCTCAGATCAAGCTTGATTGGAATGGAATAGTATTTTGCCTGAAAAGTATCAACACTGGTCTGTATTTCCTTCAACTCAAAGCAATACTAAAGAAACAAGCTAAGAACCTTTTCCAAGGCAGAAGCCTGTGCAAAAGACAAATTCATTTGCAGATTGTCTTTCCTTTCTTGGACAATTTTTAAGATGGCCTGTTGCCATCCCTTCTCTTAGCAATCCCTAGTAGCTTATTCCCAATCATAAGACCCCCTCATGCTTTGGCTGCTTCCCAAAGCCTATTGATCTTATAGTTTAAAAATAACCCTTCTCTCCTGGGGTGATGGGTGGTCAGTGAAAGGAGAGGAGAGGGAGGTCTGTCGAGATGTTGGAGGCGGCAAAGGACAAGCGGTGGGAGCAGTGCTCCTGGGCAACCCAGAGCTGTATTTCAGGCAAACGGATGCAATTTGTTACATTTCAGAGGCACTTAAGTCATTCAGAAAAGTGGATACTGTTCTGGACTTATTTAATCTAAAATGTTAAAAGTAGTTTGTGGTTCTTCAGGGTCACAGTGAGCCAGTGGCCGGAAGAGTAGAAAGATATTGCCTACCCCTCTGACCCACATTTAGCTCTTGAAGCACCAGATTATTATTTTGGAAATCTTTGTGGCACCAGATTATTATTTTGGAATTGAAAATTCATTTAGTCAATTATTAATTATGTCCATCCATAAAAATCTACAGAACAAACACTCTGGGGTAGGAGTTTGTAGACTGTTCAAGAAATTACCCTTGTGTTTATGGAGCCTTGCTAGTTGATGCAAAAGAATGACTTATAACAGTGAGGTTAGAGGTTAGGTAAGAATATCCAGTTTATTTGGGACAATAGCAGCAAAAGTTTTGGTACGCTTATTAGGCATTTTTGTGTTTTTATTCTCAGAGTTACTTTGTGTGTATGAATAAATATTAACATCAATCCCTTTGCTTAAGTGGGGTGTCATTTTCTTCTGACTAAACTTCTTGGAGAGGGATAGTAACCTACAGCTTTAAAAGCACATTGTTGAACGTTAGCTAATGAACCTTGTCATCAGTGTGGGGTGTGATGTGCAAGAAAAAGAAGAATCAGAAAACCCCCAAGATTTGGAGGTACCTGGAAGGATGGAATTGTTAAATAAATAGATTAATAAATAATAAATGCCATAAGGAGGATAGCTTAGATGGGAGGTGTTAAAGATCAGGAGTTTAGTTTGATGTACTGCGTTTCAGATGCCTATTACATATCCAAGCAGGACACCAAGTAGACAGTTGAGTATTTGAGCTGGGAGCTCAGAAGAAAGGTCGGGCTGGAAATACAAATTTGGAATTACCAGCATATAGATGATATTTTAAGCCATAGATCAAGTGAGATCACCAAGAAAATGAGTGTAAGCAACATAGAAAAAGGAGATGCCAAAGTTGAGAAGACAGAAGAAGAACCAAGAACAAAGAGATTAAGAATGAACAATCATTAAGGTAGAAGGAAGGGACTGGGGTGGTGGCTCAGTGGTAGAGTGCTTGCCTAGCATGTGTGAGGCACTGGGTTCGATCTTCAGCACCACATATAAATAAACAAAAAATAAAGATCCATCAACAACTAAAAAAGTATTTTTAAAAAAAAGGTAGAAGGAAAATAATAAGACATTGTGGAAAGCAAGCATGTAGATCAAGGAGATGTGCGATAGGCTTCTAAGTCAGTTTCAAGAAGGACTGAAAATCAACACTGGATTTGCCAATGTGGAAATCAATGATGATCTTGGCAATGATAGACTCAATGAAATGGGGAGAACAAACTCTGAATTTCTGTAACTTTAAGAGACAATGGGCATTGAGATATATGAGACAACTAGTCTTGCTAGTTAGAATGTTTTTATGTGCTGATGAGAAAGATCCAATAAGAGTGAGAAACTGGTGATGAACAGTATGAAATGAACTCTTCATTAATTAAATAACACAAATAAGACTATCAATATTTTTATTTCATTTTTCTTGCTTTATATTTTGTTCCTGGGCTGTGTTTCTCCAAGACTTTACTAAGAGACTGAGCAATTCATTAAATGCCTCTTGCTTATATTTGGATCCACTGTATGCCCATCTATGATATGGGACTAAAGAATGAGGAAGGAAGAAAAAAAGAGAGGAAAACAGAAGTAGGGAGGAATAAGGAGAGGAAGGTAAGTATATAGAGAAAGGGAATTAAAAGAGCAAAGATGGAGTGATAATTATAATAACTGATCAGAACAAAGGATAAATATAAAGCAAAAAAATTGCATTTATGTCTTTGCTTCATATAATAAATATTGTATATTTATATACACAATTGTCTCTCTAAATCTGTAGGAGATTTATTTCCAGGAAAATGTTCTAATGGCTTCAATAAAATGGCCTAGTATTTCCATATAACCTATGCATAGCCACCCACATTCTTTAAATTTTCTATAGATTACTTACACCAACACAATGCAAGTGCTATGTAAATTGCTGTTATTGTCTATTCTTTAGGAAATAATGAGAACAAAAAAAGTTTGTGCATGTTTGATACAAGATGCATTTTTTTCTGAATATTTACAATTAATGGTTGTTTGAATCAATGAATGTAGAACTCACAGATTCAGAGGGCCCACTTTATATTCATATAAATTAATATAACAAATATAAATCAATACACTTAATAATATTCAGTATTTTTTATTTGCTCTAATTAGTTATACATAACAGTAGAATACATTTTGACACATCATACATAAATGGAACATAACTTCTCATTCTTCTGGTTATACATAATGTAGAGTTATACCGGTCATGTAGTCATATTATGCATATGAGGTAACAATGCACAATTCATTTTATCCTTTCTACCCCCATAAACCCTCCCATCCTTTCACTCTCTTCTGCTGAATCCAAAGTTTTTCTATTCTTCCTTTTCTCCCGCCCCTTTATTGTGAATTAGCATCCAAATATCAGAGAAAACTTTTAGCCTTTGGTTCTTTGGAACCAGCTTATTTCACTTAGCATGATATCCTCCAGCTCCATCCATTTATCTGCAAATGCCATGATTTCGTTCTTCTTTAAGGCTGAGTAATATTCCATTGTGTATATATACTACATTTCCTTTATCCATTCATCTATTGAAGGACACCTAGGTTGGTTCCATACTTTAGCTATTCTGAGTTAAGCTGCTATAACTGCGTCTAATAGAAGACAAAGCAAGTCCAAATCTTCACCGTATTGGCTTAGCACCTTAACAAGACTCCTAAGACACAAGAAGTAAAATCAAGAATCAATAAATGGGAAGGATTCAAACTAAAAAGCTTCTTTTCAGCAAAGGAAACAATTGATAATGTGAAGAGAGAGCCTACAGAATGGGAGTAAATCTTTACCACATGCACCTCAGATAGAGCACTAAACTCCAGGATATATAAAGAACTCAAAAAACTTAAGAGCAAAAAAATAAATAACTCATTCAATAAATGGGCTAAGGAATTGAACAGGCAGTTCACAGAAGAAGAAATACAATCAGTCACAAAATATATAAAAATGTTAAACATCTCTAGCAGTTAGAGAAATGCAAACCAAAGCTACACTAAGATTTCATCTCACTCCAGTCAGAATGGAAATTGTCAAGAATATAAGCAAAAATAAATTTGGGTGAGGATGTAGGGGGAAAGGCACACTCATACATTGCTCGTGGGACTGAAAATTGGTGCAACCATTATGAAAAGCAGTATGGAGATACCTCACAAAACTTGAAATGGAACCACCATTTGACCCGGCTATCCAATTCCTCAGTTTATACCCAAAGGACTTAATACTCAGTATTTTTTAAAACATCCCAGGTTAACAAAAATTAGGCCACTTCAGTTATTTGTACTACCAATACTTCAACTGAGAATTTAAAGGTTAGTAACTAGAAAATGTGAATAAAATAAAAGTTTTTTTTTCTTAAGGTGGTGTATTCCAAAGTAAAATGTCTTCATTCTATAAAGAAGTTATAAGACGATTAACACAATAAAACCAAGAAATATCTTCCTTCTGGACAGAGAGAGAGAGAGAAAGGTCAGTGAAACTATAAAAAATAAGTGACAATTTTTAAAAAATCCTTCAAAACGTAGGATTCTTAAGAATAGACACTGTGTGAATTTTATGCTCTCAAAATTCTAAGTCTGAGGCTACCCAGTAACATCAAATTTCTGATTTTTTTATTATAATGATAATTCTGATAATGATGCAGATTATGATATGGAGAAAATGGTGTTGTGTATATGCCAAGAACAGCATTTAGATTCTCTGCTTTTTAAAAATCTAAACAAGCTAGGCGTGGTGACACAAGCCTGTAATCCCAGCACTTAGGGAGGCTGAGACAGGAGAATTGTGAGTTCAAAGCCAGCCTCAGCAACAGTGAGGCGATAAGCAACTCAGTTAGACTCTGTCTCTACATAAAACACAAAAATAGAGTTGGGGATGTGGCTCAGTGGTCAAGTGCCCCTGAGTTCAATCTCCAGTGCCCCCCCCCAATAAAAAATAAATAAAAAGCTAAACAAAAAAGTAAACCAATCCAAATTTCAAAAGGAATGAATAAAGTTATCCCTAAAAGAACTGTCCAACAGTGAGCTCCTTGAGTGCAGGATGGAGTCACCAAACCATAGTGAGGTATGATCTCCCCTTAGGGAATGGCCAAAATCTGTTTCCATTTAGTTATGGTAACACTGTTGGTGGATGTGAGGACCAGGACAGAAGACACCATCTACAAAATCGAGTATGAATGATGGGCTGTGATTCTTCCTCCTCTAGATTAATACCTATCCAAGACCATGGATCTGACTCATCTTAACAAAGCATCTTTATTTTTGCTACTTTTAAGTAAGGACCAGAATATGTCCATGACATTCATTTATAATAATTCTAAGTCTTTCAAATGATGAAATTAAGCATGATATTCTGGAAGACTTTGAATGAAGAACCATTTAATTCTCATATCAATCAAATATTTGAATAAACGTCTAAACTAGTTAAGACATTTTAAAAATTCTCAGGAGTGGGAAACATGGAATGAGATCATTACATTTAAATATGATCAAAGTAGCTGGGAAAAATACTTAATGTGACAGAGCTAGGTTGATATTCCCTCTGTGTGTGCCAGTATCTTTCTAATCCTCCTAAAGACCAGTTTTAGGAAAACCATAGGGCACATGCATTCAGAATACCCTAATGGAAACTTGTTTAATAAATTCCAAGAAAACTGGCCTTATTTTCAAACATCAAAATGTCTTGGAGATATTAAATAGTTACTTTAAATTTCTGTGGTCTGAAAATTACAAAGAGAATAAAAATTTTGGTTAGTCTTTAGTGCTTTTCCTTCTATATTTCCCTCCATTTTTCAGACTCTGAAGCCCTGAAGAAGTCATGAATAAATAACAGTTTATGGTTGCTTTATTAAAAACACAATATGAAATACTGTAGTTGCCAAATGGAACAGAATGAAATCTATGGAGAAACACGGTTTACAATGAGGTTGCAGAGGGTGGCTAACTCTTAGAGAAAAGAAAAAAAATCCACTTAAAATAAAGATACCCTTTCTATCTTTATAGAATGAAAATACACATACATACACATAAAGAAGAAGAGGATGCACATAGAATTTTCTTGCAGTTTTTCCTTTTGCTTATATTATACAAGAAATTATAATTAAACCCAGGCTGAGCAAAGTGAGTAGCTGGTATGCTTCCAAATTTTCCCACCCCTGAGCTAGAAGAGCAAATATGAAATCTGAAGCATAGTTCTTCAAGTGGCGAATTACAGGCTAGAATAATTGTGAGAAACTGCAATTATATATTTCATGACACCATCTGTCTACAAAAAGAACAAAAAACATTCTATGTGGTTTAGACAGTTGGCTTTAAGAAAAACTATATATTCAATGAATAAATAGTTATTTACAAAGACATTTAGAGTTCTCTGAAGTTACAAAAAAGTAAATGGTGGGTCTTGCTTTCTTTGCATTTATATTATTTGGGGGGAGGAAACATTTCTTATTTAGCCATGCTATATCATAATACATACTCAGAGTGTATGCTTTCACATTGCAATTTCCACCAAAAAGGCCAACCACTGTAAATAAGTGTGGTGAAACCAAAATACATTCCCTTGTGCTGCATTTTTGTGGCTAAAACCTTTTATAGTAATAGCATACCAAAATAACAACCAGATGAAAATATAAATGTGTATTATAAACCCTTAGCATCCATGCTTTTATTCTTGGCTTACTCAGAACAAAAAGAAATCTTTCTGTTCTTCATAGCATCCCTGCAATATTCCAAGTGATGAAGAAGAATGGTTGTCAGGATCCATGGATACACAAACAAAATAAAAACACTACACAATTGTGAGACAGTGAAAGCAGCCATTGTTCAGGGGCATAAAGAGGCATGGAGAGGCTGGCATCTTTACCCTTCCTCTGCAGAGCTGCTTTTGTTCCCATCAGAGATGGTAATTAATGCTCATTAGCATACATTAGCAAATGTTAATCAGTGTCTTCTAAAGAACAAAGGCAGTGGGGGCAGGGAAGAGTCACAATTGAAGGCTTAGTTGTGAGGGAGGTGTGCCCTGTGAAGATGCAGACAAGAAATAGGACTGGGATTTATAGTTTCCTGGAATTTGGAAGATCTGTCTTTGTGACAAATAGTAATAGCACCAAGAAGGATAAAATGATATAGTTCATTTCTTTTCCTAAAAACAAAAAATAAACAGAAAAAGTCATTAACTGAAATGAATAATTTTTTTCCTGTCCTTTAGTTGTTTGAAGGAATCACACTTTGTAGGATTTGCTACCCAACGAGGAGTGTTACTGAACACAGTCATCACTTAATGAAAAAGAATCTGAATGCTAGGTATCCTCATAAGTTTATAAGAATTATGACCATCCATCCATCCCATTTTTCCCCCAAAGACTTAACTTCTAATGTTCAGTAAGACTAATCCAATAAGTAATTTCTAAATGGTCTGTAATGTAATTAAAATAGTTCATATAGAATGTGGTACACATATTAATTTATATCCCAGGGGAATCTAGTGGCATCTGAGTATTCTAGTTAGCATTCCACAATGTTAGAATGGAGACTGAACATCTGAAAAACTAGTCAGAAACACTTCAGCCATCTCTATCCCAGCTTAACATCACACGGTTTTTAATTGGAATAATGCTTATTAGAAATAAATTTTATGAATTAAATGTGATCAAAACAGGTAGTTTGGGTAAAAATATTTTTTCCACCTTCTGTCCTGGTCAGAACACATACTAACTTTGACATCCTTTTGGAATAGAAGATACTCTGGACGTACGAGTCCCAAACATTAGATTCATTGTTTTGCATTTAATGAAGGATTTTGCTCTTTAATAAAACTGTTATGATGGAGATATATTATTACCACTTTCCAGATGAGGAATCAGAGAGCTAGGGAATATAAGTGGGTAGATAGCCTCAGTTCACACAGATAGTAAATGACAGATTTTACTTTTGCCTTGAAGTCACCCAAAACCCATTACCAAGGCCTACTGATTTTATATCTGATAGAGAATAAACAGATGTGAGCATTAGAAACATGAAGTCAAGGGAATAATTCTACAAACTGGGCCCACTGTGCTGATCCCCATGCGGTATTTTGTTTTGTTTTGTTTTGTTTCTTTTTTAAGAGATTTACCTGCAGCCCTGCCTGGTTTAAATCAACAGGCTATGTTACATTCCTAAGCAAACTACCTGTTCACTGCAGGAGAAATGCAAGCCCAATACAATGTTGATAAGAGGAACCCAAGTTACTCTGAAGGAGGAGACTTCTTATGACCAGATCCTGAAAATCTGCCAGATAAGGATAGTTCCTCCTAACCATAAAATCTGTTAAGAATGTGTGTTTAAGAATCCAATTAGAACCAGTTAGCATGGGCCAAAATGAGCTAGAGCTGGCCATGGCAGTGGGGACTTGAAAGTCTGATGTCAATCTGCTGCTAGTCAGAAGTCAATAGGTAGACCTGGGCAGGACTTTCTGGGAACTTCTCTGGGACCCCCAATAAAATTGGAGTTTGGGAGATGCACACTGTCCCTTTTCTGAGAGGGCCCACTGTTGCCCTTGGAAGTGTACCTTTCCCCTTTCCTATTCCTTCAATAAACTCATTTCTGTTACTCTGAAGGACATGTCTGAAATCTGACTTGGTTGCAAGAATCAGTTTCTCAAAAGGCCCCAGCTCTGTGACACTCAGATCCCAAATAAAACTGGAAGGCAGGAAGGATGTGCCTTTTATCTCGTCTCTGAGAGGTCCCAGTCTCTTCCTTGAGAGTGGCTGCTTTTCCCCTTTTCCATCCCATCTAATAACTCATGACTGTTTCTCTGAGTGACATATCTGAAATATTTCTGGCATGATTGTACAATCAGGACTTGAAGAGGGGATCTTCTTGATGCCTCAGTTTTGTGGCAGGCCTCTTCCTTGTAACAATATTCTTGATCTGTTTTTTATAGTCACCACTGTCACCACCACAGGCAAGTTATCATATCCTCTTTCCTGGAACACTAACTTAGCCCTTCTTGCCCTATAAAAACCATTCTCCAGGGTGCATCCCACTGCGTATAGTCATCGATGCATTTTTGCTTTTATTTTTCAGATTTTGGTTGGTCAATACAGACACTACAAACTTTCTGGACATTGTCAATTGCATCTTTATAACTTCTAATAAGGTAAATATTATCTTTATTTTTCAGATGCTTTGATAGAAAAAAAGTACAGCCTATCTTTTTTCCAATGTGTGTGTATGACACCTTTGTTTAGGATGAGATAACTGTATTTATGTGGGTTTGTCTCTGTCTTCTGTTCCCTTGGTCTTCATGTCTTTTTTGGTGCCAATGCTATGCCATTTTTGTTATTATAGCTCTGTAGCATAATTTAAAGTCTGATATTGTGATGCCCTCTGCTTTATTTTTCTTGCTAAGAATTAATTTGGCTATTTTTGGTCTCTTGTTTTTCCAAATAAATTTCATGATTGATTTTTCTATTTCTATGAAGAATATCATTGGGATTTCAAAAAAATTGCATTAAATTTGTATGATGCTTTTGGTAGTAGGACCATTTTGACAATGTTAATTCTGCCTAACCAAGGGCATGGGAGATCTTTCCATCTTCTAAGGTCTGCTTTAATTTCTTTCTTTAGTGTTCTATAGTTCTCATTGTAGACAGCAGAAGGAACCATTTTGCAGCTGCAGTGCAGGGGCCAGCAGTTGGGAAGCCGATTACTAGCAACCTGAGACTGGCCCAAAAAACAAGCCAGGCAAACACAGGCTGCATGACAGAAAATGTGCCTAAGTGACCAGGAGAAAACCAAGCATGGAGAGAGGTTTACACAATAGCATTGGATACTATTAATAACAGTCTTTCTCCTAAAGGCAAGGTACTGGAAACCTCCAGGGACACTATAAGTCTAGAGAGTAGAAACTGTACGGCCTCAGATCCATACTGCTAAATGGGCAGACACAGAGACAACATGAAAAAACAAGGTACAAAACACCCCAAATAAACCAAGATGCTCCAATAATAGAAACCATTGACAATACAGTAGAAGAAATGTCAGAGAAGAAGTTTAGAATGTACACAGTTAAATGGCTCTGTGACATAAAGAATGATGTAAGGAATGAAATCAGAGATAAATTTCAGGATCATTTCAATAAAGAGATAGAGATTCTGAAAAGAAAGTAAGCAGCAATTGTTGAAATGAAGGAATCAATAAACCAAATTAAAAATTCAATGGAAAGCATCACCAACAGAATAAACTAGACAAAGACAAACATATAATCTTGAAAATAATGTTGACCACACAAAGATGATAAGAAAGCATGAACAGAACTTCAAAGAATTATAGGATAACATGAAAAGACCAAATTTAAGATTTATCATGATAGATGAAGGTGTGGATATAGGAACCAAAGGATTGCACAATCTTTTCAATGAAATAATATCAGAAAATTTCCCAAATCTAAAGAATTAAATGGAAAATCAAATACAAGAGGCTTACATGACCACAAATGTACAAATACAACAGACCCACACTAAGATACATTATAATGTAAATGCCTAGTATACTGAATAAAGTTAGAATTTTAAAAACTGTGAAAGAAAAATATAAGATTACGTATAGGGGAATCCAACTCAGATCTCAGCAGATTTCTCAACCCAGGCCCTCAAAACTAGGAGGTCATGAAATAACATACAAAAGCTCATGAATCCAATGGATGCTGAACAAAAACTCTATGTCCAGAAAAATTAAGCTTCAGATTTGAAGATGAAATAAAAACATTCCATGATAAACAAAAGTTAAAAGAATTCACTACTAGTAAGCCTGTACTAAAGAACATTCTGAACAAAATGTTCCATAAAGATGAAATGAAAAAAAAAAAACAGCAAAGGGAGAAACTACACTAAAGAAATAGCCAATCAAAGAGAAACCAATTCAAATTTAAAACTAAAAATGAACCAAAATTACAGGGAGAGGGATCAGTTCCAAGATGGTGGCCTAGATGAACGCAGCATTCCTAGTCTCTCCAGGACCTGAGTTTAAAGTAGTGGAAACACTGTTTTTCAGCGAGTTTTTAGAGGACACCTGACAGCTGCCTCCGCACTGGAACTCTACTCACATGCCCACAGGGCCGCCAGGCCCCAGCATTTGTACAGGACCCCAGCCGCGGACTCCAAAGCAGGACTTGGATGCTGTGCAAATCCTGCTCCTACACAGGATACGTGGCTCCAGAATTCACAAACCCCACAGGACCTTAGGTTGCCACCCACACGAGACCCCTAACCATTGCTCTCACAGGACCTCTGGCTCCCATGAAGGACCCCTGGCTGCTGTTCTTGTGAGGATCTCCATCTACGGAGCGGAACCTCCCTGTCTGCCTACACTTGAGGGTGAGGGACAGGATCTGGATATGGACTTTTGCTTTGGCACTGCACACCACAGAGCTGCATCTCCAAGCACTGCATCCAAGACCGCCCACCGGTCCAGCCCTTCACCCTGCCTCTGAAGCAGACGGCTTCTTTATGAGACTCCAGCTGCACCATTTTTCACCTGAGTGGGCAGATACCAGTAAGCAACAGACAACTCCACCTACTGGAGGTGAAGGGAAGCAATCTTGTTTATTTACATTGAGACTTTTTATTTTTTAATTTTTTTCTAATATTCCTTTTTCCGTTTTTTTTTTCTCTTTTTTTCTTCCTTTCTTTCTTTCTTTTTCTTCTTTTCATTCTCTTGCTCTTTTCCCACCCTCACATCCCCAACATTTGTGAAACCAAGTATTTTTTGTGCATTAGGATATGGTAGACTGGGATATCTGATTAGTATACTACAGTTGTATAATATAGTCTCGTAACTTCCACCTGTACATGCTTTATTTTTCTTAATTTTTATGTCTCCTCATTAGTTGTTCTCTATTTTCTTTCTTCTTACTGACCTTCCCCAAATCTCTTTCTTTCTTTTCTACTAATAGCCAATTTCTTTTGGATTCAACTTCTTTCATGCTTTCTAGGACCTAATAACTATATCCTCACTTCCTACCATCCTAACATCCTATCCCATACCCCACCCTCGGTTCTTTCTAGCCCACCAGCAGAAAATGTAGACCCTTGTGCAAACCTATTGTTTATATAGTAGATGATAACTGAATTCATAATTTCTGTATATTGTGACTAAGCTGTAAATGTATTTAGGAGCTAATAGGAGCTATTTGGTTTGAAACTATATATTATTTGTATTGAGATCTGTCAATATTGGTCTTCCCCTCAAAAGAGAGGTATTGGAACCCGGTAAGAAAACATAAGCCTATAAGATAAAAACTATAACACCTTAGATCTGCAGAGCTAGAAGGAAATATACACAAACAACATGAAAAAACAAGGGAGAAAATTGCCTCAAACAAACCAAGATACTACATTATTAGAATCCATGGTCAGCAGAGCAGAAGAAATGCCAGAGAAGTAGTTGAGGATGTACATAATTAAAATGTTCTGTGACTTAAATAATGATATAAGAGAGCAAGCCCAGCAAGCAAAAGATACTTTTGATAAGGAGATATATAGGCAAATACAGGAAACAAAAGATTACTTTAATAAGGAGGTAGAGATTCTGAAAAAGAACCAAACAGAAATCCTCAAAATGAAAGAAACAATAAACCAAATTAAAAACTCAATAGAAAGCATCACAAACAGATTAGATCACTTGGAAGACAGAACCTCAGACAATGAAGACAAAATATTTAATCTTGAAAATAGAGTTTACCACACAGTGAAAACAGTAAGAGAAAATGAACAGACTATCCAAGAATTATGGGATAACATTAAAAGACCAAATTTAAGAATTATTGGGATAGAGGAAGGCATAGAATTTGAAATCAAAGGAAAGAGCAATCTATTCATAAAATAATATAAGAAAATTTTCCAGATATGAAGAATGAATTGGATAATCAAATACAAGAGGCTTACAGGACACCAAATGTACAAAATCACAATAGATCTACACTAAGGCAAATCATAATGAAAATGCTTAGCATTCAGAATAAGGAGAGAATCTTAAAAGCCACAAGAGAAAGGAATCGGATTACATATAGGGGGAAACCAATTAGGATCTCTGCAGACTTTTCAAACCAAACCCTTAAGCAATAAGAGCTTGGAACAACATATTCCAAGAGCTGAAAGACGACAGATGCCAACCAAGAATCTTATCTCCAGCAAAATTAAGTTTTACATTTGATGATGAAATAAAAACCTTCCAAGATAAACAAAATTTAAAAGAATTTACAGCAAGAAAGCCTGCACTACAGAACATTCTTGACAAAATATTCCATGAGAAGGAAAAGAAAAACAACAATGAAAACCTGCAAAAACCTGCAAAGGGAGGAACTACACTAAAGGAAATGCCAATCAAAGGAGAAACCCAGTCAAGTTAAGAATTAAGAATAAACCAAAATGTCTGGGAATACAAACCATGTCTCAATAATAACACTGAATGTCAATGGCCCAAACTCAGCAATTAAAAGTCATTGACTGGCAGATTGGATTTAAAAAAAAAAAAAGTCCCAACAATATGCTGCCTTCAAAAGAATCATCTCATAGAAAGAGACACTCACAGATTGAAGGTGAAAGGATGGAACAAAATCTATCATTTACGTGAGCTGTGTAAACAAGCAGGGGTTTCCATCCTCATATCAGATAAAGTGGACTTCAAACCAAAGTTAGTGAAAAGGGATAAAGATGGTCATTTCATACTACTTAAAGGAATCATACATCAACAAGACATAACATTCTTAAATATGCCCCAAACAATGAGAGAGCCATGTATGTCAAACAAACCCTTCTCAACTTCAAGAATCAAATAGACCACAACACAATAGTACTGAGTGACTTTAACACACCTCTTTCACCACTGAACAGATCTTCCAAACAAAAACTAAACAAAGAATCTACAAAACTCAATAGAACAATCAATAATCTAGACTTAACAGACATATATAGAATATCCCATCCTTCAACAAGAAAATACACTTTCTTCTCAGCAGCACATGGATCCTTCTCCAAAATAGAGCATATGCTATGCCACAAAGCAAGTCTTAGCAAATGCAAAAAAAAAAAAAATAGATACTACCCTGCATTCTATCTGACCATAATGGAATGAAATTAGAAATTAATGACAGTTTAAAAAAAAAGAAGCTACTCCAACACCTAGAGACTCAATAATATGCTATTGAATGATGCATGGGTAACAGAAGACATCAGGGAGGAGATAAAAAAATTCTTAGAGGTAAATGAGAAATCTGATACAACATATCAAAATCTCTGGAACACTATGAAGGTAGTGCTAAGAAGAAAGTTCTATACATTGGCAATGAGTCCTCTGAAAAAGAAATCAGGAAAACTACTCCATTCTCAATAGCCTCAAAAAAAATAAAATACTTGGGAATCAATCTAACAAGAGTGATGAAAGACCTCTACAATGGAAACTACAAGACACTAAAGAAAGAAATTGAAGATCTTAGAAGATGGAAAGATCTCCCATGCTCTTGGATAGGCAGAATCAATATTATTAAAATGACCATACTACCTAAGCACTATACAAATTCAATGCAATCCCAATTAAAATCCCAAAATCATTTCTTATAGAAATAGAAAAGGCAATCATGAAATTTATTTGAAAAAATAAGAGACACAGAATAGCCAAAGCAATCCTCAGTAAGAAGAGCGAAGCAGGAAGCATCACAATAACCAGACCTTAAACTATACTACAAAGCTATAGTAACAAAACGGCATGGTACAGGCAACAAAATAGACATGTAGGCCAATGGTACAGAATAGAAGACACAGGGATTAACCCACATAAATACAGTTACCTCATACTAGACAAAGGTGCCAAAAACATACACTGGAGAAAAGATAGCCTCTTCAACAAATGGTGCTGGGCAAACTGGAAATCCATATGCAGCAAAATGAACCTAAACTCCTGTTTCTCACCATGTACAAAACTCAACTCAAAGTGGATCAAATACCTAGGAATTAGACCAGAGACCTTGAGCCTAAATGAGGAAAAAGTAGGCCAAATCTTCATCACTTCGGATTAGGCCCTGACTTCCTTAACAAGACACCTAAAACACAAGAAATGAAAGCAAGAATCAATAAATGGGATGGATTTAAACTAAAAAGCTTCTTCTCAGCAAAGGAAACAATCAATTAACTGAACAGACAACCTACATTCTGGGAGCAAATTTTTGCCACACACACATCAGACAGAGCACTGATCTCCAGAATACATAAAGAACTCAAAAATCTTAACACCAAAAAAACAAAAAACTCAATAAATAAATGGGCTAAAGAGCTGACTTGAAACTTCTCAGAAGAAGATATACAATCAATAAACAAATATATGAAGAAATGTTCAACATCTCTAGCAATTAGATAAATGCAAAATAAAACTACTCTCAGATTTCATCTCACACCAGTCAGAATGGCAGCTATCCAAATCCAAGCAACAATAAGTGCTGGTGAGGATGTGGTGAAAAAGGCACACTCAAACATTTCTGGTGAGATTGCAAACTGGTGCAACCAATCTGAAAAGCAGTATGGAGATTTCTTAAAAAACTTGGAATGGAACCACCATTTGACCCAGCTATCCCACTCCTTGGCCTATACCCTAGAGACTTAAAAACAGCATACTACAGTGACGCAGCCACTTCAATGTTTATAGCAGCACAATTCACAATTGCTAAACTGTGGAAGCAACCTAGATGCCCTTCAACAGATCAATGGATAAAGAAACTGTGGTATATATACACAATGGAATATTAGCCAGCAATGAAGGGAGTAAAATTATGGCATTTGCAGATAAATGGATGGAATTGGAGAACATCATGCTAAGTGAAGTAAGCCAATCCCAAAAAAAACCAAAGTCCGAATGTTCTGTCTGACTAGTGGATGCTGATACATAAGGGGGGTGGGGGTGGGGAGCATGGGAGAAATGGAGGAACTTGGATAGGATGGGGGAAGGTAGGGGAGGGGAGAGGAATGGAAGTAGCAAAAACAAGCTGAATGAGATGGACATCACTACCCTAGGTACATGTATGAAGACACAAATGGTATGACTCTATCTTGTTTGCAACCAGAGAGATGGAAAATTGAGCTCTATGTATGTACTATGCCTTGAAATGCATTTAAATAAATAAAAAAATAAAACAAAATGACAGAGAATACAAATCATACCTCAATAATAATCTCGAATGTTCATGGCCTAAACTCATCAATCAAAAGATATAGACTGGCAGATTAGAATAAAAAACAAGACCCAACAATATGCTGTCCCTGAGAGACTCAGCTCATGGCAAAGACATTCACAGATTGAATGTGAAAGGATAGGAAAAAAACACATCTTTCACATGGGTCACATAAATAAGCAGGGGTTTCTACCCTCGTATCAAATAAAGTGGACTTCAAGCCAATGTTAATCAGAAGAGACAAAGAAGGCCATTTCATATGGCTTAAAGGAATTATACATCAGTGAGACATAAATATCATAAATATTTATAGCTCAAACAATAGAGCATCTATATACATCAAACATAACCTTATCAATTTCAAGAAGCAAATAGACCACAACATGAAAATACCAGGTGACTTTAACACACCTCTCTCACTACTGAAAATATCCTCCAAAAAAACCAAACAAAGAAACTATAGAACTAAGTTATACAATCAATAACTTAGACTTAACAGACACATATAAAGCATTTGATCCATCAATGAGTGAATAAACTTTCTTCTCAGCACCACACAGATTCTTTTCTAAAATAGACCATATCTTATGCCACAAAGCAACTCTTAGCAAATGCAAAAAAAGTAGAGATAATACCTTGTATCCTATCAGATCAAAATTGAATGAAATTAGAAATCAATGATAAAATAAAAAATAGAAGCTACTCTAACACCTGGATACCAAATAATATGCTATTGAATGACAAATGGATAGAATAAAAAATACTTAGAAGTAAATGAGAATAATGATTCCACATATCAAAATCTCTGGGACACTATGAGGGCATTGCTAAGAGGAAAGTTCATTTCATTGAGCTTATTCATTGAAAGAATAAAAAATCAATAAATAAATGGACTAACATTACATCTCAAAGCCCTAGAAAAAGAACAAATCAACACCAAAAGCATAAGACAGAAATAATAAAAATCAGAGCTGAAATCAATGAAATTGGAACAAAAGAAACAATCTAAAAAATAGACAAAACAAAAAGTTGGTTCTCTGAAAAAATTCAATAAAATTGATAAACTCTTAGCCACACTAAAAAAAGAGAGAGAGTAACTCAAATTACTAAAAGTCATGATAAAAATGGAAATTTCACAATGAATACTACTGAAATACCGATGATAATCAGAACCCATTTTGAAAATGTATACTCTAATAA
The DNA here is from genome assembly GCA_028644305.1 of Xerus rutilus. Lineage (NCBI taxonomy): Eukaryota > Metazoa > Chordata > Mammalia > Rodentia > Sciuridae > Xerus > Xerus rutilus. The sequence continues at coordinate 118,854,861 of CM053399.1, forward strand.
TATATAAAATCTTTAAGGCATCAAGACATTTCTAGAGACATATGACCTACCCAAACTGAATCAGGAGGACATACACAATTTTAACAGATCAATTTCAAGCAATAAAATAGAAGATGCCATTAAAATCCTACCAAGAAAGCAAAGCCCAAGACCAGAATGATTTTCAGGAAAGTTCTATAAGATCTTCAAAGAATTAACACCAATATTCCTCAAATTATTCCATGAAATAGAAAAGGAAGGAATTCTTTAAAACTCATACTATGAAGCTAGGATCACTCTGACATAAAAACCAGACAAAGACACATCAAGGAAGGAAAATATCAGACCAATATCCCCAATGAACATAGATACAAAAATTCTCAATAAAATCCTAGAAAGTTACATACAAAAACATATTAAGAAGGTAATGCACCATGATAAAGTGGGGTTCATCCCAGGGATACAAGGTTGGTTCAACATATATAAATCAATAAATGTAATTCATCACATCGATAAACTTAAAGACAAGAATCATATGATCATCTCAATAGATTCAGAAAAAGCATTTGACAAAATACAGCACCCTTCATGCTGAAAACACTAGAAAAACTAGGAATAGCAGGAGCATATCTCAACATTGTATAAGCTATATATGCTAAATCCAAGGTCAACATTATTCTATATGAAGAAAAATTGAGAGCATTCCCTCTAACCACTGGAATAAGATGAAGAAGCTCTCTTTTACCACTTTTATTCAACATCATCCTTGAAACTCTATTCGGAGCAATTAGACTGAAGAAAGAAATTAAAGGGATACAAATAGGAAAATAAGAAATCATACCATCCTTATTTGCTGACAACATGAGTCTATATTTAGAAGATCCAAAAAATTCCATCACAAAACTTCTAGAACTAAAAAATGAATTCAGCCAAGTAGCAGGATATAAAATTAACCGCCATAAATCAACTGCATTCCTATACATCAGTGATGAATCCACTGAAAGAAAAATTAGGAAAACTACTCCATTCATAATAGCCTTAAACAAAATAAAATATTTGGGAATCAACCTAAGAAAAGAGGTGAAAGACCACTACAATGAAAACTGCAAAACACTAAAGAAAGAAATTGAAAAACACCTTAGAAGATGGAAAAATCTCCCATGCACTTGGTTAAGCAGAATGAACATTGTCAAAATGGTCCTACTACAAAAAGCATTATACAGATTTAATGCAATTCCTCTTGAAATCCCAATGATATTCTTCATAGAAGTAGAAAAATCAATCATGAAATTCATTTGGAAAAACAAGAGACCAAGAATAGCCAAAGCAATCCTTAGCAAGAAAAGTAAAGCAGAAGCATCACAATACCAGACTTTAAATTATACTAAAAAGGTGTAGTAACCAAAAAGGCATGGTATTAGCACCAAAACAGACACTGTCGACAAATGATACAGAATAAAGGCACATACACAAACCCACATAAATACAGTTATCTCATATGAGACAAAGGCTCCATAAACATACATTAAAGAAAAGATAGCCTCTTCAACAAATGGTGGTGGGAAAACTGGAAATCCACCTATAGCAAAATGAAATTAAACTCACATACAAAAAAAAAAGTTCAGTTAAAAACTCAACTCAAAGTGGATCAAGGACTTAAGCACTAAAACAGAGATCCTGCGCCTAATGGAAGAAAAAGTAGGCCCAAATCTCCAACACGTCAGCTTAGGATCTGATTTCCTTAACAAGACTCCTAAAGCAAAAGAAGTAAAATCAAGAATCAACAAATAGGATGGAATTAAACTAAAAAGCTTCTTTGCAGAAAAGGAAACAATCAAGAATGTGAAGGAAGAGCATACAGAATGGGAAAAAACCTTTACCATATGCATCTCAGATAGAGCATTAATCTCCAGGATATATAAAGAACTCAAAAAACACCAAAATAAACAAATACTCAATCAATAATTGGGCTAAAGAACTGAACAGACACTGCAGAAGAAATATGATGGATCAACAAATATATGAAAAAAGGTTCAACATCTCTAGCAATTAGAGAAATGCAAATCAAAACTACACTGAGACCTCATTTCACTCCAGTCAGAATGGCAATTATCAAGAACACAAGCAACAATAAATGTTGGTGAGAATATGGGGGAAAAGTTACATTCATACATTGCTGGTAGGACAGAAAATTGGTGCACCCACTTTGGAAAGCAATATGGAGATTCCTAGAAAACTGGAAACAGAACCACTATTTCACCCAGTTATCCCACTCCTCAGCATATACCCACTCAGCATATACCAGGATTTAAAATCAGCATACTACAGTGACACAGCCACATCAATGTTTATAGAAGTTCAATTCACAATAGCTAAACTATGTACACAACCTAGGTGCCCTTCAACAGATGAATAGATAAAGAAAACTTGATATATGTACAAAATGGAATATTACTCAGCCATAATGAAGAACAAAATCGTGGCCTATGCCAGTAAATGGATGGAGCTGGAGAATATCGTGCAAAGAGAAATACGCAATCCCAAAGAACCAAAAGCTGAATGTTTTCTCTGATATGTGGTTACTAATTCACAAAAGGTGGGTGGGCTAGGGAAGAACAGAGGTACTTTGGATTAGACAGAGGGAGTGAAGAGAGGGGAGGGGACGTGGAGGTTGAAATGATAGTAAAATGAATTGGACATTATTACCCTATGTACATATGTGATTATACAACTGTTGTAATTCTATGTTATGTATAATCCAAAGAATGAGAAGTCATGCTCCATTTATTCATGATGTATCCAAGTACATCCTACTGTCATGTGTAACTTATAAGAACAAATAAAAAAAGAAAAGAATTTTGGTATTCCCAAAGCAAGTATGTAATCAAGAATCACTAAAATCACTGTTAATTGTACAATGGGATAAGCCTCATTAACAGAATTTTTCTTAATGATTATTGCTCTTGATAGAATATTAATGTCCCCCACAAATTCACGCATTGAAACCTGACTTCCAATATGATAATATTGAGGTTTGGGAAGTGATTAGGTTATGGAGGTGAGGACTCATGGTGGACTAGTGCCCTCATAAAAAAGACTCCAGAGATTTCCCTCAACCCTTCCACCATGTACATACACAGCAAAAAAGATGATCATTTATTAATTAGAAAGTAGACTCTCACTGGACACCAAATCCACCAGTGACTGGGTCTTACCAGTTTGCAGCAATACAAGAAATAAATGTATTGTTTATAAGCTACCCACATTATGGTATTTTGTTACAGCAGCCTGAGCAAAGACAATTATATTTTACATTTTGTGTAAATAACAAACGCCTTGTTTTAAGTGAAGCCAGAAAGGAAACAGGGAAGAGAAGAAGGTATATGATCACAGACAACACACACAGGGACAGAGCTGACCACAAATCTACAGAAATTTAAAGTCAGAAAACAGAGGTTTAGAGAGCAAATCTTAGGGAAGAAGGGAAAGTAGATAGTTACATTTCCTATCTTATGCTTGGCATAATTAGGTCTTAAACACAAGGGGGAAAAATGAACCCATTTGCCCCACTTAAAAGACTACTGTAGCCAGGCACCATGGCACACGCCTGTAATCCCAGTGGTTCAGGAGGCTGAGACAGAAGGATTGCAAGTTCAAAGCCAGCCTCAGCAAAAAGTGAGGCACTAAGCAACTCAGTGAGACCTTGTCTCTAAATAAAATACAAAATAGGGCTGGGGATGTGACTCAGTGGTCGAGTGCCCCTGAATGCAATGCCCAGTACAAAAAAAAAAAAAAGAAAGACTGCTGTAAATACAAGAAAGAAATGGAGGCATGCATTAGCATATGCTTACCTCTGAATAGCTGGGGGAGATTGACAGATTTTGGGGTCAAATATGTTGTGAGCTTGAAAATTAAAGAACATTGAACAAATTAAAGGGATTTTATAGGAAGGATTAAGTAAGAAATCAGGTATACATAGATTTTTCTTTAGTTGGATAGAAGTTGGGAATGTTACCCACAAATGTACTAATAAATTGTTTTTCCCAACACACACCTATGTCACTAGACTCAATACTATGGGTACTATCACGAGAATAAAGAAAAGAATTTCTGTGAATGATCTTATTCCTATGATCATTTTGGCCATGCCTATTAAATATTTTACTTGAAGAGAACAATCAGGGATTTATTTATTTATTTGTTTGTTTATTATTTATTTATGGTTCTGGGGATTGAACCTAGGGGTGCTTAACCACTGAGCCCCATCCCCAGCCCTTTTTATTTTTTGTTTTGAGACAGGATCTCACTAAGTTTGTTAGGGACTCACTGAATTGCTGAGGCTGGCCTTGAATTTGTGCTTCTCCTGACTCAGCTGCTGGGATTATAGGCATGCACTATAATCTGGCACAATCAGGGATTTCTGATTACCTTACTTTCTGAAGCCTAGGGCATAGGTAGTCGAACCATGTATCTCACAAGGGTCAACCAATTCCTAGGTGAAACTGATAACTCAATAAAAGACATAATATAGTCCATAAGAACGGAACTATAGATATATATAGTATGTGTGGGTGAGTATATGTACATAAATATATATATATACACAAATATTATGTAAACATATATATATCACATACCCTACATAGCTTTAAAAAAATTAAGACTCTTTTTTGTGTGAGTACTTTTTACCTACTCTCATTTCATTTCATATTCATAACAAGATAATTTGATAATTATTCTAGTATTACTTTACTAGTGATAAAATCTGAGGTTTTGAAAAATTAAGTGACCTGCTAAAGCTTATAAAGCAAAAAAGTGGCCTGACTAGGGTTGAAACTTATAAGCATGAGTATAAATTCCAAGACTCATTTTCTTAATATAATTCATGGTTCCTGTAAGGTATAGCACTGTCTTCAGTATAGAAGTAGTTAAACTAATTCAGATATATATTAAAATTTTTCTGTGCCTGAAAAGACTATATAGAGATCAGTACATTCTACTTCAACTCCTCCAATATGTCAAAGAAACTACATATATACAGGTCAAGTAATTTGCCAAAGATCATATAACCAACAAATACATAAATAAGATTTCAATTCTGTTCTATTTCTACAATCCAATCTTGTTTTCACACCATGCTGCCTCAGCTACATTCACTGCGAAAGACAAAATCTTGATCAATTCTGAGAATATCTTCAAGATTACTTTGATGGATTCAGACAATTCCACCAAAAACAAAATATAAGATAGAATGTGGCAAATTCCACCAGAGATATACAGGCAAAAGACCAACAAGAGAGAGAATGATGGAAAAGTTCACTAGGGAGTTTCAGGATATTTCGTTTGGTTACATGTCAGATATTTTGGGAAACAGAAGATACAATATAAACAAACATACATCTTGCTATCTATTTCTTTGTATTAATAGCAATTTCTTCAAGATCATGGCCATGAAGAACAGAGTTTATTTCCACGATTGGCCTACTACCAAAATAGTTCTATGATTCCTAGTACTGAGGAATATGAATAAGAAAGGGTTCTTTCATCTGGGTTGTTAAGATAATTTATGTTGGCAGTTGGCTCTAATAGAAAGAGCCTGTGTGTTTGAATCACACAGCTTTGTTTGAGTCAGGGCCTTGACACAATTTTGTACTATCTTATATTTTGGATTTTATATTTTAATTTAAGTTTCTTAGTGAAAGAAAGGAATAACAACCATCATATGGTGTTGCTGTGAGAACTAAATATAACAACAAATGCATGTAATATGCACAGTACAGTACCTGGCATGGAACAAAGGTTGTAATAGTCTATGAGTGCTATTCAAATGCCTTAATAAATGCATGCAAACATCTGGCATTTTTTTATCTCAAATTCTAGATAAGGAAGACACATCTATTTTGAGTTTTACCTTAATGCCATGGACTCCGCAAGTAGGAAAAATGTCATATTTAGTCTGAGATGATACTAATTGACATTTCACCAAAAGATAAAGAACTGAAATAAAATATTACTCTAAATTACCTCCTAGTACTCTTAGTTCCTCTGACACTCATGCCTGTATGTTGTATGTTGTCAACAAACATTCAAAGTAGAAGCAGTCACATTCAAACATTTGCCATCTAAGCCAATGGTGAACTTCACCATCCCATTTTTTCTTGTTAGTAGTTGGAAGGGCAATTGTAGCACTGGCCTAGGCTAATCAATTAACAAGGGACCAGCATCCATTGAGTCTTTCAGTGCTATAGAAATTATAAAATCAGTTCCATACGAAGGAGTAGATAGAAGTCAAGGCAGTCTGGAATGAGAGATTTGTATGGTCTCCGTCACCCAACCTCAGAATCCTTTTCTTTGATAGTATTCTAAGACCCAGAGGACAGATCATCATGACTATGTAGCAACAGATAAAGCAGCAGCATGGGATGGGAGAGCACTTAGTAAGAACTTGAAATCCTGAAAGTTGGGACCTTGTCCTTGCTGATATGTTCTGTATGTTGATTATCAATGATTTATTTTTGTTTTGTTTTCAGTCGATGGTAATCAATTTTATCCTCATTAAATACCAGAAGGTTGGGACTATAATTGCAACTATCCCATCTTGCAGGGAAGGACAATGGCCTCAGATCTAAACCTAGTCTTCTAAGAGCCTGATAGAAAAGAGGAGAGAAAGCTGATGTTGATGAAAAGAGAATCCTATAAAGAGCAAATCATGCAAGTTCTCATTACTTTTTAATTTCCCATTATCCTTTACATGGGATGGTGTATCATCCTCGAAGGAAAAGGCATAGTAAAACACTTTGTCCCTGAGTGCCTCTTTCTGTTCCTAGTACCTAGCCAAGTTAAGGGAACAATGAGAACCAGCCAGGCCAGAATGTCCAAATACATATTATCTTGAAGGACACTGGTTTTTTCTCATGTATACTGGGAATTAGGACAAATGTGGGTTAGCTGTCAAAAGCTGCTTCCTTGAACATGTGCCTGAACATGGGATGATGGTCACACAAGGAACAAAGCAAATTCATGATGTTACTGCTTCTGTAGCCTGACTTATAAAACTCCTCTCCCTGCAATAGCCCATGCAGATCAGAGGACCATGGAGAGGGAGGTGCTCATCCAGGTGTCCACCCCAGGAAAAACCAAGTGAGAGATAGGTGGAACTGCTTTCCTGAGGCACCAGAGGCACTGCAAGGAGGAGAGATTCAGCCCATCACCACTGGACTTTCCAGCACGGCACCAGTGGCAGTACGTGAGGCAGAGGTGCTGTCCAGCTTTTCCATAAGTTTATTTTCAATAAACCTTCAATTTCATGTCCCATTTCCAGGTGTCTTTCTTGGCCTCTCAGCAACCTGTCTCACTGTCCTAGGACAACTTGGCTGTGAATAATATAAACAATCACTTTGGTTATTTGGACAAGGCATATCTCAATTCCAGAAAGTAAGACTGCAGTACACTGTTATGGTTTGGATGTGAGGTGTCCCCCAAGAGCTCATGTGTTAGACAATGCAAGAAGGTTCAGAGGAGAAATGATTGGCTGTGAGTGCCTTAATCCAATCAGTGAATTAATCCCCTGATAGGGATTAACTGAGTGGTAACTGAAAGAGGATAGAGTGTGTCTGGAGAAGGTGGGCACTGGGACATAGCTTTGGGGCATATATTTTATATCTAGCGAGTAGAGTGTCTCTCTGTGCTTCCTTATCATATGTGACCTGCTTTCTTCTGCCACACTCTTCTGCCAAGATGTTCTGCCTCACCTCGAGCCCTGAGGAATGGAGCCAACCTCCTATGGACTGAGACCTCTGAAACCGTGAGCACTTAAATAAATTTTCCCTTTCTACAATTTTTCTGGTTGGGTCTTTTAGTCACAGCAGCAAAAAAGCTGATTAAAATATACACTAAGCCCCATTTCCTAATTCAATACATGATATTTCTCAAATGGTTGAAGTTAGGACTAGAATTCTCATGGTAGCCTCAGAATCTATTCAGATTCCTAAACGCATTCAAGTGTTCAAGAGAAACTAATTCATGACTCATAGAACTTTTACCACTGGATCTTCAAAATCATCTTACCACTCAAACATCAAAATACCATCCTGTCTCATGAGTCATGGAATATCACTGTGAATGTATTTGTGTATGGTTGTGTGTATGTAGGGGAGAAGACAGAGACACATACAAAAAGAGAAAATTTTTAAAAGACTTAATAAAAAGTTTCAGAATCCTGGCTATCTTTTTAAAACTTCTTCATTATTTTCAAGTATCTCTTTACAGTAAGTTAGTTCCAAAGAACAAATTGTGTCAATTGTCTGTGCTTGGTAAAACCGTTTGCTTGCCCTGAAGCAAAATCATCAATAGCCTGATGGATATGAGATTAGCTTATATTTTATTCATCAGCTCAGCCTGGCAGCACTGACATTATATTTCAATGGGTTTCATGGACAAAGACCCTGAGTTTTCCTCTTTATTCTGTGGTGCTGGATCCTGCAAATGTCTCCAAACCTCTTTTCTTGTCTCCTAAATCCTGGAAGATTCCCAGCAGGGAGAGGCCAAGCAATGCTTCTCAAAATTTAATGTACGTCACTATCCTTGGAGAGCTTATGAAAATCCAGACTCCTGGGCCTCCCAGGAAAGTCTAGGTTCAGTAGGTCTAGGGAGAACCCAATAGTTGACTTTCCTAAAAACTTCCAGGGGATGCTTATGCTGTTACTTGTTCTCTGGGAACCACTGCTTTGGGACATCCTGATGGACAGGAGAAAGTTAATAAGCACCTGCCGACTTCTTTTAGATACATAATTCTCATGACCTAGAAATTGTATTTCTTTGTCTGTCATTATGCCAATCTCACATCATCTTGATTACCCTTGAGGGCAAGTATATGCCTTCTAACTTAGGTCTTCTTTTTCAAAGACTGTTTCTTGTAAGTCCTTTGCATTTTCATATAAATTTTAGGATCAACTTGTCAACTTATGCAGACATTTTTAAAAGCCACCTAGGATATTAATTGGAATTGTGCTGAATCTACAGATCAGCTTGGGGAGGATTGATATCTTAATAATATTGAATCTTCCAATTCACAAATCAGGTATATCCATTTATTCCGATCTTTTCTAATTTCTGTCAGTAATGTTTTGTAGTTTTCATGGTTCAAATTTAATATCACCTTTGTCAAATTTGTACTTAAGTACTTTATAATTCTTATTCTTGATGCTACAAATAATATTTTTAAAATTTCACGTTCTGATTATTTATTGCTTATAATATTGGTCTGTGGTTTTGTTTTCTTGGAGTGTCTTTTTTTATAGTATTAGAGTAATGCTGGCCACAGAGAAAGTTGGGAAATACTCTCTCCTTCTCAATTTACTAGAAATGTTTATGAACAATTAGAATCACTTCTTCCTTAAGTGCTTGGTAGACTTCTCTAAGGCATCAATCAGACCTTGAAATATTTTTTATGGTAGAGTTTTTAACCATAAATTCAATTTTAAAAATAGATACAAGACTATTAAGGTTGTCAATTTCTTGTTGAGTGAGCTTTGGTAAGTTATGTCTTACCAATAATTTGTTCAGTTTATCTAAGTTGCTAAATTTATTGGCAAGAGTTTTTCATAATATTACCTTATTGTTTTCTTATCTGTAGAGTTTTTTATCTCACCTCTTTTATTTTTGTTTTCTGTGATTAGGTGAATAAATATTTACTTAAAATTGTTACTTCCTCTTGATAAATTCCACATTTTATCAGTGGCTTATCAATTTTATTGATCTTAACAAGTTTTTGCATCCTTAATTTTCTCTTTTGCTTTTCTGGTTTTTTTTTTTTCTGCATCATTTACTTCAGCTCTGATCTTCATTACTTTCTTCTGCTTACTTCAGATTTAATTTGTTCTTGTTTTTTTAGTTTCTAAGGGAGAAACTGAGATCATAGACTTTTCTGATATAGGTTATAGGTTTTCTTTTAAATACTACTTTCACTATGTCTTTAAAAATGTAGTGTTTTGTGTTCATTTTAATTCAGCTCAAAACACATTCAAATGTCTCTCTTGATTTCTTATTTGACCTATGGGTCATTTACAAGTGTGATATTTATTTCCCAAATATTTGGGAATTTTTCCAGATATTTTTGTATTGATTTCCAATTTAATTCTTTCAGTTGGAATACATTTTTTATTATTCGAATCTTTTAAAATTTATTTTTTGGCCTAGAATATGGGTTATCTTGCTAAAGGTTCTGTGTGCACTTGAAGAGAATGTGTATCCTGTTCTTCTTAAGTGGAATTTTATATAAATATCAATTAATTCAGGGTTGTTGAAAGTTTTGTGGAGTCTTTCTATATGCTTACTGATTCTTTTCCTTTGGTTGTTCTATTAATTATTGAGAAAAGGGCATTGGAATCAAACTATAATAGTCTGGTTATTTATTATTTATATATTCATTTATTTTTTGTTTTGAACATTTACTATGTAATTGTAGGATTACTAGATATCATAATCCTATAATTCTTGAATTTTTAAATCTTTTTGCAAGCCATTCCTTCTCCTAGAGAAAGCAAAGGCCACTCACTGATAAGTGGGATTATCTTCCCTTTTGGCAGCTGCTGCTGATAGCATCTAGTGCCTTCATCTACATCTAGATATAGAACAGAGGAAATTTCACGGGAAAAAAAAAGCTAAGCAAATTTTTTAAAATGAAACAAATTAACTACAGCCCTGTCAGACTGACCTATAAGTCTGTGAGCCAAGGTGGCATCATGGTGGCAGATGTCATATTCAGGCCTCCTGACCACAGGCTGAGTCACCAGTCGCCAGACTTGTCAAGTTTTATTTCAGGGTACAGGTGCTTCCCCCCACCCCCGCCCCCATCCCACTCAGGCCATTTGAATGCAGTGCTAAAGAACCTGGATGTGACATTCGGTGTGTGAAATATCTTTGCACCACTTTCTACAGCAGCCTACCTAATAAGTACTGTGTCTTAAAATAGACTTCCTTGAATTCTGCCTTTTAATCCACATAACTTACTGATGAAATAGTACCAGAGGTCAACCTCCTTTTCTAACACCCCTGCGAGCAGAAATAGAAACCTAAACTTGAAATGCCTCTTCTTACGACCACTTGAACAAGTCTTAGGAGGTATCTTATAAAATTCAGGTTCACTCCATTCACTATTCATACAGTTAATCATCCATTCAATAAATATTTACCAAGTCTAACTACTCTTTTGACAAACAGGAATATATAGTTTAAAAGGTTAACTCTATCCCTGCTTTCCCAGATTTTCCAGTATAATTAGCAGTCCAGTAATTCATCCTGATGTTTCCATAGGAGTTTTGATGGTTAAGATATATTGTTGCAGAAATTTTTACTTTTCTTTCCTTAAAAATGGCAGCACATTTCTTCTTATACAGCTTATAAAGTGAGCACATTTCCTTTCATATCATTTAAAAGAAAACCAAAAATTCTGAGTGCTATGAAACATCAAAGAATCAAAGGTGAAATCTGGCATACACACCAAAGAAAAAAATGGCTAAAGAAACAAAATGGCTCTCAGGGCTGAGCAAGTAGCCAAAGCAATGGTCCTGGTACCCTTGAAGGAAAACAAGGAATCAAAACAGAGCTTGCAATCAGGAAAAGCAGCATGGAAAATGGAAGCCAAAAAGGAAGCAATGCCAGTGCTTACTAAATATTCTGTGGAGATTTTGAGTTCCGGAGAACATAAGCATTCCATTGTGGATTTTTTTGTTTTGGATTTTTAAAAATTTTTCTCCTGACCAGACCCAAATACTCCATCAAATCTGGCTGAAATATTCAAGCCTATTTACCTATGTTGTCTCTGATGGGCTAGGGGAGGGGTGCCCTCCAAGCAACACTTGCATCATGAACATGAGTCCCCTGCATGTAGATTTTCTCTAGAGCAATAGTGTACTGGCCAGCAGATACAAACCATTAGCGAAATTAGCAACTAGAAAATTGAACACAGCAAGCTCACCTCAACTTTGGACATTTTCAGATTTACAATTTAACAGAATATGATTTAATTTCATGAGTATAATTTATATGAACAAGCTCACAAAGTCAAAAAAACATAATCTGATCAAGTGTTTCAGTATTTGGGAAAAATATGGTCAATATTCATATAAGAAATGTAAATAACATCTCTACACCAAAGCACCTGGAGAAGAGTGATATGTAAATGAAGAGTACTTAATGCCACAGGAAGTAGGACGAGGAAGAAGTCATGCTACACTAAGAAAATTCAGGAAAGCATCAAGAGGAGGCGATAATCAATTGAGCCTTGAAGGATGGGCCCTCCAGCTAAGACTGAGGGGGGCTAAGGTACTGTTTCAGTCAAATAAAACTTAGGGTGTGGAACATGTATCAGACCTACAGGGAATGGAGAGTAGATGGAGCAAATAGATAATGAAACTTACAGTAAGACCAAGTTCAAATGGCAGACATGATGATACACCAGTGATAGTTAGACTCTCCAACTGCTGTGTCATCATGTCTGCCAGTGGCACAGGCTCTTACTTTGAGACTAAGACAGATATTTAGCAACAAGAAACCATCTCACCTTGATGATGATGGAGGAGACCCAATGCAATAATACTCTAGAAATTAGCCAAGGTCTAAAAAAATTATGAGGCATGGCTGAAAACTCAAAAGCACATCTTTACATAACAATACATTACCCTCTAGTGTAAAGATAATGTGTTGATGTTTTTCCATCCACACTTGGATGAAATAAGCTAAAGTGAAAAGTGGAGGACTGAGAGCTCAAGAGCACTGGATCCTGGATCACAATGGTATTATTACCACAATATGGGGAAGACACAGGAGTACACACATCTTGACTAGTTGATAATTTTGACTAGGACTTTCAAACATCTCCAACGTGGTCCAAAAGATGCTTTCTGCAAAAAGAAGCTTGCATTCATATTTCCATCAAAATATTTTAAAAGTAGAAATTAATTTATATTAATTTATTTAAAAGTGAGAGGTTAATATTACCAATATGTGTCTATATGTAGAATCAGAAAAATTCAGAAACTCTCTGAAAAACTGTTTGTCTATATGAGGAGTTGGAGCTGAAGTGGAAAAACAAGGAAACATTTTTCTTTGAGTCAAAAATAAAGATTACTTTTTCAAAAGTGGGCTGAGTTTGGGGAAGAGATAGTATTGTACTGGTCATCGCATCTCAAAAAGCAGATGTTTAAAACAAAAAAACTGACTTAAATATAATTCAGTAAGTTCAAGGAAAGGGACAGATATCTGAGGTAGAGAACTGTATTTCTCAAAATCACCACATGTGAAGCCTTGGATTTGTGGCAAGTTTTACTTGCACATGATATTGACCATGAAATGAAAAAAAAAAAAAAAAAAAGCCCAATTGCTAAGAAGACCATTTAGTAGTTTATTACCTGGGGAAGTGTCATGACTTGGCATATGAGGGTACATATTCAGTTCAGACTTTAAGCAGAAGGGAACAACAATATCAAGGGAGTATGAAGTGCTCTCAATTTATGGTGTATGGATCACCTTCCTTCCAAGGAAGAAAGAATAGACATGAGGAATAAGAAATACCATTACTTTTCAGAAGTAGAAAATGACTGCTAGCACAATGCAGTTCTTCTCGAGGTCAGAAAACAGTGACTATAAACTCTCAGCCACCAGCAATGAAGGCCCAGGAATCACAAGTAGAAAACTTCCCTAAAATCAGACCTCAAGCAGAATAAACTGTAGATAACAATGTATGAACTACCCATAAGAAGTATTTTGACTATCTTGCTTAAAGTTTCTAACTTTTCTTGAAGAGAAAAAAAAATGGGTATTTTATCAAAACCTACTATGTACCCTACTAAGTATAGTTCACTTTACTCAGTGGAGGTCATTTGTTTGAAGGGTGAAGAACACTGCCTTGAATCACTTTTCCAACCCTAGATAACAACTTATATAGATTCTGTAGCTTTCTGATCATTTTCAGTTATCTGAACCGCTTTATTTTGACAATTCAGACTCATTTGCAGGCAGGAGGATCAGTCCAGTCTGCATTAAAACTGCAGTCTCAGAGCCCGCTCTCCCTCCTCACATGCTAAGAACTGAGGCTAAGAGATCTAAGTGGGGAAGGTGATATATGCGTCTCCTTGACCATTTCTTCTAACTGATTCCTCTTTCCCCACTCTCCATGTAGCTTCTGGTTCCTATATGACTTGGGCTACCAGAATGAGATTATTAGAAGCAGAAGGGCAAAAAGTTAAGCATCTGGCTTACCTTGAGCTTGTTGTGACTATTGCCTGGGAAAACTTGTGAGTTCTTCAAAACCACTCCGTTGTGCCCTGAAGGAGCCTTCACACTTTGGTCACTTGACTTAGTTAATGCATCCTCCTGAGGGCCTTTCCATACTCCCTGGGTGCTACCTCAAAGTTCACCCCACAGGCTGCCTCTCTAGCTGCACAAACCTCACCCCAGCAAGAAACTTTCTCCAGAGAATAATCATCAAAGTTACTTAACCCTTGCTTCTTTCCACTGCATGTACTTGGCTCCAGGGGAATATGTGAATCCTTGCCTTAAAAATGATAGAAATCTAAACTGTTTTCAATAATTCTGCTTCATGAAAATGCATTCCTATTTGTAGGTACCACATACTAATACCATATTTAGCAGAAAATCATCTAGGAAAGAAAATGAAAAGTTAATTTTTAAAAATGGAAGAAAAAGGAGTTAAGGACAGAACCTAAGAAATTCTTCCTGTATATCAGGTCTTACACAGTAAAATAGGCATTATCTCCATTCTACAGGCAATATTTCACTAAAATCAGTGAAATATTCAGTGATAATGAACACCTGCAATTTTATTTTTCCAGTTTCCTGTGTTTCTAGGAACTTTCCTGCCACCACCCCATTTTCTGTGAATGAAACATATATGTATTTATCCACCTAGCTGAGAAAATGAAAGCTTAAGGCACATTTAGCCTTAGCCTTACCCATCACATCTCTTTTATAAGAGAGAAAACTATGTGGGGCCAGAAAGAATGAAGTAGATTAGCAGAAGGTAGAAACAAAGAAAATTCCCTGTGTTTGCTACAGTGTTTTCTGGTTCTACCTGATCCCAAGGCTAAACTTCATTCATGCCTTTGGGTTTCATGAGTCACTTTCTGTTATCTGTAGCTTAAGGTAGTTTAGCTGCAATATATTGTTTTCAACTGAATTGTCCTTAACTAATACACTAGCCCAAGGTATAAAGCATATAAGTGAAAAAAGGATTCAAAGTATAGGTCTGGGATGCATGTACAGAACTGTAGCAGTCAGGATTGTGAAGTCATCACCCAACATAATCAGAACTGATGTGGTTCCTGAATGTTTCAGCTACAGAAAAGGGATGATCTAGATAACCCAAAGAATGTTCACTAGAGTCAGAGAAGAAGATTAAAAGATTTGGTAATGAGAAAAAGTGCATAGTATATATCACCTCTACAATTCAGTTCATACTTCATATCTTGCATGCAAACATCTTTCTCACTACAATTTTATATTTTTAAAACTTTTTCTATGTATTTGTCTGATCTATCAAATAGGTTAAGAGCTTCTTGAACTCAAGAAGAGTCTATGATATATTTTGTAGTATTTAACAATCAATAGATATATTGGACACTTTTTAAGTGAGTTAAAATTAAAGGTATACACCTTGTTCAAACACAGGAGATAAGAGGATACTTGTAGATATGACTTTCTTCCATATCATACCACAACCAAAAAAGGAAGAAGAATTCTCACATACTAAAATGAAATATTTAGGTTAATATTAAGGATAAATTTCCCAATTGAAACAACTGTTGAACTGTAGAATGTGTTCACAGGAGAAAAATAAAACTTAAGAGATTAAACTTCTTCAAAGGGATATATTTTACTGCTTATGCCAATTTGGGTTTAGATCATGTTAATGTTGTCTCATTTAATAAAGAAGTATAGACTTCGGGAATCCCCTTCAAGTCTAAGACCTACAAAGACATTAGAAAACAGTGGAATTTCATTCTTCTTTTCCCATCATAACATATGAAATGAGTACACCTAATATTTATGGATATTGGCATATGGAACTCAGATACTAAAAATCTACATCCTTGACAAAAATCAAGATTGTGATAATTATCTTAAACTACGAAAACACGATTTAAGGATATAAAGACACCCAAAAGTTGTAACTTGAGGGAATCCTCAAATAATTATGTAAAAGCATATTATAAAACCAGTATTGGAATTTTGCTTCCAGCCATAGTGATGTAAATAGGAATGATTACCTTCTTATCTTAATCAACTAGAAAGCCAGACAAAGGTTATAAACATCTCTCTTAGATACTGCTCAATAAGCAGCCCCAAACAATGATCTCTGAAAGTACAAATGGGACTGATATGGGCCCACGTGCAGCTTGAGGACAGTTTCTGAGCTGCAGCACACAGAGAGGAATCTCAACAGAGCCTTATGTTATCACTGAGTTGAGGAGACAGTTCTAGTTTCAGGTAGTCCAACACAATTAGAATTTTCAGGGTAAAATAACAGAAAGAAGTTGCACGCAGAGACATTCGGAGATGACTGAATCTTTTCAGACTCTGGCGAAGCACTGCTCTTTGCATACATGTGTAGTAACCCTCAAGGCCAGGAAAAGACCCACCAGAGAGGATTGGGCAAAATCACTTCTGAAGCTCACAAGATTTGGGAATAGCCAGGCACAGTGATATACATCCTGTATAATCCTAGTGCCTTGGAGGCTAAGGTAGGAGGATCACAAGTTCAAAAACAGCCTCATCAATTTAGTGAGGCCCTAAGCAACTTAGTGAGACCCTGTCTCAAAATAAAAAATAAAATAAACTAAAAATCTGAGGAAGTGGTCTATATAAGGCCTAGTTTGTAATAAGCACTTACCAACAGAAGTTATTGTTATAATACAAGGACATTATGTAGACCTAAAGAGACAATGCTATCATTCCTTTCCTTTCTTATGAAGCCTAAACAATGTCTATAAAACTACATTCATTGAAATTTAACCCCTATGTCTCATCCTGCACAAAACTCAACTCAAAGCGGATCGAGAACCTAGGCATAGCTGGGCCGCGGTGGTACATGCCTGTAATCCCTGCATTTTGTGAGGCTGAGACAGGAGAACCATGAATTCAAAGCCAGCCTCAGCAAGGGCGAGGTGCTAAGCAACTCAGTGAGACCCTGTCTCTACATAAAACACAAAATAGGGCTGGGGATGTGGCTCAGTGGTCGAGTGCCTCTGGGTTCAATCCCTAGTACCAAAAAAACAAAAAGAACAAAAAAAGTACCTAGGCATTAGACCAGAGGCCCTGTGCCTACCAGAAGAAACAGCAGGCCCAAATCTACATCATGTCAGCTTAGAAACCAACTTTCTCAATAGACTCCTAAAGTGCAGAAGTAAAAGCAAGAATCAATGAATGGGATGGTATCAACCTGAAAAGCTTCTTCACAGCAAAGGAAATAATCAATAATGTGAAAAGAGAGCCTACAAGATGGGAGGATGGATGAAAATCTTTGCCATGTAACCTCAAATACAGCATTAATCTCCAGTATAAAGAACTCAAAAAACTGTAACACAAAAAAAAACAAAAAAAAAAAAAAAAACCACCCAACCAATAAATGGACTATGAACAAGCACAAGAAATATGATTGGTCAACAAATATATGAAAAAAATGTTCAACATCTCTAGCAATTAGAGAAATGCGAATTAAAACTGCACAGAGATTACATCGCACTATAGTCAGAATGGCAATTATCAAAAATACAAGTTATAAATGTTGGCAAGGATGTGGGGAAAAAAGGTATACTCATACGTTGCTCGTGGGACTGAAAATCGGTGCAAGCACTCTGGAAAGCAGTATGAGGATTCCTCAAAAAACTTGGAATGGAACAACCATTTGACCCAGTTATATCCTACTCACTGGCATATAATCAGAGGACTTAAAAGCAGCATACTATCAATGTTTATAGCAGCTCAATTCACAATGGCTAAACTCTGGAACCAACCTAGGTGTCCTTCAACAAATGAATAAAGAAAATGTGGTATATATACACAATGTGGTATATATACACAATGGAATATTATCTGGCCATAAAGAAGATTAAAATTATGACATTTGCATGTAAATGGATGGATCTGGAGACTATCATGCTAAGTGAAATAAGCCAATCTCAAAAAATCAAACGACAAATGTTCTCTCTGATAGGCAGATGCTGACACACAATGAGGAAGGGGAGAGGGAAGAGTAAAAGTTCAGTGGATTAGACAAAAGGGAATAAAGAGACAGTAGGGTGAATGGGAATAGGAAAGACATTAGAATGAATTGAACCAAATTTCCCTATGTTCATATATAAATATACTACCAGTGAAATTCCACATCATGTACAACCATAAGAATGGAATTCTAAGTTATACTCCATATATTTATAATATGCCAAGATACACTCTACTGTCACATATATCTAAAAAAACAAATTAAAATACTACATTCATTTATGGATTGATTTTTATCCATTTTTATTCATTTTATCTTATTTTTAACTGATAAATAACAATTATAAATACTATACACTAACAGGTACAATGTGATGTTTTGATTTATATTTACATTATGTCTATTTTATCAAATCAAACATAGAAAACATCTGGAAAATACCTAAATACCATTCTTTTGGTGGTAAGATTCTGTGGTTTTTGTGCATTACTTAATATATTTTTCTAAAATTTATATATTTTTGCAACTATAAATATTACATTCACAATCAAAATAAAGCTATCAAATGTTGATACCTATAATTGAAAAAACAATATGATTAATGATAAATAGTAGCATTAATAATCACTAAGAATAATCAATTCTAGCCAAGTGCAGTGGCACATACCTGTAATCCCAGCAGCTCAGGAGGCTGAGGCAGAAAGAGTACAATTTCAAAGTCAGCCTCACCAACTTAGCAAGACCCTGAGCAATTTAGATCCTGTCTCAAAATAAAACATAAAAGAGGCTGGGAATGGGGCTCATTGTGGTTGAGTGCCCCTGGGTTCAATTGCTGGTACAAAAAAATAAAATAAAACCAGTTCTAATCTTACTTGTTTAATGAGATGATTAGCCTTTAAGACACCCTTCCCAGCTTTATTTTATGTTTCAGTAAAAATTGTAGGACATCTAAAAAAAAAAAGATGAAAAAGCCCCTGCCAACACCAAGACCAAGCCTTAGGAGTTGAGGGCTTGAGGACTCCCTAGTTGGGGAACACATAAAACATCTTACCCAAAGTGTAAGTTGTGTCCTTATTAATGGAAACCCAACTCCAACCTGCTGCAATCTGACAGGCAACTCTGGAGTATTTCAGTAGTGTCTTGGGGCAAGTGTATAGACCCTCACAAGAAGTGTGTAATTTTTTATTTTTGTTTTCTGAAAGCAATGGCCCCCCTTCAATAAAGATGCTCCCAAGATCCCCCAGATGTTGGAAGTTAATAGAATAGCCAACCATATTAAATAGGATACTGCTTAGATGCCCAAGATACTGCCCTGAGGCTAGATGGCTTTAATAGATTATCTCTAAATGAGGTCTCTGTCTCCACTTTCCAGTCTAAGATTAAATAAGTGAGCTAAAGGAATGACTGATGGCAAGACTACCTGGATTACATGAGCTATACTGAAAAGCAAATAGGCATGTCCAGGGTTTTCCTATTTGAAAATGCTACCAGTTTATCTTTGGGGATTGCAGCGTTGCTGAAAACAGATCCAAATGTAAGCCACATAAACCTCTCAGAATGACCGCTGACCATGCCACACAGAATCCACATGATACTGAAAATGCACTCCATGGTAAGTCACAGCAACCAAAACCGTATGGTGTGATGGTTTCATCTCTCCCCCCTAATATCCCCACCAGTGTGATTACATGTATCTTTTCTTGGGTTTCCCTGTCTTAATCTGTTTCCTCCCCTCCTCAACTTGACTTAACTCAGAACCTTTTTAAATGCATAAACTGAATGAAGCAGAATAAGTCCCCTTCAAGAGGCCGTCTCGTCTCTGATACACCACTCTGATGATAGGTCATAGTTCTGGACAGAAGCTGGTGTTTGAGTTGCTGGGCTGGAATCTCGGTGTATTTTGCTTTCCCCACTGTCTTCTTACGTGAAAGGAAGGTAAATTTGAGCTGTTGCCAGTTGGTAAAATCCTACATCCATAAAGAAAAGAAATTGAAGAATACTAAACCCTTCCCAGTTTCTCAAGAAACAAAGGATTCTATCTACAAAAAAAAAAAAAAAACAAGTCCCACAAAAATCAGGAAACAAACTTCACAAACAAACTTATACCTCTAAGAAAGGAATAGTATTCCACAAACAGGTCTCTATTTTGAAATACCTTTTTTGGGCGGCATCCTGGAGGTGTTCTGTCAGGACGTCTGGGTGGGTGGCCTGCCGGCTGGCTCAGGTAAATATAACAGGTTGAAGGAACAAAGGTTTCAGGTTTGATCCACACACTTTTGCCTGCCACTGAAAGTCTCCCCTGGTGCCATTTCACAGTCTGAAACGTAAGAAGGTACTAATTTCCTCACCATTAAATTTTCATGAATGTTTAGTTTACCATTTAAGGATGGAGTACTCAGGTCAAAAGGGTGGCAGTTGGGGCTGATGGTTGAAACAAAACTAAACAGATCACCTAAGTCTTATTCAGCCCAAATCTGGCTTCACCCCACTCTGCATGTTCTTGCCTCTCTCCTTTTTAAAACCCTCCATTCTTGGGTTTTATCCTAATTACATATACTGAGGGCAGTCTAAGTTCACCCTAAGGTGAGAAATACCAACCACTAAGTATACTTGGTAAATTAAATGAGTAAGTAAGAAAACCACTCCTACACCTGGAGTTTAGTTTAAGCAGCAAAGTATAGAAGCATTCAATTTAGCAATCAATCTCCAATGAGGGGAAACCTGAAGACATTATTGCACCCCTTTTCTCAATTCTGTGAAAATATAGCAGTGTAAGAGGAAATGTCTATTTTTTCTGGGTAAAATACAATTTTTTTCTCTTTCCAAACTTCTCATAGGAAAAGTTCATCTTGGTTTTAGAATGATGAAAATTATTTCCATCATTGAAAAGAAAGAAAAGAACCAAAAAACACTGAAATGTGATGTTGCAAACGAGGCTGCCTTTTTGAGAGAGGACACTGGCATTCTCTGGTTACTTCATGAGAGCAGAGGTGGCTGTACTGACCTTGGCAAGAGGAAGCAGCGTTTTGAAATGGATCCTTGTGGCACATTTACACCAGCAGCTTTTGGCTTTGCAAACTGACTTGTGCACATATATAATCCTTCTAGAATATACAGACCAGTATAGTGAACTCCAAATTATAATTTTTAAAAAGCCTAAGACTGACGTTCAACAAGGTTTTCCCTTTTCTAGGCACTAGATCTTAGCTAGAATAGTAAGGTAGAAGACTGCTGATGCAAGTACTTATATTTAAAGATACCCAGAGTAGTTTTGTAATTTGGGAATTAGTAACAAATGAAATTTTAATTTTTTTGCAAATCATGGAATCTATAATCTAGAGTATGAATAATGAACAACTGGACATACTAACTTAAGCATAAATATGAAATAACTCTATGGCAAAAACCATAAAAACATGAATAAATTTTAAAAGAACTATGTTCTTCAAAGCTTGTATCTCCCAAATTACAAAAATAATACTAAAAATTGAAGATAGAAAGCATTAACAGAAAAAAAATTCTGAAGATAAATAAGAAAATTCAGCCAGGCGTGGTGGCGCAAACCTGTAATCCCAGCACTTAGGGAGGCTGAGACAGGAGAATCGCGAGTTCAGAGCCAGCCTCAGCAATGGCAAGGCGCCAAGCAACTCAGTGAGACCCTGTCTCTACATAAAACACAAAATAGGGCTGGGGATTTGTCTCAGTGGTCGAGTGCCCCTGAGTTCAATATCTAGTACAACTAAATAAATAAATAAGATAAGATAAGAATATTCTATTTATTGAAAGATGTTCCAAAGAAAAGTAGAAGGAGCTGTTTTCAACTCACTGAGCACCTTACAGGATTAGTATTGGGGATCCAATATGTATAGAGAGGCAGTAGTTGGGGCTGGACTGGAGATGGAGCCAGGGGAAGCCAGATAATTTCATGCCAGTTTTCCCTGCACTTTTTCATTTTCCTCATTTTATAAGGGCATGGATCAGTGGCCTGTCACTCAAGAGTTAAACTGTTCCTGAGCCCTTACTGCATCTCAGTGACTCATGGTCATTTCATTTGAGACTCAGTATATCTCCCTCTTCATCCTAAACCCCTATCTAAATCTCATCTAAGGAATTAGAAACCAGGATGGCTACAGGCATGGATATCAATTTCTACCTATTTAAACAGACAAAATTAATAAATGTGACAATTCCAAATATTGGAGAATGAGGATGAATAGGATCTCTTACATATGGCTGATGGAAGTATAAATTAGCTCAACTGCTTTAGAAAACAATCCAGCAATACCTTATAAAGTTAAACTCCTACCAAACCATGACTCAGCAAATTTGCTACCAAGACTGCATACAAGAAACTCCTGCACACGTTTTGGAGGAGGCCATACTATTTATATTAGCAGCACTATTTCTAATAAGAAATCAATAACAAAAACACTGAAGTATAGTCACCAATATATATTATAGAACAGTCAGAAATATATAAATTAGGAAACATAATAATTTTGAAATAGTCACAATGCATAATGTTATACAACAGTAAAGTGCATAAATTGATATGCAGCCACATTTTCTTTGTCTTTTTAAATTATGTTAGTTTTTCAATACCAGTAAATATCTTTACATAAAGCCTCTTTATAAGTACATTAGATATTAAATGACATGGTGTTGAATGCTGTGATAAGCTAATTTTAAAAATACACGTATAAATGAAAATTACTTTGACTAGAAATGACAATGTTGAAAAAGTAGATAATAATTGGAGGACTTAAACTACCAAGCCTCAAGACGTTACTAGAAAGCTATTAGTAATTAGGTCAGTGAAACCGGAGTTTTGAGATGAAACTAGATTCGCCACTTCTGTGGCATATGGGGTTGGTGCAGGCTGCAGGCATCACCAGTTTCCTTCTGGTTCTTTTCTCACAAATTTAAATAAATTCACAGACAATAAAGGGAAGAATGAACAAAGCAGAATTTATTTAAGTGAGAAGAGAGCTCCCCAATGTAGTGGGCCTGATAGGAGGAAAACCCATTTTGGTGTGCTAGTGTAGGGGCTCACATGGTTTGAGGGTATGAACATTGATCAAAATCTATGTTAAACAGGCATTGAAAAAGTATCAAGGTTACTGGTTGTCTCCTTTAGCCTGAGCTTTAATCCTTCCTGTAATTCCCATTCAGGTTCACTCTCACCTATATTTTTCCACTTCTTTGGGACAAAGGAGTTGGCTAGAGAGTTTTCATAGGTGAGCCTCATGGTCTTTTACATTTGAAAAAGGCCTTGATGGAGCCTATTGATATTTCTCCCTGTTAGAGACCTGGTGAGGTCTGTACCTTTGAATAAGACCTTACTTAGGGCCCATTGCCTGACCATTTCTAATTGGATTGATTCTTAACCATACATTCTTATAGGTTTTATTATAGGAGGAATTATCCTTATTTCTCTGAGTTCTGGGATCTGGTCTGTGAAGTGTTAGAAATACCAGGGTGTCAAAGAAGAATCAGACACACACTTGAACAAGTAGCTCTGCAAAGCAAAATTTACTTCTGCAGACAGGCGAGGGGTGTGCTACTGAACAAAGTCGGGCAAGCAAGCACACTTGGGTGGGCAGTCCACCTCTGTTTATCCCTAACACAGCACTGCCCTTTACTCTGACAGGAGGAGTTTGGGGTTACAATCTATGTGACTGGATAGTTTTTAAATTGGGGCTGGCAAAGGGAAGGGCTATTGTTAAAATGGCTACAATTTGATACACTTGGGCCATCCTCTGGAGAATGGATCCAGGAATTTAGATAGATAGGCTACAGGTTGCCTTTCTTACATCTCAATTTTACATGTAAGGCTAACTACTATATTCTGAAAATAGATCGCTGGAATATTTCTCACAAAAGAGTCCCCAAAAGCACCCCATTCAGGATAACTTGGGTTTCTCTTATAGAAGTAATTTCGGGCCTGCATTTTCCCTGCAGATAACAAATAGTTTGTTGAGGAATGTGAAATATCTTGTTCACTTAAGCCAGGCAGGGCTGCAGGTAAATTGCTTCTTAGAAAAGAAAGCATATGGAGGTCAGCACAGTGGGCTGATTTTATAGAATTATTCCCTTAACCTCATGTTCTGTTCCCACCACTCACATCTGTCTGCCCCCTATCAACAGTATAGTACTTATTGGCATTAAGACAAACAAAATGGATTTATGGGAACAGAAGACATACATATGTATGTCTAAATATATGTATGTCTATATATATGTGCATGTACATATGTCTAAAGATATATGATAAAATCAACTTCAAAATTAAGAACTACTCCTCAAAAGCCTCTATTAAAAGATTGAAAAGACAATTATGTACTGTGAGAAAAATATTTGCAAATCATATGTCTGATAAAGAACGTGTATTCAGACTATATGCAACTCTTAAGAGATATTAAGAAGAAAACAACTCATTAAAAATATGCAAGGAATTTAAACAAATCCTTGACCAATGAAGAAAATGATGGCAAATAAGCAAAAGTAAAGATACCTAACATCATTTGTTATTAGAGAAAAGAAAATTAAAATCTCAGTGAGATACTGCAAAACATGTATTAAATTGGCCAAATGTTTAAATATTAGCTATACCAAGTGTTGGAGAAGATGAGGAAGAACTAGAACTCTCATACACAGCTAGTAGAAATACAAAATGGTACACATTTTGGAAAATGGCTTTGTAATTTCTTTAAAAGTGAAACATATACCTGCCTTATGAGCCATTTCACTCTAAGATGTGTAGTTTACTGTACATCAATTTTATCTCAATAAAATTATTAAAAGTCAAAATAATGAAATGAGCCAAAATGATAGTGCTAGGAAATTTAATACCAAACCAAAATGATAGTGCTAGGAAAATAAATACCAAAATTAATCCATTTTTGTATACTTGATAACTAAGGGAAAGAGAGAAAAAGTAAGAAGGAAAGAGAAAAGGAAGAAAGAAACGAGGGAAAGAAAGAAGGAGAAAAGAGAGACAAAGAAAAAACTGCCTTTGGAAATTAGAAACAAACCTAGTCCACACATTAATGTTGATAAATGTCCAATTTTTTTATGTTAATTGAAAGAAGCCTGTCTCAACCGGCCATATGCAGTGTGATTCTATTTATATGACATGGCATGTTGGTGACTGCCAGAAGAAGCTGGAGGAATTGACCACAGACACCAGGAAATTGAGGGGAAATAATAGAACTAAACTACATTTTGCCTGTGGTGGTTGTTTCACAAATGTGTTTTTTAAAACTCATAGAAATTACACTTCAAGAGTAAATTTATTGCTTGTGATTAATACCTCAATAAATTTGATCAGAAACAAAAATTTAGAATTTGACACTTCCTGGGTCAACCTTGGACTGCAGCTATTTTTCTCAACCAATATTGAATCTTTTTATATTTTCAATTAATTGACAATAGAAAAAGAAAATTCTATATGATTTTTTTATTTCTAAATTTTCTTTAAAAATATTTGACAGTGTGCTTTCCATATTCATATGTGGCAGAAATCCTCTATGGCTAACTAGGCAGCTAATCACATCACTGCCTGATGGTTTTACTGTCTGTGATATAATACGTGCCCGATTCTTTGAGATGTCTGTGTTAAACTCTTGCCTTAAACCTAGGTCAACACCTTTACTAGCATCATCTATTCTCCAGCCATAAATAAATTCATCTATGAAAATGAACACAGAAAATGATGATCCATAATGGTTGCTTGAAAAGAAAAGGAATAAGACCATTAGATGAGAGATCAAAGCAGAGCCAACTGCATAGGTATAAGCTCTATGAAATCATACAGAGTCCTAGTGGTAGAAGGACTCCATGCTTGACTGAATACTGTTGTCACATTAAAAGACTCAATAATCTTTTAACAAAGCACCTACATTTTCAATTTGCAGTGAATTCCACAAATTATGTAGCCAGTAGTAAATCTGGGAGTAGTGAAGCCATCACTGAGCTCTCTCTAATGTACGATAGTGAAGAGTTTTTTTACACGACACATCTATTTGACATTGTCATAAAGATTTAGGTGACAGAATAAAGCACAATTTCAAGTTATAATACTTAATTAGGAACTGAAGTATACTGATAAATCACAGCAGCAACAGATAGACCAACTTGGAAGGTGGCATTCAGATTCCATGGCTATATTGAGTTGATGGATTGTACAGCACCTGGAGGAAAAAAAAAAGAATAAAAAATAGCACCTGTAATTTCAAAGTAAAGTAAATCACAAGTAATTGGTATGGAAAAACTGCCACTCAAATGTCATTGGCTTAGGCCAAATCTACAAACATAATTGTGACCACTACAGTTCTAATCTACCCTGTCTACCATAGGAAAAGAAAGGTAAATATTTGTAGTTTCAGTTCCTTAAATGTTGTCTGATTCTCATCTACAATACAAAAGGGGGGATAGGCATTAGAGTAATTACACCAGTTTTAAGTACACATTTCCATACTTGGAAAGCCACTCAGCCTGTCATGAAACCTGGATAGAGTTCAGCTGAAATTCATAGATGATCACTACACTGTGGATTGATCACAGTTACTTGCAGTGCTAAATTGGTGACCATACAGTTTATCCTACAAATCGAGATACTTTGGAGTACTAAATGTTAAGTTGAAGAGCACTAAGACAATAGACATAAACCAGGATTCTTTCAAACTGGCTATGACAGATGGTCACCATAACTGCAATTCTATTAATCTTTAATAGAATCGAAATAGATTTCCAAGAAAAATGAGTCTCAAAGACGTGACCATATATTTAACAAGCACTTTCTATGCATCAGGCAGTGTTAAGCACTTTTTAAAAAAACTTTTAGATTGACAATATCAGAAATGTATTATATTACTACTATATATTGGTAGCATAATGTCTTTGAAAATTAGGCTCTGCAATTGGTTCTTTGATCAATTTTAAATTATTTGATGCAAATTGGGATCGGTTATGGGTTGTTGGAATGGCTGGTTAGTATCTAAAGAATTAAGAGAGAGGAACAATAAAAAACTATGACCATTTTAAAATGTCAGTAATGGTAAATTAAATGATATTTGAAGGCAACTCAGTTATGACATGTAATTTTAAAATACATGCATCCTTTTTGCCTAATGCAGAAAAGATAACTCTGGCATTGGATTCCCTTTAATTTATTCTTTTATGTATTAGGTAAGAATGCCTACTATAATACCAAATGTCAAAGTAACTAAACAGATTTCAAGCATATATTTCACATGTGAGACTCCGCCTACATGTGTAAAGGCCAGTGATAAAATTTTTAAGTTACTTCAGGGCTTTATACATATATCCAAAAACAACTTCTGCATAGAAAATCCATAGAAAAAATACTTTATATTTTATATATATTATGGCTTTTAAACAAAGACATAGTTATGCATTGCTATCTGAACCTAATAAGACTATACAATTTATTTTTCCTTTTCCAAAAGATCAATCTAAGAAATAATTAGGTTTTTAAAAGTCTATGAACATTTTGCAGTTTTTTAAGAACTGCTATAAAAATTCAAGGGATTAAGAGAGCTAAATGCCTTGTTTGTTAATGGTGTAGACAAGGTTTAAAATTATAAAGTCAACTTTCTTAAACCTAAGGTTACCATCCTCCAAAACATCTTTTCTACACATTATGGAAATATATATCGACAAATTATAAATATATAAATATATAATATATTTGTATATTCCAATACATTTGTATACAAGCATATTTATATACACTAATATATATATATATATATATATCTCAGAATGAATTACAATAAAAATCACCAACAGTTAAATTCTCAGTAATAAAATTGTTAACATGTCTATAAAATTTTACTTTCTTTCCAGGTTATAAAAATAAGTGCCAAGTTTTGGTTAAAAATGTAACAATGAAGGAAATATAAAAATTTCATGCATGGTAAAGAAAAGGTTTTCCTTATTGCCTCTATCTTTCTGTGCTCTTCAATCATTTAAGTTTTCAGCTGCAAATGAGTATCAATCTTCCAATCACAATTTAAATTGATTAAACATTAAAGTGAAATTAAATGCTGCTAATTAATTTTTTTTGGAGTGAGAAGGAATGCAGAGCTATGGCAGTATGCTTTCTATAAATAAACCCTTGACCATTCTCATAAAAATTGATTTTAGCACCCAGTCTGATGCATAGTAGCTCTGTGACATACTAATTGTCACTAGCCCTCTCTGTAAGATGTGACTGAAGAAGGCTTTCTATCAATGCATTCTCTCTGCTCATCTGCTTCCTTGTGTTCATTCATTGAGCTAATACTATAGAGAAGCCACATAAGTCAGAACCGGAACAACATAATCTGTATTTTTGTCAGCTATTTTTTTCCAGTTCCTACATTCAGAAGAGGTTGGAAAAGTGCTACAGTAAAAGTGGGGCAGCTGGCAGGAAGCTGCTGTAGTCCAGTGAGTGTCAAGGTAGCCTGGATGGAAGCAACAGCAGGAGACATTAAGAGAGTTCCCAACATATTTAGAATTAGAACTGTCAAGATTAGCAGATGAAATGGAAAGAGTTGTAGGAGAGAGCACAGAAAAGGAGGATTGAAAAATGACTCCCAGGCCCCTAGGCTTACATTGCTTATGGAATGAAAGCAGACATTCTAGAGTGTGGGGCATAACTGATGATTAATATATCAGCAAATAAATGAGACCTTTAAAATAGGAAATAAAACAGAGTGACAGTTGGGTGCTGTGGTGTACATTTGTAATCCCAGCAACTCAGGAGGCTGAGGTAGGAGAATCACAAGTGTGAGGCCAGCCTTAGCAATTTAGTGAGACTCGTTCTCAAAATAAAAGATAAGGGGGGTTCAAGATGGCAGATTAGATTAGATGAAGGCTGCATTCCTAGTTGCTCCATGGTTTGAGATGCAAACAGCAAGAGTACTGCTTCTTAGCAAGGTGGGTGAAAGAAGGATTTCACTAAAATTCAATACTGGATATTCAGCACTACAGAACATGCTTAGGGAAATACTCCACACAGAAGAAATTTAAAAATCCAGTGCTCACAAGTGAAGAAATCTCATTTGAAGATTAGCTAAGCAAATGATAAACTAGATGAAATTAAACATTAGAAATAAATCAAAATGGCAGGAGTTAATAAACATCTCTCTAACGTTGAATGTAAATGATTTCAACTCTCCAATTAAAATACATAGACTGACCAAATTGATTTAAAAATATACCCAAATATATGTGGTTAGCAAGAGACTCCTCTTACAGGCTGAAAGTGAAAAGATGAAAATGATATATCATGCAAATGGAGTACCAAAAATGCAGGAGTACTAACTCTCAGCTGAAAAAGCAGACTTCAAAATTAATCAGAAGAGACAAAAAGGGTAACCTTATTCTGGTAAAAGGAACAATCCTGCAAGAAGATATAACAATAATTCATATTTATGCCCCAACACGGATGCAACTAATTACATAAAAGGGACACTACTCAAATTGAAGATTCACATAGACCCCAGTACAATAAGATTGGGTGATTTCAACCCAGCTCTCTCATCATTAGATAGGTCATCTAGACATGAAGAAGACTCTTTGCACCTGAAAAATATTCTAAATCAAATGGACAAAACAGCCGGGTGCAGTGGTGCATGCCTGTAATCCCAGCACTTAGGGAGGCTGAGACAGGAGAATCGCGAGTTCAAAGCCAGCCTCAGCAACAGCAAGGCACTAAGCAACTCAGTGAGACCCTGTCTCTACATAAAAC
Source organism: Xerus rutilus (assembly GCA_028644305.1). NCBI lineage: Eukaryota > Metazoa > Chordata > Mammalia > Rodentia > Sciuridae > Xerus > Xerus rutilus. The sequence continues at coordinate 118,884,839 of CM053399.1, forward strand.
ACAAAATAGGGCTGAGGATGTGGCTCAGTGGTCAAGTACCCCTGAGTTCAATCCCTGGTACCAAAAAAATAAAAAATAAAATGAACAAAACAGATAACTGTGGAAAATTTTATCTAAAAGCTGAATACATTTTCTTCTCAGTGGATCATGGAATCTTTTCCAAAATAGAATATATTTTAGGCCACAAACCAATTCTTAGCAGATACCAGCAAAAATAATGTAATTGTTTTCATCTTATTATAATATAATAAGATGAAATTAGAAATTGACACCAAAAAACCCTACAGAAAATACATAAACACATGAAGATCAAACAATACAATTTTTTATTAAAATTTATTTATTTATAAATTAATTAACTTATTTAAATGTATTACTAGTCATAGTACATATATAGAGCTCAATTTTTCCATCTGTCTGGCTGTAAACCAGAAAAAGTCACACCATTTGTGTCTTCATACATGCACCTAGGGTAGTGATGTCCATTTCATTCCACCATTTTTGCTATTCCTATTCCCCTTTCCCTCCCCCCACCTCCCCTCAACCCATCCAAATTTCCTCCACTTCTCCTATGTTCCCCATTCCCACCCCCCTTATGTATTAGCATCCACTAATCAGAGAGAACATTTGGCATTTGGTTTTTTGGGGATTGGCTTACTTCACTTAGCATGATGTTCTCCAATTTCATCCATTTACCTGCAAATGCTATAATTTTATTCTTTTATTGCTGAATAATATTCCATTGTGTATATGTACCACAGTTTCTTTATCCACTCATCTATTGAAGTGCATCTGGGTTGCTTCCACAGTTTAGCAATTGTGAATTGTGCTGCTATAAACATTGAAGTGGCTGCATCACTGTAGTATGCTGTTTTTAAATTTTTACAGTATAGGGCAAGTCTTGGAATAGCTAGATCAAATGGTGGTTCCATTCCAAGTTTTGTAAGGAATCTCCATACTGCTTTCCAGATTGGTTGCACCAGTTTGCAGTCCCACCAGCAATGTTTGAATGTACCTTTTTCACCACATCCTCGCCAGCATTTATTGTTGCTGGTATTTTGGATAGCTGCCATTCTGACTGGGGTGAGATGAAATCTGAGAGTAACTTTGATTTGCATTTCTCTAATTGCTAGAGATGTTGAACATTTCTTCATATATTTGTTTATCGATTGTATATCTTCTTCTCAGAGGTTTCTATTCAACTCCTTAGCCCATTTAGTGATCGGGTTGTTTATTTTTTGGTGTTAAGTTGTTTGAGTTCTTTTATATCCTGGAGATCAGTGCTCTATCTGATGTGCATGTGGCCAAAATTTGCTCCCAGAATGTAGGCTGTAAAAAGCTTTTTCTCAGCAAAAGAAACTATCAATGAGGTGAACAGAGAGCCTACATTCTGGGAACAATACACTTTTAAATGATAAATCTATTAGCTTTTTCACTGCTGTAACCCAAAGGCATGAGAAGAACAATTTTAGAGGAAAAAAAGTTTATTTGATGATCATGATATCAGGTATTTTAATTCATGTTTGACTGACTTCATTGCTCTGGGCCCAAGGTGAAGTAGAACATCATGGTGGAAGAGTGTAGAGGAGAAGAGCAACTCAGAACATTGCCATCAAGAGGCAGAGAGAGAAATCTGCTCACCAGGGACAAAAACTAAACCCTAAGGTCACACTCCTAGTGACCTGCCTCCTTCAGTCACACCTTATCTGCCTATAGTTACCGCCCTGTTAATCCATATCTGTGGATAAAGCCATCGATTGGGTTATACCTTTCATGACCTAATCATTTTGCTTCTAACCATTCTTGCATTGTCTCCCACATGAGCTTATGGGAGACACATGTCCAATTCATAACAATGGGTAATAGAAAAAGTCAGGGAAGAAATATAAAAATTCTTAGAATCAAAAGAAAATATCAATAACACATACCACAACTTCTGGGCACTATAAAGGCAGTTCTAAGAGGAAATATTATAGCTATTATATTTGCCTACAAAAGAAAATCCAAAAGATTCCAAATAAACAACCTAATGATGCAACTCAAGCCTCTTGAAAAAGAAAAACAAACCAATTAGAAAACTGGTAAAAGAAAGAAAATAATTAAGATCAGAACCAAAATCAATGAAATTGAGAATTTAAAAAAAAAATCAATACAAAGGATCAATGAAATGAAGATTGATAAGCCCTTGGCCAAGCTAATCAAAGGAAAAGGAGAGAAGACCAAGTTAACAAAATTAGAGATGAATTCCAGTGGGTCAACATGAACTATTTTGAAAACTTATATTCCAGTAAATTGGAAAACATAGAAGAAATAACTACATTTCCCGACACATATGTCCTGCTAAAATTAAATCAAGAGGACACAGAAAAGCTCAACAGACTGATAACTAGCAATTAGATAGAAGCAGTAATACAAAGCCTTCCAAGAAAAAAAAGCCAGAACCAGATGGATTCTCAGCTTAATTCTACTAGACCTTAAAAAAGAACTAACACCAATGATCCTCAAATTACTTCATGAAATAGAAATGGATGGGATACTTCCAAATCACACTCACTAAAACAAGATAAGGACACAAGAAAGAAAGAAAACTACAAACCAATATTTTTGATGAACTTAGATGTTAAAATCTTTAATAAAATCTAAGCAAATTGTATTCAACAACATATTAAAAAGATTATACATCATGATCAAGTTGGTTTTATCCCAGAGATACAAGAGTGGTTTAACATACATAAATCAAAAACTGTAATTCATCACAAAAATAGAATAAAGGACAAAACACTTAGTTATCTCAACACCCACTTACGATAAAAACACTGAAGAAACTGAGGATAGAAGGAACCTAGTTCAACATCATAAAGGCCTATACAGTAAACCCAAAGTCAACCTCATAGTAAATGGGAAAGAACTAAAAGCACTTCCTTTAAGATCTGGAACAAGACAAGGATGTCCATTGTCTCCACTCCTATATAGTATAGTGCTAGAAATTCTAGCCAGAGAAATTAGTAAAGAGAAGGAAATAAAGGGAATACAAATAGGAAAGGAAGAAGTCAAATTAACACTGTTTTGTAGATGATATGATCCTATATTTAGGAGATACAAAAATCTCCACCTGAAGGCTATTAGAGCTAATAAACAAACTCAGTAAAGTATGAGGTTACAAAATCAACATACAAAAATCAATAGCTTTCCTATACACCAACAATGAACCTGCTGAGAAAGTTATCAGGAAAAGAAATCCATTAACAATACCCTCAAAAATTAAATAATATAAAATAAAATAGCAAAGAATACCAAGGAGATGAAAGACCTCTGCAATGAAAACCAGAACACTGAAGAAAGAAATTGAAGACCCCAGTAGATGGAAAAACTCCTATGTTCATGAATAGGAAGAATTAATATTATTAACATGACCATAATACCAAAAGCAATATACATATTCAATGCAATACCTGACAAAAATCAATGACATTCTCCATAGAACTAGAGAAAACAATACAAAAATTCATTAGAAATAATAAAAGACCTAGAATAGCCAAAGCAATTCTAAATCAAAAAAGTTATGCTGGAAAAACTTCACAAAAGAAGAAATACAAATGGCCAACAAATAAATGAAATAAAAATATTTAACATCATTAGCAATTAGGGAAATGCAAATCAAAACTACTCTGAGATTTCATTTCACAGCAGTCAGAATGGCAGTTGTCAAGAATACAAACAATAATTAATGCTGGAGAGGATGTGCAGAAAAATGAACACTTTTACACTGGCATTGTAAATTAGTACAACTATTATAGACATCAATGTGGAGGTTCTTCAAAAGACTAGAAATGGAGACACCACGTGTCCCATCTATAACACTCCTCAGTATTTATCCCAAAGAATTAAAGTCATCATACATAGTGATAAATGCATACCCATGTATGTAACAGCACAATTCAGAATAGCCAAACTATAGAACCAGCCTAGGTGCCTGTCAATCAATGAATGGATAAAGAAAATGTGGTATATATACACAATGGATTTTATTCAGCCATAAATAAAAATAAAATTATATCATTTGCAAGAAAATGGATGAAACTTGAGACAATTATGTCTCAAGTTTAATAAACCAAATTCATAAGATTAATGTTTGTATATTTTCTCTCAAATATAGTAGTTACAGAGGAAAAAGGAAAGAAAGGTGGGAAGGGTCTTATGAAAATCAAAGGGAGATCAGTGAAATAGAGAAAAGGAACCAGGGAATGGTAGGTGGTGAAGGAGGGGACAGTGCTGGGGAATGATACTGGCCAAAATATATTGTTATATTGTGTGAATGTATGGATGTGTAACAACAAATCCCACCATTAGTACAACCATAATGCATCAATAAAATAATATGGAAAAATTAAAATAAAAAATAAGGACTTGGGATTTAGCTCAGTTGTAAAGCACTCCTGGGTTCAATTTCAGTTACCTCACCACCCCCCACAAAAAGAAAACCCAGAGGAATGAGATCAAAAGGGCTTCAGATAGTATTGATAGATGAGATGATGCGGAAGTAGAGAAGGTACATGTTTTAAACTACAGACGAGGAAAGATCTTCTAAATTGCATAGGGCTGAGATTTAACCAAGGTCTCTAGAATGGGGGATACTAGACATGATCATCATTTATACTACTTCTGGAGAACACTGAAAATTAGAAGAGTTTAAGAGATTTCCTTCAGACTCCACCTTAAAATTCACTAAACAGCCACTTCTGGGTTTGACCATCTTATTTTTATTTAAAAAACAACAATAACCAAAAATACAGTCAATGATTCCTTATTATTGGAATATTCATTCTGTTTTAATTTTTGAGTTCTACAAATATTTTTACAGAATCAACCTGTTATGATTTCAAAGTGAGGTGTCCTCCAAAAGCTCATGTGTGAGACAATACAAGAAGCTTTAGAGGTGAAATAATTGGGTTATGAGAGTTTTAAGCCCAATCAGTAAATTATTCCCTAATGGGATTAACTGAGCGGTAACTGAAGGTGGTTATGGTGTGGCTGGGGAGTTAGGTCATTTGGAGATGTTGCTTTGGAGAGGATATTTTGTTACTAGTCAAGTAGAATCTCTCTCTCTCTCTCTCTCTTTCTCTCTCTCTCTCTGCTCTCTGATCATCATGTGAGCTGCTACTGTCTGCCACACTCTTCCACGATGATGTCCTGCCCTAAGGAATGGAGCTGGCTGTCTATGGACTGACTTGTGAAACTCTGAGCCCCCAAATAAACTTTTCTTCATCTACAATTGTTCTTGTCAGGTTTTTTAGTCACAACAGTGAAACAACTGACTAAAACACAACCACATCCAAGAATGTGACATGAACAACTTAGAATAAAAGATCATTTTTGTCACTGAAATTCTAAGATTCTTTAGTAAAATTATTTGTCAAGTTACTTTCAGGAAAACTGTGAAGACACATGTTTGCCTTACCCATCAGACACTGAGTATAAAACAGATTAAATTCTATTTACTTCTGTGGCATACCCATGAGGCTTTCTTGGTGGTCTTTGGAAAATGAGTCTTCTAATATTATAGTTGTCCTCTAATTTAACATCAGAAGAATAATTAAGAGTTGAATGGTTATGGCTAACCTAAAAGCTGAACATCTCAGAAGAATGCAATATTCTATAAAATTGTTAAGAGCAATGTATCCAAAATACACTTGAACATCTGAAAAAACCCCACCAGTGGGGGATAGAATGAGCGCAAAATCTTGGGGAAGGATTCACAGTTCTTGGATTACCGGAGTGAAGGATAAGTAAAAGGCGATCTTGAGTAAGCATAAAAAGATCTAGAATTGTTAGTTTTCTATCACTATGACAAAATACCTGAGAGAATCAGCTTATGAAGATAAAAGGTGTATTTTGGCTCACAATTTCAGAGATTTCAGTCAATGACTGCTTGACTCTATTACCTTGGTCTATAGCAGCACAGTATATCATGACAGGAGCATGTGGTAGAAGAGATGGCAAGGAGCAGAGAGAGAACTTCTACTCTAGAATGTCTATTACTATAGACCATAGAATCAAAGAGTCACATATTTCTACATTCTTTATTGGTGATAAAAGCATAACAAAGAGATGGAACAAAAAGACATAAGACATCAACCCCCAAACTGTGCCATTTCATTTGTTCCGCATCTCACTGCTAGTCATATATTGTTCTCTTAGGAAATGATCCTCTTTGTCTAATTCAATGAACTTCCACTGCCCGCCCCATTGTTTGTTATCATCTGCATGTAAGAGGGAACATTCTGCATTTGGTTTTTTGGGATTGGTTTATTTCACTTAGTATGATAGTCTCCAATTCCATCCATTTACTGGCAAATGCCATAATTTCATTCTTCTTTTTAGCCGAGTAACATTCCATTGTGTATATATAACACATTTTCTTTATCCATTCATTTGTTGAAGGGCACCTAGGTTGGTTCCATGGCTTTGCCATTGTGAATTGAGCTGCTTAAAGGAGAATGAAGGGAAAAGAAGGCAATAGGAAAGACAGTAGAATAAGTTGGATATTACTTTCCTGTGCTCATATATGAACACATGACCAGTGTATGACCAATGTAACTCCACATCATGTACAACCACAAGAATGGATCCTAATTAGAGTAAGTTATATTCCATGTATGTATATAAAAATACACTCTGTTCTCACATATATCTAAAAAAAACAAATAAAAGAATAACAAAAGAAATAGAGAATATCAAACACTAAAAAAAAATGTTACTGCAGTGTATTTATAATGGGTACCTGTGAGCCCTTGGCATATTTTGAACTTTTTCGATGCAAGGTCATTTTATTCCATTATGTTTTTAATATTTGTCCTGCTTGTATTATCTTTCTTGGCTCCTTAGGAGTGAAGTTTCTAGATTTAGCTTCTAACTCCATTCTGCCTTCCATATTTTTTCATTTCCAGATTCTTGTCCTCCCACTCTATGCCCTGGGAGAACTGAAGTCTGCCCCTTCAAGGTGGGTGTTAGATCGTTTTGTCTTGCTTCACCACCTGCCACTGTTTGCTCTCCCTCTTAGATCTAGTTCCAACTCCTGGTGGATTTGCATCTTGACTTGTCTTCTCTCAGCAGCTTTGTGCTCCTGTCTCAGGGCTTCTTTCATGCTACTCTTATTTTTGTAGATCTCCCTGATGCTTTCAGTGATTATTCAGTGATTATTATTATTATTATTCTCTTATTATTCAATGATTATTCATTCCTAAACAATGAGACTTATGTTCTGATTTGGTGTTTTCAGGTAGACAAGTTATAAGATTGATGCTTTGGGGACCACCAGAGTGATGGCCCTACATTCCCCCCAACAACTGGCATTGCAAAGAGTATCTTTGATAAAACAACTACTCAAAAAGGCCCTTTTTAATATAAGTCTAGCTTGGGGGCTTTACACTCTAAAAAATAATAGTTTACGAAGTAAAATGTCCTCCTACTTAACAGACCCTGTAGGACTTTGCAGATTATACTTATTCTGTAATTTGTAGATTGTTGATCACACATTACTATGATTTCTATCTTCCCAGAAAGTCAAAGCTTGGCAGAGTGGTGGGGGGAGAATATCTAATTCCAAATCAGCAAAGCTATCCCAAGAGAAATCTTGGTAATGCTGGGAATTTTAAAGAAGAATGATCTATGTGTTGCTCAGTTATAGATTTGAGAATAGGAGTTTACCAGACATCAGCAAATATTAAATAAAATTGAACATTATAATCATCTATAGAAATATTTGCTAATTTTAATTTTTATTAGAAAACTTTAAACAATTTAAAAATACTAATTTTATATATATTTTTAAAATACCATTAAGGAAAATGCAAAAAAGTAGATAGATAAAATTATCTGCAGTTATATCATACAAACACACAACAACTACCCTCATTAGCATTCTTTGTACTTCTTTCCAGTTTCATTTTTTAGCATATAGTTTTAATTTATAATTTTAATCTATAGCTTTTCATTTATAGTGTTACAGGAATGGGAGTATATGTGTGTTTCAAAATGTTTCAGTATCCTATTTTTTAGCTAGAATTGTATTAAATGTATCTTAAATGTTAATTTATAAATATAATGGTTAATGATACATTAGATTTCATCAAAGTGATATACCATTCTACTTAGGATGATTCTAATGACTCACTATTAAACAAACCCTACAATAAATATGTATAATTACTTTCTTATTATAGAATTCCAAAACTAGTTCTAAAATCAAAGGGCATAACATTTATAATATCTTAATATGTATTGTGTATAGTTTTAAAAGTGTGTAACCAATTTATAGACTGATCAGCAAAATACCAGTATGCTTATTTTATTTTGTTCTAACCAATTTTAGATATTTAATTAGTTTTATTCTTTGACTTGGGTAATTTTTTCTTTATTTTGATTACCAGGAAGACCTATTTTTACCATCTATTTGTGTGTGAATTGCAATTCTTCTTTGGGAAAGTACTGTGACTATTATAGTGTGCCTTTGAAAGACAGATATACAAAAACAGATGGGAAGTACTTACTTTAACAAAGAAATTTTGAAAGCATATGATCACTCCAAAAGTAAAACTCCTGATTTCATCATTGTCAAGGACTTTCTTTCTCATTTCTCATCTCTGCCACATATAACCACTATTTTCTAGTGAAACCAAACAATTTGTGATTTCTCATATAAGTTCTAAGCTCTCAATGCCTTGACTCTGAAAATGCTGCTTCCCTGTCTAGAATGTCCTTTACCTTGCACCAAACACACACACACACACACACACACACACACACACACTCATGTTTACATGTGAACAGAACTTGTGGCCTTTCTCAGGCACCAATATTACCTTTTTTCTTCTCATAGGGCATTCTGCTTCATAATCAATATTATTACTAGACTTTTCCACTAGCCTGTTCGTCTCTTGAATGAATGCAGGGACACCTCATCTTTGTTTCTAGATTTCATGTCATTTATTACTGTAATTAGAAGAAAGTAGAAACTCAATAAATATTAATTGTGGATAATCTAAGTGATAAACACAGTTGCCTTTCTAGCAGCAGAAGTGAGCAGCATTCACAGTGATGCCATAACTTGGAAGGGTATCTTGTTGGAGGAGAAAGGCCATAAGCTTCAGAGTTAGCCAGCCAAGGTTGAGACTTCCAGGTCTGCCACGGAGATGATCTGTGGCCTTAGAATAATAAACTAATATTCCGAGACTCCAATGGAATAAATGGTGATCCTTAAGCATACTTTATAGGATTATGCTGTGTGTAAATGTGAAAATAAACATATAAGGAATCTCATATAGAGTAGTGCTTCAATAAATAGTAGACACTTTCTAGCTATTCATAATTAATAAAGCCATTTCCATTACAACAAATATTAACACAAAGTATCAGATTATTCCATATTATTCTTTGTAGCCTCAAGGCTGAGAGGCAGGGCAAATTGTACTACACATATTCTTGCTGCCTAAGCAAGAATAGTACTTTTAGGTAAATCTGAGAAAAGAATTGGCCTAGTTTAAGTTTAGAAAAGAAGCGTTATATGTTCCAAAGACAAGAAAAATAACACTTTCTGCAAAATAACATGTTCTAATCATCTGCTACTTAGTTTTTTAGTTGTTTGGCCCATTAATATTGCCGAAAGTAGTTTACAAATAAAAATAGTATTTTCAGGTCCCCAATGACAGAAGAAAAGAATTTTGGGAACATACTCTATTTTCCATTTGTAAACACATAGTCATTTGGGTCACACTAAAGAAACATGTGAAATTGGCCTGGATGGAAACCAAGTTCAAACTGGTGGCACATTCAGCACAAGGCTTGTGCACTCACACACAAGCACAGGCACGAACTTGTGCATGTGCACACCAGAAACCCTCTGGAACTTTTCTTCTGTTTATCATACCTCCAAGATTCATACTTGCCTTCCACAAGGCTAAAAGGCATTTTGCATCCATCTGCCAAGCAGATAAACCTGGGCAAGAGTCACAAATACTGTATAAATGAGGACGACACAAGTATTTCTGCAGAATGTATTTGCCAAGGTCTCTCTATCCTTACTCCAAGTCCCATCACAAGCTGTTTTCATGGCTTATGTGCAGTTTTTCTCTTCAGAGGACAGCTCAGAAAACTCCCCTATGATTATATGGTCCCAGGATTCATTCCATGCAATCCTACATAATTGAATGTAGCATGTGAAAGTTCCTAGTAGATTGTTAGGCACTGAAATGTACTCAATAAGTTTAACTATTTCATCACAACCTTTGCAAATGCTTCTGATGGTAATCCACAACCATAATTCCTTCTTTAGAAGGTCAGAGTTGTTGCCCCAAGCAGATGGTGAGAAGTCATTTTAGAAGTTTCATTTCTAACCTAAAATGTGAAGAAATGCCAAAACAGAGTTTCAAAAATAATAGTACCTTCTAAACTTTTATGTCTAGTAAAAGAATGTTTGTTGTTGTTGTTGTTGTTGTTTTATGGTGCTTAAGATTGAACCCAGGACCTCAAACATGCTATGCAAGCGCTGTACCATTGAGAACACCCTAAAAGAATGTTTTTAAATGCAATATGCTCTGAAGTGATATTTCATAAGGTTTCTATAGGATTTGTAAAAAAAAAGATGCTATATAGCGTCTAGTCCAGGAATGCAACAGGAGTTCAAAATTCATGCTCCATGTTGTCTACCAAATCTATTCATCAAATTTTTGTCTGTGTGTACAGCCTCACTTAGAAATAATATTTGAAACACAAATTTCAAGGTCATTTAAGTGTAAACACTCCATGTAAACACTTTACTCTCACCCACTCCCATCTTTGCCATTGTGGCTGTCTCTGTGCATCTGTAGCAAGGCAATCACAAGCAAATATAGAAGGAAATGGGGTAAGAATTGCCCTAAACAGAGGTGAGAAAGAGAGACTTAAAGGAGGCAAATTAGATCACTGCAGTATGATCCACTTGCAAGTTGAACTGAGGGGAGTTTCTCTCCATAATCCCTGGCAACCCATTAATGTTGCCAAAGAGGCTATGACCCCCACTTGGATAAGCAGAGTCCCATAGCAGCCTCCCAGGAGAGTGAACTGGGACAGGAGTCCTGACAATCAAGCCAAAAAAGCAAAGGATATGACCAAAATAATGTTCCCCAGCCTTCTCGGGCAAAAGGAAGTCATTCCTCTTGCAAAGTTTATAACTTTAAAACTGAGACTGTTTTTCTGAAGTAATTGCAAGGCACCAATGAACACTGAACACTGGGTACTATTTTAAATGATGAACTATTTTAATTGCAAGAGAAACAAACAGTAAGAGATTTAAAGTCAGTATAATGACAGACCGAAAAAAAACAACAACCGAGCAACACAGTAATACATTTATGACTGGAAAGTACAGGTTAAAGTATAACATTAAATATACATCAGAAGATGATCTACTCATGCTATTCTGGAACTGCAGGGTTCATGACATGATGCGATTGGTTTATGGGTTATTATGTTGAAGAAAATAATTTATACGTGCACAGAGTACGGAGAAGGTGCTGTGAAAGAGTAAAACAGCATGAACCTTGATGTCCTCCTTCTCACTTTCTTTCCTCCTTATCCCTCTGCAATCTGGCTTCTGCCTCTTATTTTTTGTCAACAACAAAACTCACTGTTTCTAAATCCAAAGGACACTTTTCCGTGACCTTGCTTGATCTTTCTTCATAGCATTTAAGCCTGTGGACAACACTCGCCTTTCTAAAATGCTCTCATTTTTGGCTTCCTGGACATCATCTCTTGGATGTCATCCAATGTCTTTGTCCACTCCTAAGTCTCCTTGCAAATGATTCTTTCTTCCTGGTCATTTCAGCATTGCTACTGTAGGTTCTTTGGTTCTTCTCTGTGTACATTATCTCTCTGCTGATGTCATGCTTTCAAAGACTTCAAGTGCTTTCTCCTTTTTAAAGAACTTCCTGATCTATACCTCCAGGCCAGAGCTTTCTCCTGTGCTCAGGAATGCCTGCCAGACATCTGTATCAATTAGCTATTGCTATAAACAAAGCACGTCCAGAAAAGTAACTCAAATCAATAATAATCATTTATTTTACTTATGAATCTGGAAGTTAGCTAGGCTCAGCTAGGCAATTCTTACTCAGAGACTCTCATGCAGTTGTGGTAAGACAGTGATTGGGATGAGATTTTCTCAAAGTTGTCTTCATTCAAATATCTGTCACGGGGGCTGGGAAGACTTAAAATGCTGGGGACTTGAACCCTGAGTCATCTATCTGTATGTATGTGCTCACTCCATATGGTGTCGCAGAGTAGCCAGACTTTTACATAACAGCTGAAAGCTCTCACAAAGTAAAAAGCAGCCCCTTGTGTTCAGAACCGAACACACACTCAAGCTAAACTATGTTATTCCACTGGACACAAACCACCTCACAGAACATCAACCTCAGACAAAGCCCTCTAAGACTATGATAAAATGAAACAAAATAAGTTTACTTCATAATTTTGTGTAAACATAGACAAAAATAAGGTCACTTTGTTACCCACAAAATAGCCTACTATAGAATTACCCCTACTTTCTGACAGCATTCAATCTAGACCACACCTCTTCTTCTTTAAACCTTTTTCTAAATTATCCATCCCAAATCCAAATACTACTTATTTCTAATAACTTCTTACTGAGAAATCCCATGACCTCCCACAGTGTGTATTCTCTCTTGCTACAATGAGAATTAATTCAATTTGTTTAGCTACAGGTATATTCTTCGTGGGCTTTGGGTGAGGGACACTGACGGCTCCCAAAGCAAGTGTCTTCATGGAAACCTACAGAATGTGGTCTTTTCTACACTAGCCTTGGACATCACACAGCATCATTTCCAATGCATCTTCTACTCAAGGTTGTCTTAAAGTCCCATCCAGACAAGACCCCACCTCTTGATAGAAGGAGTGCCAAAAATCTTCAGATATAAGACCATGCCAACATCTGTAATCAAATGCCCCACAGATAATACATAAATCAATCATTTTCAAAACTGAACTGGTGACCAATCCCCTCTGCTTTATGTCTCTCTCCAGTATTTGCTTAACCACACCTATCCCCAAAACTGGGCCCCTTCCTCAACGAAAAATCCAGGTCATTCACAGTACCTTCTACTCATCACTCACCAAATTGGTCTTTTAGCATAAATGTACTTGAACCACACATAGGTGCTTTTGTCAGAATGCACCAGAGGTGAGGGAGGGGTTTGGGCAGTTTTGTTACTCACGCCTCCTCATGGGGTCCATAGGAAGCTACCCCAGCAGCTATCTAAAAACAATCAATGATAGAGAAAACATCTCAGGCCTGATTCATTATTGGGTTGGTGTGATCTTTTGGGTCTGGCCAGAAATAGACCCATTTCCACTTGGAATGACCCCAAAGGATAGAGGTGAAGGGAGATCCTTCTAGTAGGCAAAACTATGAGCAACACCCTTAGTTGTCTACTTCATATGGAAAAAAACACCCAATTCTCAAATATACATGGACTTCTAAGCAATAGTGAATGGCTTGACCATTTAGGAAGAAACTTAGAAGGAAAATATTTGAAACCAGAGAGAATGAAGTCTAGGAAAGAGTTATATGGAGGAACCTATGGAAAGAATACAAGACAGATCCCACATTAATATCTGCCAGAGATCATCCACTGCAGAGGTGACACTCCTCAACCATCCACAAGAGACGCTCTGTCCTTAGACAACCCTGTCTTCAGCCACCAAGGTTCTCATGCAACAAGCTCATAAACAATGTCCCTAGTGTTTCAAGAGAGACTATGTGTGGCCCAGCAATATGGGCTTCTCCTCACAAAATATGACCCAACTTCTGCTACTGCTGAATTCTCAACCTGTCATCAGTAGAGTCCAAAGCCAAGCCCTTAATACAGCACCATGGCTCAGGAAGATGAGACCAGCTCCCTGGTGGAATACTAATTCCATCAGAGTCATGTGTCATGAAGGGGATAGCACTATGTCCTTACCCAAATCAATACATGATATACATATGTATTTTCTTTGCTTCCTATAATGTCCCTACAAATACTGCCATGCAAGGCTTACAGGATACCTAATTCATAAATATGGTGTCCTCTACAACACTGAATAAGCACCATTTTACAACAAAGGAAGCATACCACTGTGCTCATTAGGGAAGTCACTGGTCTTATCAATTACCCTAAATCCCAGAAACGTCTAGAATAATGGAATGGTCTGTTAAAGACTCAGTTAAGGTACCATATTGGAAACAAATCCTAGTGGGCTGTTAATTATCCTTCAGAATTTGGTATATACACAAAACTAATAGCTGATATGTATTTCCTTGCCCAATAGCTAAAAGACTTGGTTCTAGGAATTAAAGGGTAGCTATATGATTGACTCTATTCATTAGAACTCTTAGTGACTCACCACAAAATTTTGTGCTGTCCCTGCAAGCTCAGGTTTACTGGATTAAGGGTCTTTTCTTTGTTTTTGTTTTGGGAGATTTTTGGAGGGGGTATTGAGCTCTGAACCCAGAGGTGCTTTACCACTGAGCTACCTCCTCTGTCCTTTTTGAGACAGGGTATCACTAAGTTGCTGAGGGTCTCATTAAGTTGCCCAGGCTGACCTCAAATTTGCCATTCTCCTGCCTCAGCCTCCCAAATTACGGGTATTACAGGTGTGCACCATCATGCCAGGTGAATTAAGGATCTTATTTCTTAAAGTAGGGTGATATTTTTACCAAGGATCTCATTAACATCCCCACTGCCCCAGAAGCTGAAATTACCAACTGATTACTTTGTGTTCTCATGACAGTGGGTTAAAAAACAAAGAAATTGCTGTTTGGCAAATGCCATAGACCACTAATTCTTTAACAAGCTAGGGTTATCCCACAACAGCAGCAAGGAAGAACATGCCCAAAATCCAAAGGATACCCTGAAGCACCTCTTGGATCTTCTGGGTCTGAAGATATTAACAAATAAGCAATTACAGCAACTATGTTTCCAAAAAGGAGAAAGCAAATAAAATCCTTTCAAACAATGGTCTGGGCCACCTCATCAAGCAAGCAACAGATAATCAAAACAATATTATGGCAATATACAGATGGATCTTTATTTATCTAACTAGTCCTTTACGGCTGAATCTTAAACTTCATTCAAGGTCCAGGTGGGAGGGGGAAAAGACAGTTATTTGAACAGAGAAAATATAACAAATAAGTAGTTAGCTACTAAAAATGGTAAACAAGGACTCTAAAAGTTCTAGGCATCACAAAGTAAAAGGACAAATAAGGGCTGGAGCTGTAGCTCAGTGGTAGAGTGCTTGTCTAGCATGCGTGAGGCACTGGGTTCAATCCTCAGCACCACATATAAATACTAAATGAATAAAATAAAGATCCATCAACAATTAAAAAATTAAAAAGGACAAATAAGTCCTAGAAGAAGCCCACCTCTCCCTGGCTAAGATTAAGACTTCTTCAAAGAGACAGCAGCTACCACAGGCAGACTATGATAGCAAAGGATCCTGACTAAAAGTACAGGCTGGCAGTATTCTGTAAGAGAAGCTCATTAAGCTCATCAGGGCTGGTGGGTGTGGGTGGATAGAAGCTGGTTTGCAGGAGTGACCTTCCTTGACTGGGTGGTATGGAGGAGCTACCGCTGGTCTGTAGAAGTGGTCCACCATTGTGGAGGTACCAGCAGGCTGAAGCACCTATCGAGTGGCTACTGGTATGGAAAGAGAGCCTGGGGGTGCAGCTGGAGCCTTATTGCAAGGTTACTCCAGTACCTTCTATTGATGAAGCAGAATATTCTGCTGCTGGCAAAGAAAAATGGTGACAGAGTCCAGCTTCAATAACACCAAGCAGGACCAAGAAGGGTGAGTTTGGCATCCAGAGACAAATAAACCATTAGCTGTCAACTTGAAGATTTTGGGGGGGGGAGAGGTACTGGAGATTGAACTCAGGGGTACTCCACCACTGAGCCACACCCCCAGCCCTATTTTGTGTTTTATGTAGAGACAGGGTCTCACTGAGTTGCTTAGCACCTCGCCATTGCTGAGGCTGGCTTTGAACTCACGATTCTCCTGTCTCAGCCTCCCTAAGTGCTGGGATTACAGGTTTGCACCACTGTGCCCGGCTTAACTTGCAGATTTTTATTGTAACTGTACTTATTATCAATGGTCACATAATTCTTTGGGAAGATCATATGATTATTTTCCCTAAGATAGATTCCCAAAGATGAAATTATCATCAAAAGACTTAAACATTCAAAAACTTTTGCATATATAACAAAATGTTTCCCCATAAACATTGTGCTAATTTATGCATATATGAAGTATAAGCACATGGGAAACAGATCTAGGGGGTTGATGTGCCAGAAAAAAATCTTTCCACAAGTGATCTTAACTGGCCACCCAGCTCAGGCAACTCTGGTCCTCTACTCATTTCCTGTGTAATCTCCTGTAAAGTGATTTCAGTGAGTTTGCTTTCTTGTTTCTTAAAATGGTTGTGAAAATAGAGATAAAAATATACTTATTTTACCTATTTACTATAGGTTCTAATAGTTGGGAACATTTTTTAATGTTTAAAAAAAATACAATTCAGGATGCCAAATATCACATGGACTCATTTGGACTGAGACTTGGGAAATACTCAATATTTCTCCTCACAAGTGTTGGAGTTCTCAGGCACTAATTTCCAGGGTGGTTGTGAGGATCAGTAACGGCATGTGTAAAGCACACAGGAGTTCTCAATAAATATTAGCTTAATTTCCCGAGAGGATTGCCATTAAATTGCTAAGAATTCAGTAGGATGTGTTTTTCATTTTGCCACGGTTGTTTTCATTATGGATGTAAATATGCTCCTCATGCCCAAGCTAAAACTATGTTACAATAAAGTGTTATGCCCTGCAATGACTATTAGTTACAGATTTGATGGTATTTCTTCCCAGCTTCTTAACAAATACCATTTGTCTTCTTTAACTGCTTTGACTGCAATAAAATCTCAATGCAATGAACAGAAGTAGAAGAGAATCAGCACATGATCTTTGTATTTGCTTTTGTTCCTAATACATTTAATTTGTATTGCCATTTGAGCACTTATCCTGTCTATAGTATAATAAGCAATTTATATTCTTCAGCCAAAGAAGACTCCATGGAGCAAGAGCCCACTTGAAGTAAACTACATGAACATTGCACTTTTCATATAAAAAAGCACCTTAAAAACCAAGGAACTTCTATGTACAAATGCTTCCATGGGTCAGGCAAGTATCATGAACCAAAGAAGTAGGAGTAACATAAAATAATAGGGATCCACGAGGGACATACAAAATTGGACAGCATATATCCAAAGACAAAATAAGAAAATAAACCAATATCAAATAAAACACTGAGCTGGGGGAAAAATATCCAGACCACACTTAACTAGCAGACAATTCATTCTTTCTGTGTAAATAGCAGGTAAATTGAATTAGAAACTAAACTACCACAAAGAAAGTACAAAAAATGTACTAGTCAAAAAAAATTCAGACTGGGATTCTGAACCCGAAGCCCCACTGATTCTAGTCTGTCTCCATCATCCCTCCCTCTCTCCCCATTTGCCCTTGGCCTCTGTGATGCCAGCACCTCCTCATTTTTTCTGCACATCTCCTCCCCAAGGGGCTTCATTTGAGGACATTTTAATTGGGATAAAATTAATATAACATGAAATTTACTATTGTAGCCATTTTAAAGTGTCCAGTTCAGTGGTGCTTAGCACGTTCACAATGCTATGCAACTGTCAATGCTTCCTAGTTCCAGAACATTTTCATCACCCCAAATGAAGGACTCACTTCCATCCCCACCCCACCCCACCACACCCCACTTGACCCCTGGCAACCACTACCTGGCTTTCTGTGAGACCTTTATTTTTACTTTCCCTTGCAACCTCAGTTCAGGCAATCACAAAAGAACACAGCAGACCATAAGACTGATAAAGTAAAAAAGAAAGCAAGCAAGCAAAGGGAGCAGATTAAGCTCTCTGGTGGTATCTTCTGGGAGTTTTTTGTTTGTTGTTTGTCTTGTTTTTGTAGTACTGGGGATTGAACTCAGGGGCGCTCCACCACTGAGCTACATTCCCAGCCCTTTTTAGTTTTCATTTTGAGACAGTGACTGCTAAATTGCCCAGGCTGTCCTCCAGCTTGCACTCCTCCTACCTCAGCCTCTGGAGTAGCTAGGATCACAGGCATGCATCATCACTGCCCATACTCTGAAATTAAAACCAGAGTTAAAGGGGGAAAGAACTAGCTTCAACCCCCTTGCTCTAAAAAATATCATCCCACCTTCAAATCAAACAATGTGACAGTTCTCTATTTTCTCAGTTTTTAACTGCATTGGTTTTATTCTATCTCGTTTTTTGTTGTTGTTTACTCTTTTTCAGCCAAATATATTCTAAACTGCATCTTTTTAAAAATACAATGAATTATAGGATCTAAGCCTAATGAGATAATTCCCTTATTTAGGTGCCTTTCCTCTTCTCCACTGGGTATTTCTCTTCTTAGCACTCTAATTGTGGCTGGTTATATTCCTTCTCCCTGAAAATACTCTTGCTTTATGCTCCAGGCAGTTGAAAATGAGTTTAATTGGCCCAGTGCAAACACTTGGACAGCCCCCTTCGGCAAAATACTTTTCATTGGCTGCAACAGGAATAATTGACTTCAATCTTCTTGGCAACCAAGTGAGGCACTTAGGATTCCCCCAAGACCAATTTCTCTAAAATGATGAATGGTCTTTACTTCTTATGTTTTTTCATACATATTCACACCAACATAGACAAGGTGCAATGAAATCACAGTAAAACTTGAAGTGCAAAGAAATCACAGTAAATCCACACTGGTCAGATCCTGAGATCCTTACAGGTAAATCCTTAGCTACTTACTAATCCATCAGAATGAATCCACTGTACCAAATTTGGTCATTTCCCCCCAGCTTTAAGAAATAAGAGCCGGGCACCATGATGCACGCCTAGAACCTCAGTGGTTTGGGAGGCTGAGGCAGGAGGATAGCAAGTTCAAAGCCAGTCTCAGCAACTTAGCCAGGGCCTAAGCAACTTAGCCATGCTGTCTCAAAATAAAATACAAAAAAGGGCGGGGGATGTGGCTCAATGGTTAAGCATCCTTTGATTCAATTCCTGGTAAGTATGAATGAATAAATAATAAATAAATAAATAGTTTTGTGCCCATTGATAAAATATCCAAGGTACCTTCAAAATATACAAATCTAATTTTTAAAATATAACCACATTTTCTACTTTTGACATTGTTTTTTCTTTATTTAGTAAAGATTGTCTTAGGAAAGTGATCTCACTTTTTTTGGTAACTTTAAAATGAGAAAAGTTGAACTAGATCAGTATTTTCTACTTGGAGTTATTGAATCATTGAACACATAATCACCACCCAAAATACAGATAAAGCAATATAAAAGAGTGGTTAAGAAGACTCAGAAATCAAATCAGTGACATCCCAACAGCATCACTTACCATGTGATATTTGAGCTAATTACACGATCTCCTTATATCTCTGTTTGCTACATTTATTAAATGGAGGTGATAATAATTACACACACTCCTAATTCAGCAGGATAATTAAGAGTTATCCACGTAAATTGTTTAGCAGATTGATTGGCACATAGAAAATAATTGATATTAGCTAGAATTAAGATTAGACTGTGTATTTAATACAATGGTTAGATTTGGCTTAATATTTGGTCTAATATTTAAGCTGAAGTTCACTTGATGTTTTAATTATGCTTTTTGCACTAATCAGAATTAAAATTATTCTTTTGTTCTTTTTCTTCTTTTAAATATCTTTCCACATTTTTAATTGGTGCACTATAGTTGTACATGATATTTTTTGTCACATATTCATACATGCACACAATATAATTTGGCTAATATTATCACTCCCCAACATTTCCCCTCTCCCTTTTCTCCTACCACCCGCTGTTCCCTTTCCTCTATTCCGGTGATCTCCTGTTGATTTTCATAAGATCCCCCTGTCATGGGTTGGATGTGAGGTGTCCCCCAAAAGCTGAGATGTGAGATAATGCAAGAAGGTTTAGAGGAGAAATGATTGGGTTGTCAGAGTCTTAACCCAATCAGTGATTTAATCCCCTGATAAGGATTAACTGAGTGGTAAATGAAGTGGTAGTGTGTGGCTAGAGGTGGTGGGAATTGGGCCGTGGCTTTGGGTATATATTTATATCTGGCAAGTGGAATCTCTCTCTGATTCCTGATCACTGATAGATCATTCATCCACTGATAGACACTAGGCTGGTTCTATAGTTTGGCTATTGTGAATTATGCTGCTATATACATGAGTATGTATGCATCACTATAGTATGATGACTTTAATTCTTTAGGATAAATACCAAAGAGTGATATAGCTGATTCTTATGGTGGTTCTATGCCTAGTCTTTTGAGGAACCTCCATACTGACTTCCATAGATGTTATACTCATTTACAATCCCACAACCGTGTAAAAGTATTCCTTTTTCTCCACAGCTCTACAGCATTTATTATTGCTTATTTTCTTGATGACCACCATTCTGATTGGTGTGAGATAAAATCCCAGTGCAGTTTTCATTTGCATTTCCCTAACTGCTAATGACGTTGAGCATTTTTTCTTATATTTGTTGGCCTTTGGTATTTCTTCTAAGTGTCTATTTAATTCATTGGCCCATTTACTAACTGAGTTATTTGGCTTTTTGGTGTAACATTTTTTGAATTCTTTATATATTCTAGATATTAATCTTCTGTCAGAACAGTAGATCGCACAGATTTTCTCTCGCTCTATGGCTTTTGTCTTAACATTTCTTAATTGTTTCCCTTGCTGTGCAGAAGCTTCTTAATCTGATGCCTTTCCATTTATTAACTCTTGGCATTTCCTGAGTCTTAAGGGTCCTATTGAGAAAGTTGTTGCCTGTGCCTCTATGTTGGGGTGTTGACCCTCTGTTTTCTTCTAGGATTTTCTGGCCTAATTCTTAGGACTTTGGACAATTTTGAGTTGATTTTTAAGATTTTAATTATTCTAAAATGATCTTTCAAGGATTTTCGATCTAGATGTTGACTATGATAAAAGGGGTCTACTCTCAAAAATGAATTCTGAGATTAACTTTAAGAAGGTTCTTGAGTATAAAGTTGTTTTCCACTGTAATATCCTAATGCCAAGTTATTCCCTTGAAGACCCTGTAAAAACAAATTACAAATTTCATGTAAGTAACATTTCATCCACTGTTCTTCTCAAGATTTTCATCCCCCATTAATCAGTTGATGATTTGATTTTTGCCAGTATATGGACATCATTTTAATATCGCCATATATAACTGGCAGTGATTAAATCCATTTAACACACAGTGTATAAATCTCAAAAGGCCTTTATGACTGTTTATCTCATCTTTATGGACCTTTAAACTTAATAGCTTTGGTTGCAATAAAGAAGTGATTTCTAAGTTAAGCATCTCTTCAAGGCCACTGCCAGGCTGTTCAGCTGATCAAAATTATGATGTCATCCAGACTCAGACTGCTGTTTGTCCTCACTTTCCAACTTGTCCACTAATTAGCAGTGTGGGAGGGGCTAGGGAGGTGGAAATTTTATGATCCCCTGTCATTAATCAAGGACATTCTTCAAAGGAAATATCAGTTCAGTTCAGGGAATATTAATATTGCAGTTTTGCTCTGGTTCAATAGTTTTAAGATAATATTAAGTTCATTTAAAATTCCCAGTATAATAATCAACCTCAGCGTAATCATCCTTTCTTCTTCCTCTTCTGAAATGAGAACCCCAGAAGAATATAATTTATAGAACTAGCTCAGGGGCACCTTCCCAACCTACCTTTACCAACCACTCATTTTCCCAGTTATCAATCTTTTTTCAATCAACAAAATATCCCCATTCTCTTCCAGTTCCTGAAACTTTCATTAATCCCATCTATCACCACTAGCCCTCTCCTTCTCATCAACATACTCTTCAGTTTTGTTTCTTTCAAGTTCACTCATCCCTGCTCCTACACCATCCACCTCCCACACACACACCACACTTGTATTCATTTCATTAGGCCAAATCTTGTTCTTTTACCAAGCAGTCCTTCATTCTAACTAGCAAGCCAAGGAAATCCAACAAGACACCACCTCAGCATGCTCGCCAGACACAACCTTGCTAAAAGAGGCATGAACACTTTTGTTACCCACCCAAAAGATACTTAGGAGGTGAAAG
Organism: Xerus rutilus; assembly: GCA_028644305.1. Taxonomy (NCBI): domain Eukaryota; kingdom Metazoa; phylum Chordata; class Mammalia; order Rodentia; family Sciuridae; genus Xerus; species Xerus rutilus. The sequence goes on from CM053399.1 coordinate 118,907,089, forward strand.
AGTAAGTTAAGGTGAATTACTGGGATCAGTGTTTTGAGGAATGAAAAAATTACTGAAGAAAATATCACATTTCCAACAAAACACAACTTATCCTACTTTTCTAAGAAGAATCAAAAAGTTGTTTTAAAATTAAAACTAGAAAAAAAAAACCAGATCCTAACAATTCTTAACAGTCTTAAACTTAATTCTGTGGTTCTTTTCACCAATCCACAGTGATATGATGATAAGCAAACCGACAACCTCCATGGGAGCTTTCAGATCAGCCTTTCTCACCCTCAGTGCTATGGACATTTGGGCAGATAATTCATTGTCATAGAGACTGCCCTGGGCACCGTAGGATGTTTAGCAGTATTCCTAGCTTCTACTCAGGAGATATCAGTAGCACCTTCCTCCAGTGGTGACAACCAAATATGTCTCCAGATATTACAAAATGTCCTCTAGAGGGCAAAGTCATTCCAGGCTGAGAACCACTCTCATAGATGCAGGGTACATGCAACCGCTTGCCCTAGATCAGGAGTCAATAAGCTATGGCCCTGGACCAAAAGAAAAGCCTACTGACTATTTCTGTAAATAAAGTTTTATTGGAACACAGCCACACTCATTCTTTTGCTTATTGTCTATGCTGCTTCCTCACTAAGAAAACAGGATTAAGCAGGGATAAGGGCAATTTTTACTACCCACAAAGTCAAAAATATTTACCATCTGTCTCTTTACAAAATGTTTGCCAACCTCTATCCTAATCTATTGGTTTTAAACATTTTCTTAGTGATGACAAGTTTTTTTAATGAAATCTTACATAAAACTTGTGTCAGACAAGGTCTAGACAGAATATTCCACTTGGGTAATTTGAGGAAGTTAACATATGCTGAATAATTTATAGGAGCAATTTCAAAGGCATGGCAAGGTGTAGAATAATTACCAAAGACTAAGAAGTCTGGGCATTATTACCCTCTCTAGGCCTGAAAGAGGGAGGACAAAATGACCCATGAAGAAGAAAGGAATGAGACCTTCCTTCACATGCCAGCTCTCTATGGCCAGACGCAAACAGAAGCAAGAAGGCAAACAAAGCCATGTAGGTTAGCCTCCCAGGTCACAGAGTGGCATGAAGAAGGAGACAGAATTGATATGGAGGAAAACAGAAGGTATCCCACATAAAGCCTTAACATAAAACACCAAAAGCTAAGCTTCAGTGATGTTTAGTGGAGAAGGTATTGAGATCAGCACAGGTTAGCCTTTTCTCTGACCCACTAACCCTAGGCTCCAGGGAACACAGTTTGAAAATACTGTCCTAAATCCTTATCATTCTTTAACTTTGTCTCCTTTCTAAAACAAAGTTCCATGGTCAGATATTTCAGTGCTTTCTAACCAACTCCAATCCTTAAATCCATTCCCACCATTCAAGCCTTCAATCCCTAAGTCATCAGATGTGTTCCCCATTTCTTCCTGTCTTCTACTTTTTCTGCTTGTGTCCTTAATTTGCCAAGCATTGATAGAAAAAAATTAAAATGCTCTGATACTGAATCCATCCAATGTCATAACATCAGACAATAGGGACCTAACTTCAGCTTCCCAAAACTCCTAGCTCTTAGATGAAACTCCCCTAAATATTCTATTAGCAAATCTGATAACCATTTCCCCAAACCTCAACAACCTTCTCTTTTCTGAACCTGGGAGGCTGAGGCAGGAGGATTGCAAATTTGACGCCAGTCTAAGCAATTTAGCAAGGCTCTGTCTCAAAATACAAAATAAAAACAGCTGGAGAATGTAGCACAGTGGTAAACATTCTTCACCATTTGGTAGCAAAAATATTTCCTTCATTCCTTCCATTGAGTTATTTAGCTTCCATAATCCCATATATTTGATTTTCTCATAGTTCTGCTTCTCTTTGTATCTTTTACTAACACTCCTAATTGAAAGAAAAAAATTTCTCCAAGGGACCTAATAATGAATGATGACCACCAATACAATTAAGTCATAGCTTGTAGAATGCCAGTAACCTTACCTTAAGAAAATTCATAGAATTAAAAATCTTATGAGTAAGTAGTTTCCATGCAACTGGTAAATAACAAGACATGGTTCCCTTCCAAAACCTCCTTACATAATCCATTTCTCTTAAAGTTACCATTTTTCCTAGTCCTGAAACCCCAAAATGAGGACAGAAATTTTAGACTAGGAGGATTTTCAAGGTCCTCTAGTTAAATGCCACCACTGTATGAATGAGAACATGGACTTCCTGATTTCCTTTCCTTCAGATAAGAATTTTAAGAAAATAGCCCAGCCACTGCTTTTACTAGCCTTTTTCTTGTTGTCTTAGAAACATTATTATAGTTTTTTTGGTATGTACAGGCTGCTGGGAATCAAATCTGGGGCCTTGTGCATGCTAAGCACTGGCTCTAACACAGAACTCCACCATTATCATAGTTACAACTCTCTCCTGCGAGGTGCTATCAGGTCTTTATGTACAGGCTTTAGTCTTTGTGGTGTTTACTTTTACAAGTCCACTTGACTGTGTGACAGGACGCCCAGACTTTTGCTCAAACATTACTCTGGGTGTGTCTGTGAGGATATTTCTGGATGCAACTAATATTTGATTCAGTAGACTAGGTAAACAGATTGCCTCCCTTATGTGGGTGGACTTCTTGCAATCTGTTGAAAACTTGAACAGAAGAAAAAGGGCTGAGTAAGAGAAAATTTCTTCTGCCCTGTTGCCTTTGAACTGGAACATTGGTTTCTTCCCACCTTCAGATTTGAATTGAAGCCTCAGCATTTCCTATATCTGGAGCCCAGTGCTTTAAGAATGGAACCACACCATTGGCCTTCTGGATCTTCAACCTTCTGACTACAGATCTGGAGAATTGTCATGCTCCATAATCACCTAAGCTAATTCCTCACATAGATTACATGATAAATGTCTATGTCATATTGGTTGTTTCTTTGGAGAATCTTGACAATTAGAATCTTCTCTCAAACTCTAGTCTAATATTTTCAAAACCAAGTTTAAACTCCAGGTACTACCAACACCAGGTAGTGCCTGGAACTTCAACTCAAATGTGAAATGGAGCCAGGCATGGTGTTGTATGCCTGTAATCCCAGCAGCTTGGGAGACTGAAGCAGGAGGATCCTGAGTTCAAAGCCAGCCTCAACAACAAGGTGCTCAACAACTGAGTGAAACCATGTCTAAATAAAATACAAAATAGGGCCGGGGATGTGGCTCAGGGCTGAGTGCCACTGAGTTCAATCCCTGGTACCTCCCCCCCAAAAATGAGAAATGGAATTTTATTTTTATTTTATTCACCCTTTGCTTTTTTATTCAGTAAGAATTTGTGGAATATCCACTATGTGCTAGGCATACAAAATTAGCTCCAGGACTCAAAAAGTTCATTGAGCAGTAGGGTCAACAGGCATATAACATAAAAATAGAAACCTCAATTTAATAGAAGTATACATGACAAAGTGTTGACCAGAGGAAGTAAAGGGGCAAGGGCCCGGGGGCTGGTGTTAAGGAAGATTTCCTAAGGAGTAGACAGGAAGTGGACAGGTCACCACGTAGCAGGAAGAATAACTTGATGGAAGAAATAACATTTCATCCATCAATGGCTTGCCATTCCAGTTGTGGGACTTTTAATGGAGGGAAAGAAGGAAGGAAGGAAGGAAGGAAGGAAGGAAGGAAGGAAGGAAGGAGGGAAGAAAGGAGAGAGGGAGGTAGAGAGGGAAGGAAACATTAACTGGTGAGAAAGAATAAGGCTAACAGCAATTTAGGTTTTGGTGGTAGTGGTGTTTTTGTTTTCTTTGGAGATAAAACTGTTGGAGAGAGTAGCTGCATGAGTGAAAACTATTTAAAGAATGGTTACTGAGGGACTTTATGTTCTCTTATGCTGTAGAAAAAGTTGTATTTAGTTATTTTGTATTTGCATTAAACCACAGTATAATTCAAGGACTGAACCATATGGATCACCTCTCATTTAACATTACAGTCATCATTTTTCCTAATAGCAATGTCATTCTTTTCATCTGTATAGTCAGGAAACATTAAAGTAGTAGAATAGAATTTGACTGAAATTCAATAGTTTCTTTTTCTGGCTGTGGTACCAGGCTGTCTAACTCTAAGCAGCAATTCCACACCCTCGACATTATGATGGGTTGAGGAACATGACTGAACTCAGTCAGACCAATAGGTACAAAAGATATTGTCCGTAAATCAAGTTTTTTCCTTTTTTTTTTTTTTTTTCTCTCTTTAAAGGATCATTTCTCTTAGCTGGGCTCGGTCAGTGGCACACCCCTGTAATCCCAGCACTTTGGGAGGCTGAGACAGGAGAATCATGAATTCAAAGCCAGCCTCAGCAAGGGCAAGGCGCTAAGCAACTCAGTGAGACCCTGTCTCTACATGAAACACAAAATAAGGCTGAGAGTGTGGCTCAGTGGTCAAGTACCCCTGAGTTCAATCTCCAGTACCAAAAAAATTTTTTAAAAAAAGGATCATTTCTCTTTTCTCTGTGCTTCATATGGAAATGCAGATGATATCATTTGAATTCCCTCTCAATTTACTTTTCACAATTACACCAGATTCATCTTCCTAAGGCATGATTTTGTTGCTTAAAAATGTCCTTAGTAAAATCCAAACATCAGATGTTAAAATTATTTCATTAGTTGGCATCAACCCAACCTTGCCATACTTGCTCCCTCTGACTGCCCTCTATTATACACCATCCTCTATCTAGCTCCTTTGTAGGAAGGAAAAAAGGACTTATGCTGTTTCCTATGCTTTGGAATACTGATTTGGAATACTCATTATCACCTTAAGCTTTAGCTCAAATGCCACCACCTTTCATGACAGATAAATAAATATGTGTTTCTTTTAAATCCAGATGGTCATCAGCTTATAAT
>CM053399.1:118912472-118940243 GCA_028644305.1 Xerus rutilus
TCATTATTATCTATACATTTAGTAAATGCTTATTTGATGCCTTCTATGTGTCAGGCTCTGTTACAAATATCAAAAATAAAACAGTAAAAAAATGAATAAAAATCCCTGCTTATTGAGCTGGTGGAAAGAGGCAGAAATACACATGAAAAATAAATAAGATTTATACCATGCTGGGTGGTGATAAGTACAGAGAACTGCAACCCAGAGCATCAAAACATCTGGCCAACACCAATTTCCCTTGGGTGGTAAAATGTGAACATATTTAACTGGCAAAGAACAGAGTGTCTTATAAACAATTCCTAATAAATAATTATTACTAAATCTTGTAAAGTTTCAAAGGGGTGGGGGACATATTTTAGTTTCACTTGGGCATTTTTAAGTTAATTGTGGAGTTCCATTTCATATCTACATTCAGGATGATAGTGAGTTTATCAGCAGAAAAGTCATATATATTTGAAATGTCTTCCACTGTGACAAATTAGCATTGAAGTTAAAAGCGCTTTCGTTATCAACATTTCCTCTTTGAGAAAGAGATTATAACTACAGTCAATTTAATCCCTGAGTGATGATAGCCCTTTCTCCTGTTATATTCTGAGACGATAACAGTTTTAAAACTAAGCATGGCATTATCAGTTAGAGGAGATGTTTTATACTTAGCTTCTGAATACAGAAATTGTTTTGCCTAACATAGCTGGAGAGATGCTCTTTGGGTGTGTGTCTGTCTGTCTGTCTGTGTGTGCGCACACACATGAGAGTGGGACAGTGTTACTTTGCTGGACGTTACATTTACATGGTTACGGATATAGAGAAGAGAAGAGAGCCAGAAAAAAAGCAATAAAAAAGTCTTGGAGTGTGGTCAGCCATGAAGTTGTAACTTAGGCCTCAGTGACTCCAGCATTGAATTAATAAGCTAATAAAGTATGTGTCCATTTTAGACACTCAGAGGCCAAACCACTTGAAACAAAGTGATTTACATGACCAATTTCCCCTGAGTCAGGATCATACTTTTGTTTCTTAAGATGCCTTAAATATTTATCAGAGCCATCCGTACTATTGAAAAAGTAATCTTCAAAACACTCTCAAGATCACCTCCATACACAGTATTAGAAATAGCATTGAATAAAATGGGGGCAGAGGGATCTACAGTGAGTGGTAATCTATCCTTCCTCCCACCACCTTCCCAAACTCAAAGCCCTAACTAAACAGTGGATGCTCTTTATTTTTGTTGTGAGTCAGCAAGTTTGGCAATTTCTCTATAGTCAGAAGTATTCCCTGGGAATGAAGTAACTTTCTACCTAAAAATACGGCTATTTTCACAAAGAACAACATTCATTTCAGAACAAGGCAATGTTAGTCACAAAACTCACCGACAAAATGTTCTCAGGGTTCCAAAGTCTCTGGAAATATAGCACACGTCGAGATAGAAATTCACCCCCAGAAAGTCACAGAATTTCACTGGCATATAGAAGTATGGGTTCATTCCTTGCTCACCACTTATAGGCTGACACAACCTAGAGTGTGCTACCTCACTTTCTCAAGTCTACAGTTCTTCATTTGTAATAATATGTTATTAAATCGCCTGTTTTCTTGATTATCATGAGGATTAAATGAGTTAATGTAAGTGAGGTATTCAGAACACAGTTGAAACACACAAAGTGCCCAACAAAACCCAGTTATCATTATTTCAGAGCAGTGGTTTTCAATGTGTGGTCCCTGGACCAGTACTCTCAGCAACACCTGGGAATAAGTATAAAATGCAAATTCTCAGATCCACACATTCCCAGGCCCAGACCAAAGGAATGAGAAACTGCAGGAGGGGAACCCAGAACTCTGTTTTAACAGACTCCAGGTCATTTGCTACACATCAAATTCTGAAAAACATGCTTATAGAATATGAGGTAAAACAAAATAAATGCTAATACCATATAATTCATTATTAAGAACTTCTGGTTTGTAGCTAGTTAAATGTATGAGGTCCTCCCTAACCGTCCCCTATCTCATTAGTTCTGATGTGGGCTCTTTGGTTCCTCCCTGCATTTGTCCCTGTCCAATTCAGTGAACCTCCATTCCTCCCTCCAACACCCACTCCGACCCTGTGAGTCAGCATCTACATATCAGAGAGAACATTCAGGTGTTTGTTTTTGAAATTGGCTTATTTCACTTAGCATGATAGTCTCCCTTTCCATACATTGACCAGCAAATGGCATAATTTCATTCTTCTTTAAGGCTGAGTAATATTCCATTGTGTAATATACCACATTATTTTTATCCATTCATCTGTTGAAGGGCACCTAGGTTGGTTCCAGAGCTTAGCTATTTTGAATTGAACTGCTATGAGAATTGATGAGGATACATCACTATAGTATGCTGATTTTAAGTCCTTTGGGTATATGCTGAGCAATGAGATAACAGAGTCAAATGGTGGTTCCAATCAGATTTTCTGAGGAATCTCCTTAATGCTTTTCAGAGTGGTTGCACCAATTTGTAGTCTCACCAGTAGTGTATAAGTGACTTTCCCCCCACATCCTCACCAACATTTGTTACTTATATTCTTTTTTTTTTAAATTTATTTATTCTACTTAGATATACATGACAGCAGAATGCATTTTGATTCATTGTGCACAAATAGAGCACAACTTTTCATTTCTCTGGGTGTACATGATATACAGTTGCACCATATGTATAGTCAAACATGAACCTAGGACACTGATGTCTATCTCATTCCACATTCTTTCCTGACTCCATGTCCCATCTCCTCCCTTCCCTCCCCTTTGACCAAAGTCCCTCCATTTTTCCCATGAACCCCTCATTATGGATCAGCATCCACTTATCAGAGAGAACATTGGCCTTTGGTTTTGGGGGATTGACTTATTTCACTTAGCATGACATTCTCCAATTCCATCCATTTACCTGCAAATGCCATAATTTTATTCTCTCTTATTGCTGAGTAATATTCCATTGTGTATATACACCATGGTTTCTTTATCTATTCATCTATTGAAGGGCATCTAGATTGGTTTCACAGCTATTGTGAATTGAGCTGCTATAAACACTAAAGTGGCTGCATGCTGATTTTAAATCCTTTGGGTATAGACCGAGGAGTAGAATAGCTGGGTCAAATGGTGGTTCTATTCCAAGTTTTCTAAGGAATCTCCATACTACTTTCCAGACTAGTTGTACCAATTTTCAGTCCCACCAGCAATGTATGACCATAGCTTTTGCCCCACATCCTCACCAATACTTATTATTTTTATTCTTGGTAACTGCCATTCTGACTGGTGTGAGATGAAATCTTAGAGTAGTTTTGATTTGCATTTCTCTAATTTCTAGAGATGTTAAACACTTTTTCATATGTTTGTTGATCAATTGTATATCTTCTTCTGAGAAGTGTCTGTTCAGCTCCTTAACCCATTTATTGATTGAGTTGTTTGGGTTTTCTTGGTGTTAAGTTTTTTGAGTTTTGTATGTATCCTGGAGATTAGTGCTCTATCTGATATGCATGTGGCAAAAATGTGCTCCCAGAATATAAGCTCTCTGTTCACTTCATTAATTATTTCTTTTGCTGATAAGAAGCATTTTAGTTTAAATCCATCCTATTTATTGATTCTTGATTTTATTTCTTGCACTTTAGGAGTCTTGTTAAGGAAGTTGGCACCTAATCCAACATGATGAAGGGCTGGACATACTTTTTTCTATTAGGCACAGGGTCTCTGGTCTAATTCCTAGGTCCTTGATCCACTTTGAGTTGAGTTTTGTGCATGGTGAGAGATAGAGGTTTAGTTTCATTTTGCAGCATATGGATTTCCAGTTTTCCCAGCACCATTTGTTGAAGAGGCTATCTTTTCTCCATTGTATATGTTTGGCACCTTTGTCTAGTATGAGATAACTGTATTTAAATGGATTTGTCTCTGTGTCTTCTATTCGGTACCATTGGTCTACATGTCTATTTTGATACCAGTATCATGTTTTGTTATTATAGCTTTATAGTATAGTTTAAGGTCTGGTATTGTGATGCCTCCTGCTTCACTCTTCTTGCTAAGTATTACTTTGGCTATTCTGGGTCTGTTATTCTTCCAAATGAATTTCATGATTACCTTTTCTATTTTTATAAGGAATAATATTGGGATTTTAATTGGAATCACATTGAATCTATATAGCACTTTGGGTAGTACGACCATTTTGACAATATTGATTCTTCCTATCCAGGAGCATGGGAAATTTTTCCATCTTCTAAGGCCTTCTTCAATTTCTTTCTTTAGTGTCCTGTAGTTTGCATTGGAAAGGTCTTTCACCTCTTTTTTTATTTTTATTTTTTTGTTTTAGTTGTAGATGGACACATTGTCTTTATTTTATTGCTTTGTATGTGATGCTGAGGATCAAACCCAGGGCCTCACGCATGTGAGACAAGTGCTCTACCACTGAGCTACAATCCCAGCCCTTCTTTCACCTCTTTTGTTAAATTGATTTCCAAGTATTTTTTTTTTTTGAGGCTATTGTGAATGAGGTAGTTTTCCTAATTTCTCTTTCAGAGTATTCATCACTGATGTATATAAATGCAATTGATTTATTTGTGTTGATTTTATGTCCTGCTACTTTGCTGAATTCATTTATTAATTCTAGAAGTTTTCTGGTGGAATTTATTGGATCCTCTTAGAATTATGTTGTTGGAAAATAATGATAGTTTGAGTTCTTCTTTTCCTATTTGTATCCCTTTAATTTCCTTTGTCTCTCTAATTGCTCTGGCTAGTGTTTCAAGGACTATGTTGAATAGCAGTGGTGAAAGAGGGCATTCTTGTCTTGTTCCCATTTTTAGAGGGAATACTTCCAATTTTTCTCCATTTTGGATGATGTTAGACTTTGATTTAGCATAGATAGCTTTTACAATGTTGAGGTATGTTCCTAGTAACAATAGTTTTTCTAGTGTTTTGAACATAAAAGGGTGCTGTATTTTGTCAAATGCTTTCTCTGCATCAATTAATAAAATCATATGATTCTTGTCTTTAAGTCTGTTGATGTGATGGATTACATTAACTGATTTCCGTATGTTTAACCAACCTTGTATCTCTGGAATGAACCCTACTTGATCATGATGCACTATTTTGTAAATGTTTTTGTATGCAATTTCCAAAATTTTATTGAGAATTTTTGCATCTATGTTCTTCAGGGATATTGGTCTGAAATTTTCTTTCTTTGATGTGTCTCTGTCTGGTTTTGGTATCAAGGTGATACTAGCCTCATAGAATAAGTTTGGAAGAATTCTCTTCTTTTCTATTCCATGGAATAATTTGAGGAGTATTGTTATTAATCATTATTATTATTATTATTTTGGTACTGGAGATTGAACTCAGGGGCACTCGACCACTGAGCCACATTCTCAGCCCTATTTTGTGTTTTATGTAGAGACAGGGTCTCACTGAGTTGCTTAGTGCCTCACCGTTGCTGAGGCTGGCTTTGAACTTGCGATTATCCTGTCTCAGCCTCCCTAAGTGCTGGGATTACAGGCTTGCGCCACCGAGCCCGGCTGATTATTTTTTGTAGGTCTTGTAGAACTCGACTGAGAATCGTTTGGTCCCAGGCTTTTCGTGGTTGGTAGGCTTTTGATGGCATCTTCTATTTCCTTGTTTGAAATTGATCTGTTTAAGTTGTGAACGTCCTCCTGGTTCAGTTTGTGTAGGTCATATGCCTCTAGAAATTTTTCAGTGTCTTCAGGGATTTTTATTTTACTGGAGTATAAATTTTCCAAATAGTTTCTAATTACCTTTTGTGTTTCAGTAGTGTCTGTCTTGATGTTTCCTTTTTCATCACAAATTTTAGTAATTTGTGTTTTCTCTCTCCTTCTTTTTGTTAGGGTGGCTAAGAGTGTGTCAATTTTATTTGTTTTTTCAAAGAACCAGCTTTTTGTTTTGTCAATTTTTTGAATTGTTTCTTTTGTTTCAATTTCATTGATTTCAGCCCTGATTTTAATTATTTCCTGTCTTCTTCTTCTTTTGATTTGGTTTGTTTCTCTTTTTCTAGAGCTTTGAGATGTAGTGTCAGGTCATTTATTTGTTGACTTTTTGTTCTTTTAATAAATGAGCTTAATGCAATGAACTTTTCTCTTAGTACTGCCTTCAGAGTCTCCCAGAGATTTTGATAGGTTGTATTGGAGTTCTCATTTACCTCTAAGAATTTTTTTTATCTCTTCCCTGATGTCTTCGGTTATCCATGCATCATTCACTATTAGCATATTATTTAGTCTCCAAGTGTTGGAATAGTTTCCATTTTTAATCTGTCATTGATTTCTAATTTTATTCCATTATGGTTAGATAGAATGCAGGATAGTATCTCTATTTTTTGTATTTGCTAAGACTTGCTTTGTGGCATGACATGATCTATTTTGGAGAAGGATCCATGTGCTGCTGAGAAAAAAGTGTTTTAGCTCATTGATGGATGTAATACTTTATATATGTCTGTTAAGTCTAAATTCTTGATAGTTTTATTGAGTTCTATGGTTTCTTTGTTTAGTTTTTTTTTTTTTTGGAAGATCTATCCAGTTGTGAAAGAGGTGTGTTAAAGTCACCAAGTATTACTGTATTGTGGTCTATTTGATTCTTGCAGTTGAGAAGGTTTTGTTTAATATAAATATAAATATATATATATACCCTATTGTTTGGGGCATAGGTATTTATGATAGGTATTTATGATAGTCTTGTTGATATATGATTCCCTTAAGCAGTATAAAATGTTCTTCTTTATCCCTTTTCACTAACTTTAGTTTGAAGTCCACTTTATCTGATATGAGGATGGAAAAACCCTTGCTTGTTTATGCAGTCCATGTGAGTGATATGTTTTTTCCCCACACTTTCACTTTCAGTCTGTGAATGTCTTTTCCTGTGAGATGAGTCTCTTGAAGGCAGCATATTGTTGAGTCTTTTTTTTTAATCCAGTCTGTCAGTCTATGTCTTTTAATTGATGAATTTAAGCCATTTACTTTTAGTGTTATTATTGAAATATGATTTGTAATCCTGGTCATTTGGTTTATTTTTGGTTTTTACCTTGACTTGGTTTCTCCTTTGATTGAATTTTTCTTTAGTGTATTTTCTCTCTTTGCAGATTTTCATTGTTGGTTATCATTTCCTCCTCATGGAATATTTTGCCAAGAATGCTGTGTAGTGTAGGCTTTCTCACTGTAAATTCTTTTAACTTTTGCTATCATGGAAGGTTTTTATTTCATCATCAAATCTGAAGCTTAATTTTGCTGGATATAAGATTCTTGGTTGGCATTCATTTTCTTTCAAAGCTTGGTATATATTGTTCCATGATCTCCTGGCTTTTAGGATCTGGGTTGAAAAATCTCCTGAAATTCAAATTGGTCTCCTCCTATATGTAATCTGATTCCTCTCCTTGTGGCCTTTAAAATTCTGTTCTTATTCTGTATGCTGGAAATTTTCATTATAATGTGCCTCGGTGTAGATCTGTTGTAATTTTGTACATTTTGTTTCTGTAAGTCTCTTGTATTTGATTTCCAATTCATTCTTCATGTTTGGGAAATTCTCTGATATTATTTCATTGAAGAGATTGGTCATTCCTTTGGTTTCAAACTCTGTGCCTTCTTCTATCCCCAGAAGATTTGGTCTTTTGATGGTATCCCATAATTCTTGGATATTCTGTTCATCATTTCTTACCATCTTCACTGTGTGGTCAACTTTATTTTCAATATTGCATATTTTGTCTTCATTATCTGAGGTTCTGTCTGTCTTCCAAGTGATCTAGTTTGTTGGTGATACTTTCTATCAAGTTTTTTATTTGGTTTATTGTTTTCTTCATTTCAAGAATTTCTTACTTTTATTTTTTTTCACAATCTCTAGCTCTTAAAGTAATCTTTTGCTACCTGAATTTGCTCCCTTATCTCTTTGTTGTTATGATCAATGGTTGCCTTTATTTACTCTATTATTTCTTTGTTGGATTGATCAATTTTTGCCTGTATTTGCTCACTTAAAATCACCAATCATTTTAATTACATAATTCTGAGTTCTTTCTTTGACATTTCATCAATTGTTCTATCAATAGATTCTATAATTGTTGTATCTTGGTTTGTTTGGGGCACTTTCTTCCTTTATTTTTTCATGTTGATTATGTGTCTTCCTTTCTTGCAGTGCCAATTTGAGGTACTGCATTGTCTATCCTTTAATCTTGTATTGATCCTACAGATTAACTGTATCTCACTTTGGAGTTAACTTCCAGTCTCCAGCAGGTGTCCCCAGATTGATGCTATTGCCACTAAAGATGGTGGTAGTGGGAGTGGAGTTAACTCAATATGGCAGTGGGAGTGGCCCAAGATGGATGCAAACACTTTCAGAGATGGGGCTGAAAGGGTGGGACTTAAAATGGCTCTGGGCTGAGTGTTTGGAGATGCAGTGCTGTGGCATGCTGAACTGTGGCAGGCTGCTCCCTCCAGGCCCTGTCTCTTGTCCCAAGGTGGAGGCTACTACATGAGAAGGGCTATGGGGATGGCTGCAGTGTCCCAAGATGGATACAGGAAGGGAGCAACAGCATGGACCTAGACTCTGCACAGGGGTGGTCCTGGGCCTGGACTCTCACACAGGCCTGTGGGGGTGGTCCTAGGCCTGATCTAGGCCTGGGTTCCCTCAGGGGGCCCTGAAGGCAGTCCTGGGCATGAGCCTGGGTTCCCATCTGGGTCAGCAGATCAGTGAAGGGGGGTGTCCTGGACTTGACCTTGGCTGGGCTTCCACGGAGGTTCCTGGAAGCAGTCCTGGGCGTTGGCCTCTATTACTTGTATTCTTGATAATTGCCATTCTGACTGGAATGAGATAAAATCTCAGTGTAGTTTTAATTTGCATTTCTTTAAGTGCTAATGATGTTGAACATTTTTCATATATTTGTTGACTATTCATATTTATTCTGTGAAGTGTCTGTTCAGTTCCTTTGCCCATTTATTGATTGGGTTATTATTATTATTATTATTTTGGTGTTAAGTTTTTTGAGTTCTTTATGCTTCTTGCAGATTAATGCTGTATCTGAGGTGCAGGTGGCAAAGATTTTTTCCCATTCTGTAGGCTCTCTCTTTATGTTTTTCATTGTTTCCTTTGCTGTAAAAAGTTTTTTAAGTTTGATTCCATCCCATTTATTGATTCTTGATTTTACTTTTTGTGCTTTAGGAGTCTTGGTGAGGAATTCATTTCCTAAGCTGACATGATAGAAGTTGGGTCTACTTTTTCTTCTATTAGGTGCAGGGTCTCTGGTTTAATGCCTAAGTCTTTGATCCACTTTGAGTTAAGTTTTGTATAGGGAGAGAGATAGGGGTCTAATTTCATTTTATTACATATGGATTTCCAGTTTACATTTGTTGAAAAGGCTATCTATTCTCCAATGTATGTTTTTTCTGGTATGAGACAACTATATTTATGTTGATTTTTCTCTGTGTCTTCAATTCTGTATCATTTATCTTCATGTCTGTTTTGGAGCTAATACCATGCCATTTTTATTACAATAGCTCTGTAATATAATTTAAGGTCTGGTATTGTGATGCCTCCTGCTTCACTTTTCTCACTGTTTCTTTGACTATTCTAGGCCTCTTATTTTTCCAAATAAATTTTATGACTACTTTTTCTTTTTCTATGAAGAATGTCATCAGAACCTTCATAGGAATTGCATTGAATCTGTATAGTGTTTTTGTTAGTATGGCCATTTTGACAATGTTAATTCTGCCTATTCAAGAACATGGGAGATCTTTACATCTTTAAGGTCTTCTTGAATTTCTTTCTTTAGTGTTCTGTAGTTTTCCATAGTTCTGTAGAGGTCTTCACCTCTTTGGTTAGGTTGACTCCCAAATATTTTATTTTTTTTCAGACTATTGTGAAGGGGATAGTTTTTGTAATTTCTTTTTCACTTGATTTATCACTTATGTATAGGAATACAATTGATTTATGGGTGTTAATTTTATATCCTGCTGCTTTGCTGAGTTTGTTTATGAGTTCAAGAACTTCTCTGGTGGAGTTTTCTTTTGGAATTTTAAATATAGTCTCATGTTATCAGCAAATAGCAAGAGTTTGAGCCCTTCTTTCCCTATTTTTATCCTTTTAATTTCTTTCTTCTAATTGCCTTGGCTGGAGTTTCCAGGACTATGCTGAATAGAAGTGGTAAAAGAGGGTATCCCTGTCTTGTTTTAGTTTTTAGAGGGAATGCTTTCAATTTTTCTCCATTTAGAATGTTGTTGACCTTGGGTTTAGCATATATAGCTTTTACAATGTTGAGGTATGTTCCTGCTATTCCTAGTTTTTCTAGTATTTTGAACATGAAGGGTGCTGTATTTTGTCAAATACTTTTACTTCATCTATATAGATAATCATGTGATTCTTGTCTTTAAGTCTATTGATGTAATGAATTACATTGATTGATTTATATAGGTTGAACCAACCTTGCATCTCTGGGATTATCCTTATTTAATCATGGTGCACTTTCTATTATGTTTTCATATGCAATTTGCCAGAATTCTATTGAGAATTTTTGTATCTATGTTCATCAGGGATATTGATCTAAAATTTTCTTTCTTTGATTTGTCTTTGTTTTTGGTATCTGAGTGATACTAGCTTCATAGAATGAATTTGGAAGGGTTCCCCTTTTCTATTTTGTGGAATAATTTAAGAAGATTGGTGTTAATTATTTTTTGAAGGTCTTGTAGAACTCACCTGAGAATCTATCTGGTCCTGGGCTTTTCTTCTTGGTAGGATTTTGATGGTGTCTTCTATTCCATTGCTTGAAATTGATTTGTTTAGATTGTGTATGTCTTCCTGATTCAGTTTGGGTAGGACATATATCTCCAGGAATTTGTTGATGCCTTCAAGATTTTCTATTTTATTAGAGCATATATTTTCAAAATGAGTTCTGATTATCATTTGTATTTCAAAAGTGTCTATTGTAATATTTTTCATCAATAATTTTAGTAATTTGAGTTTACTCTCTCTCTTTGTTAGTGCAGCTAAGGATTTGTCAATTTTATTGGTATTTTTCAAAGAACTAGGTTTTTTTCTATTTTTTTGATTGTTTCTTTTGTTTCAAGTTCATTGATTTCAGCTACGATTTTAATTATTTCTTGTCTTCTACTGCTCTTGGTGTTGAGTTGTTCTTCTCTTTCTAGGCCTTTAAGATGTAATGTTAGGTTATTTATTTGTTCACTTTCCATATTTTTAATGAATGAGCTCAATGCAACAAATGTTCCTCTTAGCACTACCTTCAGAGTGTCCCAGAGATTGATATATTGTATTGGTGTTCTTATTTACCTCTAAGTATTTTTTATTTCATCTCTGATTTCTTCTGCTATCCATTCATCATTCAATAGCATATTATTTAGTCTCCAGGTTTTAGAGTACCTTCTCTTTTTTATTTTATCATTGATTTCTAATTTTATTCCATTATGATCTGATAGGATGCAAGGTATTATCTCTATGTTTTTGCATTTGCTAAAAGTTGTTTTGTGGCATAAGATATGGTCTATTCTAGAGAAGGATTTACATGCTGCTGAGAAGAAAGTGTCTTCAGTCCTTGATGGATAAAATATTTTATATATGTTTGTTAAGCCTAAATTATTAACTGTATTTTTTAGTTCTATAGCTTCTTTATTTAGTTTTTGTTTGGATGATCTATCCAGTGGTGAGAGAGGTGTGTTAAAGTCACCAGGTATTATTGTGGTCTATTTATTGTGGTCTATTTCTTATCATTGAGAAGGATTTTTTTATGTACATAGATGCCCCATTGTTTGGGGCATAAATATTTATAATTGTTATGTATTGTTGACGTACAATTCCTGTAAGCAGTATGAAATGTCCTTCTTTGTCCCTTTTGATTAACTTTGACTTGAAGTCCACTTTATCTGATATAAGGGTAGAAACCCTTGTTTGTTTATGCAATCCATGTGAGTGATATTTTTTTTCCCATTCTTTCACCTTCAGTCTGTAGATGTCTTTGCCTATGAGGTGAGTCTCTTGAAGGTAGCATAGTTTTGGGTTTTGTTTTTTAATCTAATCTGCCAGTCTATGTCTTTTTATTAATGAGTTTAGGCCATTTACATTCAATATTATTATTGATATATGATTTCTATTCCCTGTCATTTTGATTTATTTCTGGTTTTTAATTTGAATTAGTCTCTCAATTGATTGACTGTTATTTTAGTGTAGTTCCCCCTTTTGCTGGTTTTCACTTTTATTTTTTATTTCTTCTTCATGAAATATCTTATTGAGTATGTTTTGTAGTGCAGGCTTTCTAGTTGTAAATTCTTTTAACTTCTGTTTATCATGGAAGATTTTTATTTCATTATCAATTCTGAAGCTAAATTTTGCTGGGTATATTATTCTAGGCTGGCATTCATTTTCTTTTTGAGCTTGATATATATTATTCCAAGACTTCCTATCTTTGAGAGTCTGGGTTGTGAGATCAGCTTAGATTTGGTTTGGTGTCCCTCTAAATGTTACCTGTCAATTTTTTCCCCTCTTTCAGCCTTTAAAATTATATCCTTATTCTGTATGTTAGACATTTTCATAATAATGTGCCTTCATGTGGATTCTGTTTTAATTTTGTATATTTGGGGTCTTATAAGCCTCTTAAATTTGAATTTACATTTCATTCTTTAGATTTGGGAAATTTTCTAATATTATTTTATTGAAAATACTATGCATTCCTTTCATTCATGTATCTGAGCTTTCATCTATCTCAATAAATCTTAAATTTGGTCTTTTCAGGCTATCACACATTTCTTATAAGTTCTGTTCATGATCCCTTAAAATCTTTTCTCCATGATCAACTTTGTTTTCAAGGTTATATATTTTGTCTTCATTGCTTGAAACTCTGTCTTCCAAGTGATCTGATCTATTGGTGATGCTTTCCATTAAATTTTTAATTTGGTTTATTAATTTCTTCATTTTGAGGATATTTGCTTATTTGTTTGTTTGTTTGTTTTTCAGAATCTCTGAAGTGATATTTCACTTCCTGTATTTTCTCTCTCATTTCATTGATTATACTGTCTTTTACTTCACCGATCAATAACTATGTAGATTCTAAACTTCTGACATTTCTTCCACTGTGGTGTTGATGGATTCTGTTATCAGAGTATCTTGGTTTGTTTGGTGTGATTTGTTCCCTTGATTTTTCATGTTGTTTGTGTAGCTACCCATCTAACAGTATGGATCTGAAGCAATACAGTTTTTACCCTGTGGACTTATAGTGTTCCTGAAGGTTTCCAGTAACTCACTGTTTAGGGGTAGACAAATAATAAGAACAACCAATGCAAATAATTTACAGCATTAAACCAAATAGTTCCTATTATGATGTCTACTATGTTAATTATCACAATAAACAAAAATGATATGATCCATTATTGCCTACAATAAAAACAGCAAGTTTGCAAAAGGGTTTTCAATTTCAAATGGTAGACAGAGGAGAACAGAAGTGATATAGGATGTGATGATTATGAGGGAGGAGAAGAGAAATTAGAAGTAAAAAATTAAAGGAAGAGTGAAAGAGAGAACAACAGATATTGGCTGTTAGAGGAAGAAAAGAGAATCAAGGGAAACAGGTAGGATAAAAACAGATATAACATAAACATTTTTTATAAAATTAAAAATAAAAATAAGGGAATGCAAAACAAAACTAAAATATACTAATCAAACATCCTAGTCCCCAAAAATCTTCATCCATGAAAAATAATTCACTCCAAAATTGCTAGCAATGAGGAAGAAAGCAAATATGACAATGTACAAATGTCTGTGTACCATTAGGTCACTATTAAACAGAGAAAAGAATTTTTTTAAAGAGTACAAAAGAAAAAATTTTAAAAAAATCTTGATGAAAAGTTATAGAATTCTTTCCCTTGGGGATCAAAAGATTCTCAGCTTCTCTTCTCAGAAGTTTTAGGTGGGGTCTTGTGGAACATGATGCTCCACCCTCTGGATTGCAGGAGTAGGAGGGATAATCCTGTAGGTGGAATTCCTGGAGGCAGAGTTTAGGCTGAGGTGGGCTCCAGGCTCTTCACTGAATGCCAATTATTCTGAAGATTTTAAATCAGCACACCTCCAGGGCCCAGGAATTGTTGGTTCACGCTGGAAGACTGTACCCAGGGATCTCCCCTGGGTTCCACGTGCGTGGTGGGGAGCCAATTCTTAATCTCCTATATTACCTATGGGCCCCATGTTTCCTGGTCTCAGGTTCAGTCTCTAAACAATCTCTCCTATACCCACGCTTCTGAATTTCTGGCCAGAGGAGTTTCTTCCAGCAGGTTCTGCAAGCAGCCAGATTGAATAGAGGAAGGGCAGCACTCCATGTTTGATTTTCTCCTGGTCACTTAAGCACACACTATGTTGTGCAGTGTGTGTTTACTAGGCTTATATTTTGGGCCAAACTCGGGTTTGCCAGGAATTGGCTCCCTCAGTTGCCGGCCCCCAAACTGCAGCTGCAGTATGGTTCCTTCCTTTGTGCTCCACAGGCCACCTGAAGAGATGGCAGCTTCCTTCCCACACAATGATATTGTACAGCCAATATTCTTTCAGGTTCATCGGGCAATGTCCTTGATCTCTAAACACTCCATATCCATGGGCCTACCCAAAATGCAAATTCCTTTAATATCTTTATTCCTCCACTTTGCTCATGGAGGGACCTCTCTGGCTGGTGCTTCCAGCTTGGTCTTGTTTTCTTCCTTATTTTATTATATCCAACCTCCTGAGTCCCCAAACTGCTTTGAACGTCCAGTTTTAAATTTCAGTAAAGTCCTCTCACACTTTGTTTTGTTCACCCACCTTGTGGAGAAGCTGCCTGTCTGCTTTCTTTGCTTCCTGATGTGGGCTCTTTGGCTGAATCTAGAAACTGAATTAATATAAGAACTAACAAACAAGAGAAAATCATACAAGTTTTATTAATTCTGCATGTAGATGGGGGTCTACACAGGAAAGTAAAGGCTGAAAAACTGGCCTAAGCATGCTTTCAAAAATTTCTGAGGAAATGACAGAACAAATGGGTATCTGGCCTAGGATAGTAAATTCTAGGGATGTGACTAAGAAATATGTGGAGGTAGGTAGAAGCTACTGGAAGATATGGTCTAACTTCAGTTTGTTTGTTTTTACATGTTCGCTGCAGTCCCATTACCAGTCTCTGGTGATCAAAGCTGTTTCCATGCTCGGTATGGGAAGAACATTCCTCCCAAAGGATCTTTATGGCTTGCTGCATGGAAGGAGAGTCAGACCAAATGGCCCTTTCTGAAGTTACAGTTCCTCAAGAGATTTCAGTAGGAAAAAAAAATCAATGTACCAATTTGGCATATTTTGTGATGTCATATCCTCAATTTCTTCAGAATATTGTATTTTAATAAACTAGATAACTTGTAAAAGAATTTCAGCAGTGATATAAGAGTATTAGTATTTTCTAGAATAACCCTTACCAACCCTTTATTTTTACTTTGCTGGATAGAGTACTTAACAATATACAACCATGTTCCAAAGGATCTATTCTTAAATTGTGTTAATAGATTTTGTAAAGCCAAAGATAGAGGGGGAAAAATTAATTTAGAGGAGGGAGAGTCTACAATATTGGTGACAGTCTTGAGCTTGTGCATTTGAACACACCTTATTATTTGTCCATCCTAATTGTTTTCCTAAACAATATCACAGAACTGTGAGCCTAGAGGATAAGTACATGCTGAATCTTGGATACAGATCAGCATACATGTGTAACATAGGATTTCTAAGTGTGCGTTTCGTCACTTGAGTATAGTCAATAAGATGTGCACATATTAGAGATAAAACTGCCATGCAGAACAAAGTGAAACAAAGTATATATTTTTTTTGTCATTCCATCCTGCACAAAGCTGCCATAGTGATTTTTCTAAAACACGTATTTAATCATGTCGCTGCCCAGCTTAAAAGACTTAAAAGGTTTCCTTAAACCTGGTGCATGAGCCTTTGCAATCTGGCACCTGCTGCCCAACTACCCAGACCACCATTCCACAATGCACCTCCCCGTGAAGGCTTCCTTGAAAGCACCCATCATTAGGGATTTGATCCCCTCTCCTCTCACCTTCTGGAGGACTGTGTTCTTGCAGTTACTCTTACATTGTCTTATAATGCTATTCAAATGTCAGTCTCTCAATAAGACTTTTGCTTAACTTCTACTGACAGCAAAAAGTACATTTTCATTTTTATGCCTCCAGCAGTTGGCATAAAGCCTAGCCTAAGAGAGGCACTCGGTAAATAAATAAATAAAGACTTTCCATGGGTTTGAAATGTGAAATTTATGCATGAACCAGAAAAATCCAGACCGGGAAAATACAGCAATTGCCTTGAGTCTTTCTGCACTCACAGAAGAACCAAAAGCTTTGAATTTTGAGAATAAATCTCAGCTACTTCCAAGCTTCTGGAGTCATCCTTATTACGGGAGACGTGCTGCATCTTTGAGACAGAACATACTATCCTCAAAACAGAACATACTATCTGTTGCCACTATGCTCTCACAGTCACTAAAACTCTCATTTTATTTAAGACATTCTGACCCTGAAAGTTGATATTGGACTGAAACTCCCTACTTTAAACTCAGGCTTTAAGTCTGAACTTGTAGCTTCAAGACTTAAGTCAAAGGTGCAAGACAAACTGTGTAATGGCAGTCTAGAAGCAGCTGACCCATGTTTGTTGGCCTACTGAGTAATCCTCCTGGCCTCAGTCCTTGAGTTTCACAATAACCAATTGTTCATCCACAGCCCGCCACTCTGTCTCTGACCCCCTCATAGCCTGGCTACCATTCCATGACACCCCATTGGCATTTTAGAATATTTTCCTTCTCAGCTTGGCTGTACTGTGTGCCCCTGGTATTTTAGTCTTGCTAAATCCGTTAGCCATAAGTATTTGGCCCAGGGTGGCTGGAACAAGCAGCCAGCTATCTAAGCCTGTTCCCTCCTGGAACGCTCAATGCTTTAGAGTTACATCTTGGCTCAATGACATACCATTTGAGATTGTCCTATTTGGTTGCTCAGTATCATCTCTATCTACTATCACATCTTAGAGGCCAAAAGATATATTTTCAGTTTTGATGTGAACTGGAGCAATGGGTGGGTACCATGGAATAGTCACTGTCCCCTATAAGTACCTTTGAGGTCTGACTTGAAAACTCTATCAACAGTTCCCTGTTTCTAATTTTGAAATGTCTATGCTTCCTCCTTCTCTGTAAGCTTTTGTAATGCCCCTTTTTAATGACAAATGAAAACGTCATCTTTGGGGCTGGGATTGTAGCTCAGCGGTAGAGCGCTTGCCTCGCATGCGTGAGGCCCTGGGTTCGATCCTCAGCACCACATACACAGCAATAAAATAAAGACATTGTGTCCATCAACAACTAAAAAAATATTAAAAAAAAAAAAAAGAAAGAAAGAAAACGTCATCTTTGCAGGATTTATGTAAGAATCAATTCCTGTAACAAATAAATATTTGGCACATATTATATACCTTACAAATAATAAATGGTATTTATTATTATTATAATTGGATTTTTGAAACTATATTAGTTTCTTAGGGAGGTTATAACAGGTATCAACTGGCTTAAAATAGCAGAAATGAATTCTCATGGTCCTAGACTTGGAAGTCCAAGGTCAAAGTGTTGGCAAGAGAAGGCCTTTTCTGATAGCTCTTGAAGATCCTTCCTTGTTGCTTCTGTTTTCTGGTGGTTGCTAGCAATGCTTGATGTTCCTTGGCTTATAGATGCATCATTCAGTTATCTGATGATCTACCCTATGAGTTTTCACATCTTCTTCCTTTTGTGTGTGTGTGTGTCTCGGTCCAAGTCTCTATGTGTCATCATTTTTCGTCATATTGGATCACAGCCTACTGACTTCATTTTAACTTCATTATCTCTGTTGTATTCCCAAATACAGTCACACTCTTAGGAACTAGGAGTGAGGGCTTCAACACAGTGCAGTCCATAACAGTGGCATAGGAACTCACTGTGGTTAAAATATAGAATGATATTTTGTTTTCCTAACAGCTCATGTGATTTTGTTTTATTGGCCTCCCTTTTCCTAATAATGTGATCTGGGTTAAAATTTTTTATCTCCTTTGGTTATTGAAATAGCACAGATGAGTTAACTCCTCCGGTTCTTACTGTCCCCAGCCTCCATTGCTTGGAGTAGGAGAAGGCAATGCTGTGCTGGTAACCGCAGCTCATGAAGGCAAAAGAAATCCAAAGGCTCAGACTCATCGCATCCGCTGATTCCCACTGTGTACTAAGTGCTATTTTGAGTAATCTCAGCATGGCTGACTCAAGGTATCAATAAACAACTAGCACGATTCATGAAAATGTAAACTGCATCTTATGAATGTTTCCAGCGTGTCACTGAAGGCAAGCTCTACTTGCTTGGATCCTTCTCCCTCTCCCTTCTCCAGCTCTCCAACCTGTGTCTACCTCCAGAACGCAGGCAATGGGAAAGGATAGGGATGGCACGGACTAATCTGAGCAACCATTAGCTGCTGACAGCAACTCTGACATCTCCTTTTTGGTGTTTGTTACTGCACATACTCCATCCATATGACAGGGACATTGGTCTCCGATGTGTAGCGGGTATTCTGGTGCTAGATTTGCATTTGTTGGTTCAATGGAGAATCCTGAGGAGGCCTTCCTCTGCAATCTGTGATGTGAAAATCCAACTTCATCTTGACCTCCTTCTACCCTCTCCCCAGCTTTTTTCTTAGAAAATTCAATTTACTGGCCAAATAATTCAACAGACTTTGTAAAGTGAGCTCTGCTCACCTACTGACGAGCCCCTGGGGAGATACTGGCAAGAAGGCTTTCGTCCCATCCATCTTTTTCAGCATCTACCTAATGAAGGGAAGCCCAAATATCTTTGCCAATAAAGTGATGGGAGAGGCAACTATCTCCCTGGTATGTTCTTTTCTACTGCAGCCATTACTTTCCTACCACTTTCTCCTGGCATGATTAGTGCAAAAGATTCCGCTGCTCCAACAGTAACTGTAAAACAAAAGATCATTGTTAGCCCTTAACTAAGTGGTGATAAGGGAACAGATGGTCCTGGCATCTGCAAATGTACAGAAAAGAGAGAACAAGTCCAAAGTGCTTGTTACCCATGAGAAAAAGAGTAGGATGAAATAGTTTCCACAATATGAATTCTGCATTCTCCTTAAAGACCTCCTCTTGCTCTCTCCTGACCTTCCTTTAATATGGCTCATGCATAAAGATTGTGAAACTAGGGACTAAGGATATAGTTCAGTGGCAGAGGACATGTCTAGCATGCGTGAGGCTCTGAGTTTTATCCCCAGCCCGGAGAAAAAAAGAAATTTGTGAAAATAATTTGGCCTTTCTAGCAGTAAGCAGACGAGGATCAGGAATCTTGTGGCCTAAAACCAAGCCCTTGGCCTTGGAAAACTCAGTAATTTTATTATCAGGACTCTGTGTCCTCTGTATATGCTACACTTTTCAGCAACCTCTGTGGACAGAAAGATATTAGTAATAGAAGATAATGTCACAAAACAGAACAATCAACTCCTCACAATGTTCTGCTACATTTTTCCTCTACAAATAGAGAACAAGAGTTGTTTTTAACCAAAACCGACCACGATCAAATCTGCCTTCCAAGGTAGAGGAACAGAAAAGCACATGATTCACTGAGAAAATAAATCTCTGTACATATTTAGCATATTAGTGGGAAAAATCCTCTTTCACTCACAGAGACTAGCGAGCAGGAGGCAGGAGACCCAGAGTAAACGGTTCATCAGTGCAAGAGCACATTAATGTGCCTTTGGGTATCTGAGAAGATCCCCAGAGCAAAGACTGAAGATAGATCTATTTCCATTTCTAAGGGAGCCAAACAGGAGAAATGAAGGAGAAGGAGCAAAAAAGCAATCATAAAGCCACACTGCGCTGGTTGAGGATGTTTTTTTTCTGTCTTATTTTGTTTTTCCATTTTCCATGGAAGATGCTTGCTCTGCTAGGGCAAAAAGCCCCATCTGTGTTTTCAAATACAAAGACTATCTGCATATAAATGCCTCATGAGGGTATGTTTTTACATAATTCAGAGAAGGAAATGGGTGTGGTGTTTGGTGCACCAAGAGGTAGGAGAGGGCCCTTGCTTGGGAGACAGAGGCTGAGGATATGGAGGGAGTTTTCCCACAAGCGGGAATAGAGGCCAGCCCTGAGCTGACTTGAAACCCCAGGTAGGTATAGGACTCTCAGAGGAGTCAGAACAGAGGGTCAGCACCCATATGTGGGTCTTATTATTAAGACTGTTAATGTTATTTTTCACTCTTAGGAAATCAAACAGAACACGCTCAACACAGCTCCTAATGACTTCAAAGGTGTGAGGTTCTCTTATTCTGGGTGAGGAACTCGGGAGAAGTAGCATTACTAACCTGTCCATAGATCCCTAAGAAGTGCCAACTTTTATTCATACTCAGGACCATGTGGTGACAAGTGTGGAAAATGCTGCCATGCCCTCCGGCTGCCGTGCAGGGAGCCAGGATCATCTCCTCGTGCTAGTGGCCAAAAATGGCTACTACTGTCTTCAACCTTAATCCAATAGAGGGCAAACGACAGGTGCCTGGAGGTGGCCTTTCCTTTTCCAGAAACAGAAATCTGTCACACAGCACTGTGATTCCACAGTTCAGTAGAGCAGAGCCAATCTGCACCACAGCAAGGAATGCAGTCCCTGTGTCCCGCTGACCTGCTTGGCAAGAGTACTTTCCTGCCCTGTATGAGCAAGTTCAGTGACTGGAGAGTTGGACCATTACCCATGGAAAATGACTTTTCCAAAAAGGCAGCATTAGTAAGTCTTTGATAATAAACCTTTCTTGTTAGGAATTTCATATCTTGTCTAAGAAGCCTCCCTCGTGAAGGTCTCTCAATGATTGGCCCAGCTCTTTGACACTGGCAGCAAAGCCCTGAGCAGGCTGTGTTTCAATTTATGTAATTCAAATCTGCAAATATTTCCCAGCTTGTTGGTGGCCAATGTGCCTTCCACAATACCAATAAATGAAGCAGGAACCTGAGATTTTCATGGTATATATTTAGAAGCTACTTGTCAGTCAAGTGTCTCACACACTTCTTTACAGAGACCCTAGTGATTTCTTTTTTTATTCTTTTCCCTATTTTTACCTTAGTTATTTATGTATTTTCTTCAAAGCGGAATGAAAACCTTTCACATTTGAATACCATGAAGGTATAGCTACTTTAAGGTGTCCAAAGTAACTACATTAAACATTTATTACCCGGGCTGGAATTGTGGCTCAGTGGTAGAGCGCTCGCCTAGCACAGGTGAGGCACTGAGTTCGATCTACAGCACCACATAAGAATAATAAATAAAAATAAAGTATTGTGCCCACCCACATTCAATTCCTTAGCAGGTGTGCTTCAGTGCAGACAAGCTATATGCCTTCAACTTTATTCCTGTATAAAAAAAATAAGTAGTCTTGATTGTTAAGGACATGTCCTGTGAAGTCTTTAATTCTTCTCACCAAATATTTCCCACTCTTCTCTTCTGGGCACATAGTAGTGTAGGCAGGAAAGAGTGATCCCTTTCCTGCCCATTACAGAGTCAAAGCTGACACCCTTATATCAAAAGATCAAGAAAAGAACATAGTAAATTTAGCAAATTTATTTAATCAAAGTTTTAAGTGATATGAGAGCAGACTCAAAATGAACTGTCCAGTTTTATCCTTAGGTTCAGTGGAGCAGGAACAACACATTGAAATGATGATAAGACAGCAATGGTATGACCTCCTTGTGACAGACTGAGTGGGATGACCCACTCAGGCCTGTCTGTTCAGATTCTGGTTGGCCTGTCTATGCAGCATTCCTTCCTCCCAGCTATGGGCAGGATCCCTTCTGAAGTAAGGATCTTATGATCTACTATCAGATGAGGTAAGTCAGAGAATTTCTTCATGGCCAGATCTTATATAGAAAAGAGGGGAAAGATCAGAGTAATAGTTTTAAGTTTTATCCCTGGTTTTGGGGAAAAAAGAATTCCAGTTTCTAAGGACTATCTTAGGGAAGAATAATTCTAGTTTCTGTGGCTTGCCTGAGGCAGATGGGGAGGAAAGAAGGAGAGAGACAGATAGGAAAATGTCAGGGAGAGACTTTGCTTCTGAGGCCTTCAATTTGGGGTCCTGTTTTCTGAGCCTCAGCAATGGATTGTACCTGGCTTTGTGCCAGGTAAGACAATGAGACCATCTCTGGCCATAGAGTTGAGGAGAAAAAAAAATGCATCCTTGGAGCCTGGAGGATGAAATTACTCATGAAAAGCCCTCCAGGGCCATTGTTCCCTCTGCTGTAGTGACTAATACCTTTTTCTATTTGTGTGAACTCCATCACACTGGGTCCTGGAGGGAAGGACACACACATTTTGAAGGAGAGGAAGAAGGAATTGGGAACCATTTTCCTCTCTCTCCTCTCCACACTGTAGTATGTCTACAAATCATTTTAAAATTTCCCCAATGTTATAGTTATAAAAATGTACCAGAATTCAGGAGGCTGAGGCAGAAGGATCATGAGTTCAAAGCCAGCGTCAGCAAAAGTGAGGCACTGAGCAACTCAGTGAGACCCTTCTCTAAATAAAATACAAAATAGGACTGGGATGTGGCGCAGTGGTCAAGTGCCCTGAGTTTAATCCCTGGTAACCCCCCACCCCCGCCAAAAAATAACGTACCAGAAGATGAAGCAGAAAAAATAGCACATAAAATTAGTCACATAAATTGTGGAACATGGTCATAGCTTAACTTTTCTATTGCAAAGTTAAAAAGTCATGCTTCTACTCCATTCCAATGTGAAGGAATAAAGGCCACAGTGTCTCACAACACACCAACTTGGCATATTGACTGTTTCTTGCCAAAGTCACCTGAGTAACAACAGACATGAGAAGAGCTATCTGACCTGCCCTTTTCTACCTGTAACAAGCCATATAATTCCTTTGAGTGTCCTTCCAATGCCAGGACAAGAAAATCTCGCCATCACCAGAATAAGAAATAACTCAGCAATGTATCCGTACTGTAAATTAACCCTCACCTTCCACTGGTTTACACTCACCTCATAAATCTCCTGTGAAATGCCAAAAATTACTGTGCCTAGCATAAATCTCTTTGTCTTGCCATGTCTTCACAGATTTTTTGTTTGTTTATTTTGTATAAAAGGTAAAGAAAAACAAAAACAACTTTCTACTTGGGCCATTTCTGCTGATCTTGACTCTCTGGTAAGGGTCCTCATGGACATATTAAAATTAATAAACTTGTTTTTCTCCTGTTACCTTGTTAAGTCAATTGAATTCTTAAGCCCAGCTGAAAATCCCAAAAAGCTGGAAAAGAACTTATCCTTCTCCCCAATAATAGAAACACGAAAGAAAAATGAAAGAAAAATGGTGAGTGAGTCTATTCTCACGCTCCTGTCCCACCCTAATGTGCAGCTGCTGCCCTTACCATTGCCATCTCAGCAGTGCCCAGCAGGGGCAGGAGGAGGGTCTGCGACAGGAGAGCAACAGAGGAGAAAATGAGGTTTCATCTGCCACCAAAAGGGGGTGACAAGATTCCCAACTCTGAGGTAACTTCCTCTCTGGCCTGTCAGCTCCAAAATACAAATCAGTCTCTGACAAACCCAGATATATACCTGTTCCTGTTTTTCTCTGCTGTTGGCTTTGGGTGGAGATCTTTAACTTCCTTATTTCCACATGTCCTTTCAATAAACCCCTCTTAATTACAGTGACTTGAACGTTGCACTCTCTTCAAACACTGAACACTATTTTCAATAAATACACAATTTTTCCAACTAACTCTCTCCAAAGGAGAGTCACTTTTTCTACTAAATAATTTTGTTTACGTTTGTGTTTAAAAAAAGATGACTAAATAATTTTGTTTGCATTTGTGTTAAAAAAAAAAAAAGATGACTTTTCTCCTAGAGCAACATTTTTTAAGCAACCTTGAGCCTAGACTAAGAATAGCTTATATCACTTATTTCCACCAGATGGCGGTGTTGCTGGTTCACCCACCCAGTGTCCTGTGAAATTTGCTCTAACAACCAAATAACATCAAGAACTATTTACAAAGGTAACTGCTTCGCCTTTTTCCTGAGAATTCAACACTTTTTAACAACTACCTTTTCCCAGGCTGACCCAATGGACGGACACAACCACCTTTGAGCATTTATCAAGTGTAAGACACTAAGTCCTAGGGTTGTACTTGGTGTTGTTCTCTAATCGCTCCAGGGCCTAAAAGGGAAAATGGGCATTTAGCTAATAATCGTGCACACACCTAATCTCAACTCTGGTACTGTGCTTCAAAAGGAAACAAAGGTGATTGCTTGCTAATGCTTCACATGACCAAGCCTGAAGGGTGTGCTCCATAAAAGCAGTAGAAACTTAACTAAGAAGGAAAAAGGGGAAGTAGCCTCCATAAGCAGAAGGGGTAGGCAGGAAGACTGGAGCGTTATGGAGTTTTGGCAGGACCAAGAAAAAGAAGAGTCGGAGCTTTGAAATTGAGGGTAAGAGTAAAAGAGAAGGAGTGATCCCACAGATGAGCACCTGGTATCTATCATCCCTAAATTTGTATCTCTAATCATCTCCCCTTCACATGCAGAACTGAACTCGTGATCTCTTGTCTGATTTACAAGCAGCCCACTGAATGACAATGAATGGTACAACTCATACATTCAGCGGCAAAATTCAGAAAACCAAGAGCCCTTGAGTGCTCCTTCACCTTTAGCTCCATAGACAACCCCCCACCTAATTCTAGGTATTTGGCCTACTGAATATGACAGTTTTGCTCTGGATCAGTGATTTTCCGAGAATGGTCTCCAAACTAGCAACATCAGCACCTCCAGAGATTTTATGAATGCAAATTCTATGTCCCACCAAAGAACGAATGAACTGAGTGCTCAGAAATTTGCATTGATTTTAACAAGCCTACCAAGGAATTCCAAAATCTACTACAAATGAAGAACCACAGCCTTAGTCCCAAATTCTATCATGTCTTATCTGGGCTACTGCAGTAGACTGATAATTATTCTTCTCCTCAACCACTAAGCTTTCTTTGAGAGTAAACCTCAACCATGCCACACTTTATAACCTACTGGGATCCACCCTGAACCAATTACATCTGGATCTCTGGGGATGGAGCCCAGGCTTCTTTCCTCCTCCTCCTCTTCCTCCTCCTCCTCCTCTTCCTCCTCCTCTTCTTCCTCCTCCTCCTTTCTTTGTGGTTTTAGAAATCAAGCCTAGGGTGTTGTACATTTTCCACAACTGCTATACCATCAAGCTACACTCTAGACCCAGGTTTTGGTATCGTCAGAAAACCTCCCTTGGAAGGCAGAGGCTGACAACCATGACCATTTTTAAAATGAAAACCTGGTCTTGCAATTCCCCTGTTTTTAACTATCCTTGCTAACACTCCCAGTTCTCAACACCTACATCAAAACCAGTAAGCAGGCCTCTGTGGTTAAAGCCAGGTCTCCCTCACAGGGACCACCCTTCTGTGATTGGCAGGCCTCTAGCTTCCTGCCTTAGGGTTTTGCTCAGCTGCTTATTTTCTAGGCCTAAATCAATCAGTCCATCTTCCCTTTTGGCCCAGCCATCCTCCTTCATTCGGTAGATTTCAGTTCCATCTTCCCTCTCCAGGAAAGCTTTGCCCGGCCTTTCCTGTCTTGGTAAGGACAGACTGGGGATGGAGCCTCTTGACTATTTGTCCAAGAAGCCCTGATTTAGGCCTGGGGTTCCTGCATACATAACAGCACCCTTTTCACTCTCAAAACTACCCTATTATGTTCAAATAATGAAATCCTCTCACCTATTTTATGTTCTCACACATATTCACACGTCTTCCTATGCCTACACAGTGGCAATTTTGCAATTTTTGTACGTGTGTGATTATCAGATTCATGTCCGCCTCCCTCACTGTATTATAAACTGCAAGAGGTCTGACACATAGGAGTAACTCAATAAATACTTGTTGAATGATTGAAAAGCCTTTCGAGGTGGGTACTAATTAGTATTTCCATTTTATAGAAAGGAAAACTGAGTCTAGAGTGTTTTAAGGATCTTGCCAAGATCACACAGCTAATAAATGTTGTAATGGGGATGTGAAGATAGGTCTGGCATTTTCCAAGATCATAACCACCATGCTACACTTGAGGAGAAGCTCCTTCAGTGACTTAAATTCCACCATACCCCTGGATAGAGCAGCTCCGTCCTTATTAGACCTGAACTCAGCTTGAAAGCTACACAGTTATTTCCTTTCCCTTGAAATTGCAATCTGCTCCAAGGAAATGAAGCTTATGGCTCTCGGAGTATAAAGGGCAAGTAGTGTGGGAGAAGCCAGAGATCAAACGGTCAAGTACCCTTGTTATAGAATTTTTCATGAGCTGAATTCAAATGCTATCATTTGAATCCAAGCTTCTCTCCCTCGGATTTAAAAGAGTGAGAACAAAGGATGAGGGAAAAGGCAGCTGTCAGCGAATAATCAGGAGGCAGATGGAATGATTTGAGCTTGGAGACTAGGAGGAGAGGCAGCCCGGACTGGGACAGAGGTCACAAGAGGAAATCCAGTGCAGCAGAAGCTTAGCCCAGTCCTCAGATCGAGGATTCCCTGTGGTTCTCCAGTGCAGATGGGCAACTTGTGCCACCACCCTTCCTTTGTAAAATTAAGAGTTATAACTCTTTAAGGTTGTTTTACCTCTGATCCCCAGTCTCCCTATCTGCAAAATGAGGAAGTTCAACTCAGATCATCTTTAAAGAGGCTCTTACCTCTAGAATCTACCACTTCTACGACCCATCAAATGCTATTAGGATTGGCTCAGGGAAGACAGGAACACATATGGATAGTAGTAGTCATTCCCTTCTCAAACTCAGAAAAATAGTGACCCATATATTCTGTTCCTCAACCTTTACTGCATCTGTTTCTTGCGTCTAGTCCATCAGGCTTTGAAGTCTCAATTGAACCATAAAGTTCAAAGCAAATGAATATAAAGTAGAATGAATGCCACTAACATGCTAAGCCTCAAACTGAGGTACACTAGGCTATTATAACAACAACAACAACAAAAAAAAAAAAAACACATATTTAACAGAAAAAAATGGATGGTGGTATTTTTGGTTTTATAACAATTTCGTTTCTTTACATTAGAATTAATTATGTATAATTTTAAGACACTTAATTCAGAATAAAGCCAGACTGTGGTTCACATTTATGAAACACAATGTATTCAATATATATTTTCTAACTGAATCAAAACATTTTCTAAGATTTATGTTGGCATTAAGAATGAGCAGCTATGAGAAAGAACCAGCTAGAACACTGAGATAAATTCAGCTCTGCTGTTCCTGTACCCTGGCTCATATGTTTTTGTTTTTGTTTTTTTTTTTGGTCTGGAATGCTTATCAATCTTAAACTCCCCCTAAAGAAATCTCGCCTTTCTTCTACCTTGTCACCTACCTGGGAACAGTTTTAAAACATGGCCCCCAGGTTATTTGACTTTCCTGTTCTCAAAAGGGGGTCCATGCTCCTTCCCCTTAAAGGTGGCTTCTAGAACTCTTCCATGAGGAGAATATGATGGAAGTGAGGCTGTGCCCATTTCTAGACCTAGACCATCAGAAACTGGCAGCCTTTACCTTCTGCCTGGGAATGCAGCCACCATGTAGTGAGGAAGCCAAGCTGCCACATGAAGAGGCCACAAGTAGGTGGTCAAGCTGACAGGCACAGCTGAGGCCTCAGTCGACAGCCAGCACCAGCTGCCAGGACGTGAGTGGGCAAGTCCATGTGATCC
>CM053399.1:118940743-119089322 GCA_028644305.1 Xerus rutilus
GCCACTTCAATGTTTATAGCAGCTCAATTCACAATAGCTAAACTGTGGAACCAACCAAGATGCCCTTCCATAGATGACTGGATAGAGAAACTGTGGTATATATACACAATGGAATATTACTCAGCAATAAGAGAGAATAAAATTATGGCATTTGCGAGTAAATAGATGGAGTTGGAGAATATCTGCTAAGTGAAATAAGCCAATCTCAGAAAACCAAATGCTGAATGTACTCGTTGATAAGTGGATGCTAATCCATAATGTGGGGAAGGACATGGGAACAATGGTGGATCTCTGTTCACAGGGGTGCAAGGGGGGAGGGGGCATGGGGACAGTAAAGGTGGTGGAATATGATGGTCATCATAGCCCTAACTTTATGTATGACTGCATATATGTTGTGATTCTATACAACTTACAACTAGAGAATTGATATGTTATCCTCTATGTACAATGAATCAAATTGCACTCTGTTAACATGTAAGCCTAAATAGAACAAATAAATAAAATATGGGGAAAAAAAAGCAGGTGAACAGACTATAAATACTGACTTGAGCTAGTGGTGTAGCTCAATGGTTAGAGTGCTTGCCTGGCATGCACAAAGTCTAGAGTTCCATCCCCTAACACAGTAAAAACAAATACAAAAATAAATAAACAATACATAAATAAATATACATATGCACATAATCCCTCACTCTGTTCAGCTCTGTAATAAAATGGTCAGTGTTGATTTACAAAGTAGGCAAGATAATATAAAGAAATGAAAAGGAACTGAGAAGATTCTGGAAGCCTTGGATCCTTCAAAAAAAAAATAGTCCTCAATTCATGCCACTCTCTCCAATCCAACTGCAATAGTGGAAACTGGAAAATCATTGATTGACCTGCATCAACAGCAACTATGAGTGGGGCTGTTTCTATTCTGAGATGCCCCATTCATTCTATTCTTTCCCTAGGCCCTCTGGCACCAGTGAAGTGTGCTTCTCAGAATAACAGACTCAGAGAAAGGCTGAGGGTGACACAGTTTCAAGAATAAATATGAAAAATGATATTATAATTCTTGACTATGCCCAGAGAACATTAGCATATATAATACTTTGAGAAAGCTACTCCACTGGAAATCTTATTTTAATATGCTTTTGTAACATCTCTCCTGTCAGCCATTCCTCAGCACACCATGAAAAACACACATGCATAGCAAAGTCTCCATGGCCACCCCCTTGCCTGCCCCATTGCCAAGACGTGGAACTGAAAGCCACACCAGCTAAAAGCAGAGTTGCTCAGACTCCAAAACACTTCCTGTCTGACAGAGAAACGCCTCTCCACTTTCATATCACTAACTGCAAAGCAGGAATAAGTGCATGGCTTGTCTTGTCAGTTGAGTCTCGTCATCGGTGTGGTTAATAAGCAGATAGTATCTTAATAACATGGACACACCTGCTTGGGATTCTCCACCTCTCTGTAAAGAGATCAGGAAACACATACACACACACACACACACACACACACACACACAGGATGGGGTGAAGACAAGCATCAGTGTTTAAGAGAAAGTACAAGTCCTGGAGGAGGAAAATAAAAGTGTAAGAGGTAAAGATGGAAACAGAGCACACTGTCTGCGTGAAGGGCCATAACTCAGCTGGTTTGCTTTCTGTTCCAAGCTAATACTCCCTCCCTTGAAACTCCAGCTTGTAAATATATTTATAGCTGCTCAGACACAATATGCTGGATACTAAAAAAAAAAAAAAAAAATACACTGAGTCATTGTTCCTGGTGAGCCAGTTTTGCAAGGGTTTACCTAATCCCTTACACAAAGCTACAAGTAGCTGGCCAAAAGCGGTAGGCAGGAAGTCACGTTCTTGGCCTGAAGGTTAGCTGATCTCAATCAGGCCACCACAGAAACTCACATATTATTTATTTGCAGGGAGAACTGGTTTTGATCTCACTAAAAATGGAGACTCCACGGGGTTCCCTTGCCGGTACCTGTGCCCATTGATTAGTCTCCCTTTCATGCCATCACCGCAAGAGTCCTCAAAAGTTTGGCTTCTTGTTCCTTTGCCCCACCCATCCCTGCAGGCAACCATGGTCGGGTCTGCTAAAGTGGGACTTTCCTAGTCGGGTGTGCCAGCTTTTTCTACCTACTCCCAGAGTGATTAGAGAACTTTAAAGCAATTACTCTAAACATGACTCCCTCAGGCTGTGAGCAGCCTAAGGGCAGGAACAAAGGTGGCTTTAGAAGTTCCAGCAGGGAGGACAAGGGAAAGAGATTTTATTAGGAAGGACTATTGGAAGCTATGCCCAGAGGACTTAAAATAAATGGTTGCACAGTAAGCACATTACCTATCCTTAGATTATATGCTATAGATCAATAAAAATTGTCAACTTTTCTGAGAATAATTTCAGTAACATTGAGAAAAATCCCAGTTGCCCAAAATAATAATGCCAAGCCTGGTGAGTGGCTCCTGTTCAGGAGTAGACGCTGGGGACACAAAGAGTGGCTTGTCAAAGACCATCAAGCCCTTCTTTGGTGCTGGGAAGGAAATACAACTGAATCATCCTGACCTTTTGGCTCTCAGCACAGGAACTGGCGTGAGTAGGAGTCTTTACATGTTTGTTGAATTGAATGAGCAGTAAGCACACTTGAAGGAGAGGAAGAGGGAGGGAGAGAGGTAAGGTCAGAGAAGAGAGAGGAGAGAAAGAAGAGGGTGAGAGAGGAGAAAGAGAAAGGGGAAGGAACAAAGCAGAGGAGGAGGAAGAAGAGAGAAAAAGGAGGGGCTAGAAAAGAGAAAGGATTACATTTTGTACACAAGCTGAGATCATCAGAGCTATTTATGGGCTCCTTGGAGTTCAAGTATATTTTTACCCTCTTGGCCAACAACTATAGTTGTTGAGTGTTGCCATGATCACGGTTCTTGCTCTATGAATACTGTTTCTTTTCCCCATCAGAGCTGCTTTCTAGAAGTGATTGCTTGCTTTGACACCTTAGCAGAGATTCTGCCACTGATGCTATCCTGTTTAGGTGGCTCCATCCTTTTGCGCACAAAAGAAGCCTGCCTTCCTTACTTCCATAGGTTACCACCACAGTCATTTTCCTGAGAACCTTCCCCCACCAAGTTCTTCCTGTATCGCTGAACACTTACTGAGGTGATAGCAAGAGAAGTGTAAGCTCGAGTTTAATTAGCACAGCCTTCATGCCTGACTCAGAGACAAGAAACAGAAACCAGTGCTTCACATCTTGGTCATTTTCACTCCAGAGAAGAAAGACATCACAAGCTCAGGATTGTGAAGTAACCAGATGAGCAAGGACACAGGGCCACCCTGAAGGCTGCTATGACCCATGCCCTTGTGGTAGGAGGCTCCTTTGTTTCATTTAGTATTGCCTTCTGGGCAAGAATGGGCCAATAAAAGGCAAGCCATCTGTGCATGTACTTCTCTGCGGTTGCTACCTTCTGGGGAGCTCAGAATGCTGTCATTGTTCCCAATTCTCTCATTGCAGAGATTTGAAAATTTAAGGACATAGTATTTAATTTTTAAGCCTCACATATTCTTATGGAATGAAAATACAAATGAGATAATACAGGTAAGCCCATTGTACAAGTGAATATTGTTTATCTCTTTATAAGTAAAAAGATGAAGATGAATGGAGGAGCTGAGAGGGACAGCCTGGCCAAGAGGACATGAGCCTCAAGGGAGTTGGCACTCGGGTCTTCTCACCACCAACAACTTCAGCCACCACAATCACTCACAAGTTTGTGGGACACTGTACTAGGTGTGGGGATTAAATGGTCAGGTGTGGCCCTGACTCACAGGAGCCTAAGCGAGCAGTTACAGTAAGTGAATAATTCCAACAATGAAGATGAACACAGGAAAACTGGCAGCATAGGTGGGGACTTTACAAGCCTGCAGTCACAGAATACTTCTCAGAGGAGTTGACTTCTGAAGAGTCACTTTTGGAGGGCTGGCACACATGCGCATACACACACAAAGAGAAAAAGAAAGAGAGACACACAGAGAGAGACAGAGAGATTGATTCACCTGTGCTATGCACCTTATTTCCCATGACCTTATTGTAGAGCAAGGATGGATGCCAGAATGTGACAAGGAAATAATGTTTATTCACCTATTCACTTTAAATCAACTGTCCACCCTCTAGCCATCGGGCAACCTATGGCGAGCAGGTGACTTTTCACATTGTCCCAGCAAATGGGGTAAGGCTTACAGCTGAATTTCAAAAACTTATCCCACGTTATTAGGAGAAAGAGTAATGTCAATGCCTTTTCTAATAGGAAATAATCTTTAAAACCACATCACTAATTTTATTCTGAGTTCTTTGGGACTGGTGGCAAAAGAAAATTTTCTACTGGAGAGCCAGCCTGAAGGATCCCAGCCTCTGTAATGGAAGCAGCCTCTACAGCAATGCTCAGATATTTGCTTTGCATCTCTGAACCCACATCAGTTCCTGAGCCAAGTGCTCCATCGGGATGGTAACCCACGCTGATATGTCCAGCAGCATGAGCACACCAATAGAAGAATGTCACCCACCACTCTCCCCCTTTGTGTTCCTCAGCTATCTGCACATGAGGACACGTTGTTCACAGCTCTTCCTGTCCTCTTTTGCTAGCCCCAATCCTTCCAATTCAAAAACACTTTGTTTCTAAGGCATACCCAGATGGAGTGCAGAGCTTGACCGTGGTCTAATAATCAAAACTGAAAAACAAAAATGAAGACAGAAAAAGAGAAGTTCTGAAAAGAAATAAATTGACACAAATACCACTAAAATATTGCAGAAACAAATTCTAATTAAAGGGAGATGAAATGAGTCATATTTTTTTCTGAGAGTTATTTAGGATCATTATAAACCATACAAGCAAGAACAAGAGCAGCTGCTTTTGGTTAAGCCACCTTGTCGGGAAACTACTGCCTGCCTCCTTAATGATGAAAAGAGAGGTGTTCTATTCCAAGGCCCACAGGCGGGACTTAGCAATATCATCCCTTTTGTCATTTATTCTGGGTCAATGCAGTGGGCAGAAATGCTGGCACAGCATGTCAGTGTCATCATGTACCAATGAAACCATTAGTGGGTGGTGGATTTTACCCTCCTCTTATCCTAAAACCCCATTTATAGAAGAACACAATGACTCTATGGCTACATCAACATTCTTTATTTTGAATTGAACTTCATTTTCCCCAAATGTATATTAAAACTGATATGATGAATGTTTCAACATTCTGGAATGAGCATGTAAAGA
Organism: Xerus rutilus; assembly: GCA_028644305.1. Lineage (NCBI taxonomy): Eukaryota > Metazoa > Chordata > Mammalia > Rodentia > Sciuridae > Xerus > Xerus rutilus. The sequence continues at coordinate 118,945,984 of CM053399.1, forward strand.
TGAGCATTCTGGGGATAAGCATGGAACAATGTCCCCACAGTAAAATATCTGAGTTGGATGTGCTTTGACTAGACACATAATAAGGTCCAAGTATATGAACAGAAAATGCGTAAAAGAGAAAACCCAAGTGCCTGATAAATATGTGAAAAAAAATGTTCAACCTTACTAGTTATCAAGGGAAATGCCTATTTGAACAGCAATGAGGTATCGTTTCAATACCAACAAGACTGACGAGAACTTATCTAAAAACAAGTGTTGGCAAAGATGAAAGGAATCAGAAAAGCGTATAAATTGCTGGTGTGAATGTAAACAGGTATCACCCTTTGAAAAGCCATATGTCAATGTCTAGTGTGACCTAGTATGGGCACCTGGGATTGTCCCATGTCCATGAAAGTCTTACTGGAGTCTTATTTGAGGAGAGAGATTCAATACTCTTTGCAACTCTGAATAATACCAAAACAAGTGGGACAGAGGAACAAATTGTACATAACCAAGTAGATAAAAAAGCAAACTTTATGTGCAGAAACATGAGAAATCTTAAAAATATAATATGGCTTTTAAAAAAAGTAAATTGGAAAAGATACATAGAAAGTACCATGAACATAATTATTTAAGTATATTGGAAAAGATACATAGAAAGTACCATGAACATAACTATTTAATAGAAAGAATAATAGTAGAAGATTAGAAAAAAATTCTCTGTGTTATTTTTGAATGGATGTGATTGTAGAAAATATTTTTGAAACCAAACATAGAAGAGGCTGATTCACACAGACTTCAGGATGGTGCAAACCTCTGGGATATAGAAAAAGAGAAAGACTGAGGAAGAAATGCAGGTGAAAATAAGATAGTAATTAAATGACTTGGCATGTCTGAAAAATTTATATACAGAAAAAATAGACTTGAAAAGTGTCAATTTCTCTTAAATCTAAATGATGAATTTATGTGTAATGTCATTTTCTCTATTTTCTGTATATTTGAAATATTTCAAATTTTGAAAAATGAAAGAAATGAATTAAAAAGTAGAAATATAGTAAGATTCCATAGAATATAGTGAGTGGCTACATAAAATATTATACACTAAAAAAAAATGTGGAAAACTACAGACCAAATTGTTGGGAGTATTTCAAAGGTTTTATTCTCTGCTTTCTGCAGTTGTATTATTACTATTATTTTAACTTTTGACATGAAATGGATTACCTTTATAATCAGAACAGACAGCCAAAGTGTTGAAAAGGGATGAGGGAGGCAAACTCCCTCATAAAGAAAAAAAACTCATGTTCAAGTCCTGCCTCAAAAAAACAAACCAAACCAAACAAACAGAAAAATAACCTTTGAGCAAAGAGTGAGAGGGGGTAGGAAAGGACTGCATTTATGTTCTTAGAAGCCAATTACTAACTACACCCCAAGCCCCAATTTTACAATTATGCAATACCAGCTGCCATTTCGGAACATTTACAAAGAGCTAAAAAAAAGGGTTCATTATATTCCTATGAAATCTGCTCCGCATCCTGTATTTGGTCTAGATGAATGTTGCCACAAGGCTGACCAAGTCCAATCAACTCTATACCTTAATCATTTTGACCCCCATTCTTGTCCCAAGGTCAACACCATAGTTAACTTATCTCATGGATGGACTCTTGTCGCTGCCTCAGATACAACCTTGGACTCCATCCAGCAAGCCCTGCTCAGGATGCGCATCCTGAAGTACTTTGATCACAGAAATCCTTTCCTCAATTAGTCATCTTCACAACATGTGTCATTGTTTCGAATTACCAACAAGATAAAATGGCCACTCTGGCATGGCTTCCACAGATGGTGTATGAGCTGCTCCTGTTCACCCCAGCAGGTGCCCTCCTTCCATGTTCACGAGCCCCACATCTCTCTACCTGAACTTTCTTGGACTTCACTCTGTGTTTTATGTTGCTTCCTCTGCCTAAAATGCCCTGTTTCCCACCCACCTACCTTATTTGCTAATAAGCTCAGTCCAACACTTCCTTTGTGAAGACTCTCCTGGTTTCTCCCCTGCCCACCCCATTTCCCCTATAGGGTTAATTTAATTTTTGCACACTTATACTTTTGTTTCAGGGAGGTATGGGGGAGCACAATGAGTAAACACAGTAGGTTTTGAGTATCTGTGGGTTCCAAAGCCATGGATTCAAAGAACAGTGAATTAAAAATATTTGAGGAAAAATGCATCTGTACTAAACATGTACTTACATTCTTTCTTGTCCTCATTCTTTGTAGCAAGTATTTTTATAGCATTTACATTGTGTTAAGTATTCTAAGTAAACTGGAAGTGATTTAAAGCATACAGGAGGATGTGCATAGATTGCATGCCGAGGCTATATCATTTTATACAAGGAACTTGAGCATCTGTGGATTTGGATATTAGTAGAGTGGATGGGTCCTGGAACCTATCCCTCATAGATATCAAGGAACAATCTACAAATGTTTGGTCCACCACCTTGGATCAGAAGACTAGCCAACCATTTTATTATCCACTACAGTTGAATATAATCCACTAAAGTTGATATTGTATAATAATAAAAAGCAAATAAACAGAAATTTTCATGACTTAAAATATCTAAGAACATAGGTCCAGAATATTGTAATTCAGCAATAATTAACAACTCTAAAGCTTACAGCACAAGCTTCTCTGAGGAATAGCCTATGTTCTCCCTTCCTTTGTAACAGCAGTGCCTAGTAAAGGTCTCAGAAAACAGTTGTGGAATGAATGCAACATTAACAGAAATGCCTAAAGCCATTCTACTTTTTTTCTGATTATATTCACAACAGGTTATATTCATAGAATAGGTTTCTAACTAGTTTCCATTTTAATTAGAAAAAAGAGAATTTAGACAGAGCTGAAAGTACAAGGAGCATTTTAGAGTAGGTTTTCCTACCTTTGTTGCCAAAAAATACATTTTCTCTATAAGTAAAGCTCTGTGGCTGAGCATGTATGTGTGGAGGGGGGTGTCGAAGAGGAAAATTCAGTTTCAGAGTCTGAGAAGAGATGGAGCAGCAACTAGGAAATATGGGAAATGGAGCTGAACATAAAATCCAAATCATTTTTATCTGGAAGATTCTGAGTGCCTCTCCTTTTGCACCAGAAATACTCTTAGAAATAAACGGTATGAACCCCACACCCTCCCTTTCCCCCGCCCTACTTCAATGCCAGATTCCACACGTACAATCTGCAAACATGGAGATTTGACCTGAGTTTAAACTTAATCTATGAAATAAAACAGAGTACGGGACTGAAATCTGCCATAAGATGATAAGCAAATCTCAAGGCCCCAGGATGAACTATGGATTAATAAATAAAGATTTTTAAAAGTGGAATTATTTGTTTTGGAACATTACACTGTGTGTCTTATCTATCTCCAGATGGAGAATTATTTTGTGATGCTGTATATTTGTTTATTACTGTCACAGAAAAGAAAAGAGGACAAGTTTTGTTGAATATCAACCATCTGAAACTGCAGGGGAAAGGAGTTATAATGATGAATAAAGACTGAATTAGAGGAGTAGAGAACACAGACAAGTAAACAGAAATACAAGAAAGTGTGACAAATCCTACCCAAGGTCATCGACCACGTACTGTGGGAACACTGAGATGAACATACACTCAGAGTGAGGAGTCAGAAAAGTGTTCCCACCAGAAGTGATATCTTCTCTGAAATCTGAAGAATTAAGACATGCTATTTAGGGATAAAATTAGAGGGGAGTCAGCTCACGAGTTTCTCTTGTTCTCATGTCCTTTCCACAAAGGGTCTGTTCTTTAAACATTGATGACCCATTCTCCATCCCCACCCCACTTGGAGAATTGGCCTCTCCTCTCCCCTTCTCAACCACCTTCATGCCTCACCAAAAAAGCCTGAGATATTTTTATGGCTTGACTTCCTGAAGGTGAATAGTAAGGTCAGTGATAGTCCTTGACCCTCCAGAGCCTTCAGCAGATTTGGAGAAAAGTAGGGGTATTACTCCAAGGAGTAACCTCCAGGATGAACCTCACCTCCACTGAGTCAAAGTCTCTTGAGTTATATTACAGATAGTCCATCAGTCACCACTGAAACAACTACATGTACACAAGCAACAGGCACACACACAATACTGGAACATACACACCCCTCCAAAGGACAACTATTCATTCTCAAAGAAAGGCAGTCCATAAAATGATAGAGAAACAGATTTTCACGTCTAATAATTTGCAAAGCACCTCTCTTACACAATAGAGTCAGTGTTTATTTCCTCCTTCTCAGCTTTTAAACTGTGCTTTCCTCACCTTAGCAAGAATAAGAAAAGGCCTGTTGCTGAATGAGGGCACTTCTTCATGATTACTTTCAAGATAGCCAAACATCTATTCAAAGCTTTGAGAATTCACATCCTAAGGACGTGATTAAATTCTTAGCCAAAGTTGCTCATCATCCTCGGTCTCTGACTGGATAAGAAAAAATATTTATTGTTCCATTGTTTCAGATGCATCTATATGTTATGTTCTTCTAATCTAATAATACAAATTGTTTAGAAGCAGTGCAATATGGCAGAAAGAGCTCTAGTTAAAATAAGACCTTGGCTCAAAAATGCTCACTAATGCCTAATCCTCAGCAAATCTCTTAATTTCTCTGAGCTTTAGTTCTCTCATCAGTAAAAGGAGTGGGTAACTAATTGTTTTTCATAATCAATTTAGATTGAGTGGAAAAGTACACATAAAAGTAGCTGACACATATTAGTTGTTTAAAAACATGTCATATTTATTTTCAGTTGAAATCAGAAATCATCTAATAACAACCATTAATTTTTACAAATGAATATGCTGAAGCACAGAGAAGGGGAAGATTCGCCCAATCCCACAAAGCGGCAGTCTGGAACAGGCCCATTTCCTGATTCTTGCTCCATGTTTTTTCCATTTTACCGTGAGGAGTGAGTCTAAAGCCTGTGTAAGGGGACAGAAGTCTTTCACTGTAGAATGTGTACCCCAAAGACATCCCCCACCTTACCACCAAATATCTAGGCTGATGTTAGTTCTTTTCACTGGCCATGTGGTTTTGTCTTGGATGGAAAAGTTTTTTTCCAGCACCACCTATCCTATTATCCTGTTTTGAAAGGGTAATCTGTCAGGCACATCAAACATTAAAAGCAGCGGGAACATTCTGAGGTTTAATTGGTGAGAAAAATATACAGACTACAAACCTCCTCAGCTATCAGACTAAAGGGAGGAAAAGCTGTTCCCCTCTTTCCCTAAAAGGCGAAAAGCTTTTAAAACACTTGGCAGAATCCACTACTCAAAGTGGAAAATAAAAATTTCAAGCAACATCAGATGAGAAAAGCAAAAGAACACATGTGTTCAGGATAAAGTTTGTTTTCTCTCAGGCTAAAATATTGCTGCTCCACGAGTCTAAGCTATTCTCATTAGATCCAGATTGTAACCAACAATTTTATAAACACAATTTAATGTTTTCCTTTGGTCACCACAATTAAAAAATGCAGAGGAAGTTTTAAGCTTATCTCATCAAGTAACAAAAACATAAACTTGGCATTGGTAAAAATACAATTTTTCTAGATGGCAGAGTAAAGGACTGTTGTGTAAGACGAAGTTTCTCCTTTACATACAACTGGTGTGTGTGATTAGAGTTCTCACCAGAACTGCTGAGATCACTTAGGAAATGAAAAGGAAAAAGGACCATAAACCCAGGTGCTTCAGTGTCACACCAAATTCCACTTGAGCACAATGCTTTCTGATTGGAATTCTGTATCTCTCTCATCCCCCAACTTATTCTCACTCCAGTATTCCTAATCAAAAGCATCGTCAATTACTGGACATTAACTCCCTTCTTCCTCATTTTCTCTTTTCCTGTTCTCCCAAATGTTCCTTTTTAAAAGTCCTTTAAAAAAAAAAAATCTCTGCCTTGGGGCTAGAAATGCAGCTCAGTGGTAGAGCACTTGCCTAGCATGCGTAAGGGGCACTGGGTTCAATCCCCAGCACAAAATAAACAAATAAATCCCCTGAATTGACTCTAGACTCCATGGTCAGTGTATTCATTCTGACTTTCACTGTCTCTTGAACTACAGACCATTGAATTTAATGAATTGGTCCTTTGGAGTCTACTGTTATCCACCTCCTCCATGTTTCTTATGAGAAGCCAAATTACCACTGTAAAATATCAAGTTGATAATGGTTTTAAACTCTCTGTCGTTCCCTGCTCCCTACAGAAGACCAAATTCACCTGAGCTGGAAGAACTTTCTCAGTTCATCTCAATCCACTCTTCAGCCTTCCCTCACAGCTGCCCACCACCATGACCATGAAATTCCAGAGCCCTCCATCTTGCCTATTCTCTTTCATGCTTTTGTTTATACTGAACTCTCTGCCTGTAAATCCTACATTTGCAACGCCATTGCTAAATTTCTGCTTAATCTGAAGGACAGTCCAAATGCCATATCAAATTTTCATGTAATTTACAAATGTGCAAATTTTTTTTGACTTAAATTTCCCCCCAAATTTAGTTTGATCTTCCTCTGTATTACATACTAAAGTTAATAAATTACTATTACCAACTGATCCATTATATTATAATTCTTTTTACTAGAGAATTCTTTCTCAATTTTTAAAAAATAATTGATCAGTAATAATCATGCATATTTTTAAGTAACTAGGGAAATCTTTAATAGATTTATTTTCCTTTATTTATTCCTCATTCCCAGTACCTGTTTGATACAATAGGGATTCAGATGTTTATGAATCAAATTAAATTGTCTAACTTTCCCTTAGTGATAATGTGTGAATTATTTTCATGTATACTCTCCTCACTCAGATTCCAACTATCAGAGAAATAGATTTGTTCTCAAACAATACATTAGGACACAAAGTTGTACTGATCAATATTTAAAATATAAATTACTATAAAATTACACCAGTGCTCTGTTTCCATGAGACTTATCAGGCATCAAGTTAAGCAGATAATGTAACTAAGCATAGGTTAGATTGAACTTGGTACACACAGAGCTTAAAAAGAATGACATGGTGAAAATACAGAAAGAAGTGCTTTTTTAAAAATTAGAACCTGCAGGACCCTTGTCTTGGAGCACACACAAGTGTCAGGGCAGGAGGCAGTTCCACCTAATAAGTCAATGTTCAGGGGCAACTGAGTGGGTGGAATGGTGACTTTGTGTGTTTTATAGCACTGTGAGATGTCCTTTGACAGTAGTAAGGATCATGTTGTAATTATTACTGGCTTTGGGGAGTCTTTAATATCTCCAAATATGTGGCCGAAACTTTCATTATTTGAAAGTGTGCCTAAAAAGTAGAGCAGAATCATGAAATAGAGATTGGGGCAGAATCATGAAATAGAGATTTGAAATGGGACATCCTGTGTTTGAATTAGTCTCTGAACTCGCTTCCTCTCTTGTCTCTTTAGATCATTTTGCTCGAACATGGGACAGATCCTACTTCACACAATTCTGAGAATTTAAGCTGAAAACACTGCCTGGCTTGGAAAGATCCCTTATTGTCTACTGTGTTTGTTGATGTTGTCAATTTGTTATTTTGGCTCATAGTGAGACTAAAGTGTCAAGTTCATTTTATCAGTCTTCCCAGCCACTACTGTGACCTTGTAAAATGATAGCTAAACTTGCCTGGGTTTGGTTCTCATGCTTCCATGAAAATCCACTGTACAGTTTATAGAGAAAAACAGTAGAAATCTAAACAGCTGAGTCATTTTCCCTCTCTCTTCAGTTGTCTAAAATATAGTCAGTCCTGCAATGTCCTGTGTAGGATGAAAAACACTCATTTGCTAGGAAAATTAAATTTCAGTATATCTGGCTAATAATCATCCTCAGAAATCTGATGCAATCGGAAAAAAATAAGAATTATTACAAAGTTTGCTTGGATGGTAAAGTGCAGTGTACCACAAGTTGAGTTGAGGAAACCTGGTAAAACTTGCAAAACAATGTCTGGGGAATCAGACAGGACATCAACATCCAGAGAAATAAAAGGACAACACTTCTATCATAGATACTTTTAAAACTGAGAGTAAAATTACAGCAAAGTTCAAGAGGCTGAGGCCAACTCAGAATAGAAAAAGACAAAGGAGGGCATTAAACTTATCTGACCAAAGTTAAATAATACAATGGTCAGAGATATTTATATATGCATGTGGAATTCCATGGTAGATCCAGGCATTATTTCAGCAATCAGTTACCTATGTAAGCTGGCTCTTAGAATGTAAATAATAATAACTATGACTCATGACAGAATCGTTTTCATCTAGTCGTCTTGCATGACACTTGCATATGGCAGGTATTAACATCTGCCATTTGTGGATATTGAGATAATGAATGTTTTCAACAATGTTTTAAGCTATAGAAAGCTAAAAGCAAATATAAGAGTGAGGTGTCATGATTATTAGACACAATTATTATTGAGTTTTATTATAATCGAGGACACATCAGGCCCAGAGGCTCCTTCTGACATACCTATTTAAAAACAAATTGGTATTACTCAAAGGAAAGATTTTCAGACAGTGTATTCTTCCTTGAATTCATCCTGAAAACAATGTGTTCCAAAATAACTAATCCATCCTCAGCACACTATCCACAATCTTCTTGATGTCCACGGCATTTGACATGGCTGTTGACTCTCCTTTTTTGTCTACCCATTTTTTATTATCATTTATGTGGGTTTTTTAAATGGCAGAATTATGGGTGGATGATTTGTCTTTGTCTCAATTTTCAAAATTTAACCATTCTTTCTTCAATCACCATGGTGTTCTGCTGTCTGCTTGCAGGTTCTTTCTCTACACGTGCCACTGATTTGTTCCTGTTACTCGGCTCCCATTACTGTCACAAATGCCTAAGATCATCAACTGAGAAAGAGAAAGATTTGTGACGGATCACAGTTTTGGAGGTTTAGTCCATGATCGGTTGGCTCCCTTGCTTTGGGACTGTGGTGAGGCAGCATGTCATGGTGGGAAGCAGGTGGCACAGTGGAACAAAGCCATTTGCCTCATGGCCAGAAACAAAACAGAGAAGGAGAAAAAGGAAAGGGTCCCAACATCTCCTTTATGAGTACACTGCCAACAAGAAGAAAGGCAGGACCCACCTCTCAACATTTCTACCACCTCCCAATAGCTGGGGACTAGGCCTTTAATGAATGGGCCTTTGGGGGACATTCAAGATACAAACTATAGCAGTTCTTTTTCTAAGTCCTTTTCCCTTCTTTCTGGATTATCTGTTTCTGAGCTGTGTTGGCCATTACTGTTGCTCCATTTGAGAAACACTAAGTGCTATAGGAAGTCAGAATAAGATCTGGTCATTACAGAGAGTGTCAAAGAATAGGTGGCCTTTGAGTTGCTTCTTTCAGGATGTGAATAAAAGGGGATTATATAAAGTTTATGTTATAAAATTGAAGTTATGTTTATGCAAAATTGTATCTTGCATTCTATGACTGGTCTATTCCAGTTTGCTCCTTTTAAAAGAAGTGGTTTCCTCTCAAGAAATTTGTTGTTTTTCATTTTAGCACCTCACGTCTAAATGAAGTCCACATGAAAAAGTTACAGAAGAGAAATCTAATAGACTCATTCCTTACATCAATATGTTTTCTCTGGAATTCACTAAAAAGTGATGTGCCTTCCTCGGTCCTTTAATCTCTCTCTCTCTCTCTCTCTCTCTTTCTCTCTCTCTCTCTCTTTCTTTTTTGGTGCTGGGGATTGCACCCGGGAGTGCTTTACCACTGAGCCACGTCGATTTTGAGACAGGGTCTCACAAAGTTGCTTGAATTTGCAATCCTTCTGCCTCAGCCTCCCTCCCAAGCTGCGGGGATTAAAGGTATACCCTGCTGCACCCAGCTAGTCCTTTTATTTTTCAAAGAAGAATTCCTATAAAGTGAGGGGAGAAAAAAGCGTAATTTTAATTGCATTTCTTATAATCAAAAGAATTGTTGAAAAAGGAAAACACACAACTTTTCAAAACAAAAGGTTTAAGTTTTAAATGCAGTTTTCAAGATTAGGACCTGACAATTCAGTGACAAGGTGGAGATATATCTGGATGATGTGCAATGTTTCTGTACATTTTTACATTTCAAAAGTGCTTTGAAATAACTCCTCCTGAAAAGCATGTAAGCCAGATAACCATTATCATTTCAGTTTTCCAAAAGGTAAAATAGAAACAGATCAGTGAAGTCATCTGCCTTCTTCCCATAGAAAACAGCAAGTGGGAACAGATTAGAAATCACTCAGCCAGAAGTTCTGTTTTGCCAAATGAGCCAGAGTCCACACCTCATATTGGATGATGCCACTCAGCTTTTGCCAATTTGAACAAAGCAATGCACAATTATAATAGTTCATCCAGATAATTCAAGTCAGAATTTCCCTGTGATCCTGGAATCTCCAAAACAATGTCATATAAATTATTTAACAAACTCATAACTTTAGCTGTTAGACTGGGCCACCAAGGTGCTAGTGCTGCGTGGGAAAGGAAAGAGATTAACTCACATGCAGCTGGGTGGAGGTAAAATAATGAGAGTGACCGGGAATTTTGCTTATGTAAAATTGTTGCATTTTAGTTAAATTTTTTTTATTAATTTATTTAAATGCATTTCAAGTCATAGTACATATATAGAACTCAATGTTTCCATTTCTCTGGTTGCAAACCAGATAGAGTCACACCATTTGTGTCTTCATAGTTAAATTTTTTATGGATTTTTCTATGCATTCACTTAAGGAGAAAGAGTAAGAGAGGAGAGCAGGCCATTTTACATAGGCAAGTTAGAAGTGTTTCCTATTTCTTCAATTTGGATAATTCTCCATACAGAAGAATCATTTTTATTTTACTTTTGGCTGCTATTGTTGCCAGGGAAGCCTCTTTCTGCAAATACAACCTGAAATTACACTTATTATATTATATTAGTTCCCTTACACACTTTTTTTTATTTCTACAGTTTTAGTTACCTAGACAACCAAATTCTGAAAATATTAAGTGGAAAGTTCCAAAAATCAGCAATTCATAAATTTAAACAACTTTTATCACAATTTGACATACTTTTTCTATTTTATTGGCCATTGTTAATTGCTTACTTGTCTAAATTATATATTAACTTTTATTATAAGTATGTGTGTATATGAAAAAACATAGCGTATATTGGTTTCAGTACACAGTTGTGTTTTCAAGCACCTTATAGGGGTCTTGGAATGTATTCCCTGAGGATCATGATGGTCTACTGTAATTGATCCCCAGGGATTCCTCCTCAGGGTTCTGAAGCCCTCCATACTGGCCCAGCTGTGGAGGCCCGTAGAAGAAAGGGCACCAGACAGGGATCCAGGTGTTGCTCAATGACAGAACAAATCAATGAGAAACAAAACAGCCTGTTTTTCCTCTCTAGCCTCTCTCCCACCCAAACACAGGAAGACTTGAGCCAGCGAAGCAAAGCCACAGGCAAATGACTCAGTGGAAATCCTGAATATTTGCTAAGGTCTTCGGTAGCACCCCAGATCAAACAGGCTAAAGTGGAGGGCTTCCTCCCACTGCGGCCCTGACTCACATTGCAGAGGCCCTGAGGCACGCTGCCTCTGTAGTCTGGTATCAGGAGACTCATGACCTAGATCCAGGCAGACACTTGCTTGATAGAGATAATGCTTGTTTTTCAGTTCTTCAGAGTTTTTTGCTTGTTTGTTTAGTGATTGAAAAATGAGAGTTTAATATGAAACATTTGGAAAGAACAAAAAAAATGTATAAAGGAAAAAAACAATCACATAATAACATCCAGAAGCAACTAACACTTCTGTAATTTCTCTCAGACCTGAGTTTCTCACCCTAGACACAACTGCTATGTTGTACCGTATGAGGGTGTGGGGAGGTCCTGCACATTGCGACATGTGCAGCAGCATCCCTGCCTTCTACCTCCTGGATGCCAGTAGCAATTCCCCTGACCCCCAGCTGTGAAAACCAAAAATGTCTCTGGACACTGTCAGATGTACCTTGGGGCAGGAGGCAAAATTGCCCTGCCTGAGGACCACTGTTTTAGTATGTTTTGGGCAAGGAATAATGTTGGTTTTAGATTTATATATTGAAAATTTTTAGGTAGTTTTACTGCTCCAGCTGGAAGATCACCCAGTGGAGTGGTGGGCAGCTCTGCCTCATTGATGATCCACTGATCTTTCTACTTTATGTGGAAGTCATACTTGATAGTCACATGTGTGTCACAGTCACAACTGTCTTTGAGTTTCAACCCAGCACCATGAGGCATGATTCCTTCCTGTTCTTCATGTTTTTTCTTGGCCAGTAATGACTGGTTGTGCAGGTGATGATAGATCCTACTTTTCTAAAAGGAAATCCGGTTTTCTTAGAGTGGTTCTGGTTGGGGGAATTCAAGATATTCCCAAAAGTTCCTATATTTCAGAAACTACTTCTCTATTTTCTTCTGCTTCTTTTTGTTTTCTGTTTTTCTTGAGTAATAATCCAGGATTTGGGTCCTTTTTTTCATTCTTTGTTCTGTTCCAGTACTCTAAATACAGAATCCCCCCTTATTTACAAGGGTATTTTCCGAGGCCCCCAGTAGATGCTTGAAAGCATAGATAATACTGAACCCCATTTATATTATGTTTTTCCCTATACACACATAACCCACAAAAGTTTAATTTATAAATTATGCACAGGAAGAGATTAACAACAACAGCAATAAAATAGAACAATTTTAACAATATTTAATGTTAGGTCAGCTCAAGATCTCATGTATCTTCTTGCGAGGCCAACGCAGAATGTACAATATGCTGCCAGGCCCCGGGGAACAAAGCATCAAGCAGCCCACATGCGCAAAGGGACAGCAACCAGACGCTGACACATAAGCAGTAATGGCACCTCCTACCAATCAACAGACTTTTCCTGACTCATCCTGGAAGGACTCTGACCTCAGCAGGATCCTCTGACCAACCCCAGAGAACACAGGACTCCAGATACCTCCTCTTCCTACTTCAAGCCCCCCTCTTCCTGCCTTAAGCCTTCCCCTTCCTGACCAGGCTCTTTGAATTTTCTGTACCACAAAACACGTGTGCAATTCTCCCCTCCCGCTCTGTTGGACTGAGGAGTTCGCCCAGAAGTGTACATTCCAGCCCAGAAGCGTACATTCCAATAAAGCCTTGCCCAGCGGTTTTAATTTGCCTCCTTTTGGTCATCTGGCTTTACATTTAATAACAATTATTTAAAACATATTTATTTCTGGATTTTTTCATTTGATATTTTTGGACCACAGTTGACCACAGATAAGTGAGACCATGGGTAAGGGGAGACTACTCTGTAAACCCTAAACTTCCCTGAGCTCTCACAGAAAGCCCTTGTTTTTATTCAAATTCAAATTCACCTCCTCTTTCTTCCTGACTAAAGGAATGGTCTCCCCGGGAACGCTCTCCCTTCTCTGCCTTGCTCTGCCCTACAATGGATACTCCACTGCTGGCCTCACAGAGCTCTTGTTTTCCTAAAACTGTACATCAGACCATGCCATTTCTCTGCTTCAAATCCTGCCATGACTGTCTACTTTACCTAAACACAAGTTCCCCACCACGTTCTACAAGTGGAGCCTGATGTCGTAAAACCTCCCTGTCTCTCTCAACTCACACTGACCTTCTGGTTGTTCTCAGAGATTCCAAACTCTGCTTGCCTCAGGGTTTTTTGCACTTGCCCTTTCCTCTGCCTGGAATGCTCTTCCTGTATGCTCCTGTGCCTGGCTCCTTCTTAACATTTAGGCTTCATCTCAAAAGTCAGTTCTTCAATCCTCTCTGATATGTGGATGCTAACACATAATAAGAATGGAGGAGGGAAGACTAGGAGTTCATTGGATTAGACAAAGGGGAGTGAAGGGAAAGGAGAAGGGATGGAAATAGGAAAGATGGTAGAATGAATCAGACACAACTTTCCTATGTTCGTATATGGATACACGACCAATGAAATTCCACATCATGCTCATTAGAATGGGATCCTAATTAGAATATGTTATACTCCATGTATGTATAATATGTCAAAATACACTCTGCTGTCATGTATATCTAAAAAGAACAAATTTTAAAAGTACCAAAAAATAAAAGAAGAAATCACAGATTTGACTAACAATAAAAAAAAGTCCATTCTTAAAGCGGAGTTTCATCCTGTTAACGTAGTCACTCCTGTATGCACCTAAGTAACGCTAGATCATATGACCCAGTTTTGTGGCCTTCATCATATTTATTGTTATGTCAATGTAAACAATCACAGGTAGCAGCTTACTTTTTATATTATCTTTCTTTCTCCTCTCTCCACCAAAGCATGTCTGTTTCCTTCAGTGTTACATTCCTATTCTCCACAATAATTCTCTGGCAGACACTATACAGGTGCCCCCAAAATATTTTTGAATGAATGAAAATCCTACAGAACACTTCTTTCAATAAAATTTATGATCCTTGGCAGCTTTCCCTCATAATCCTCATCTTTCCTATTTGAATCCACTTTCCACTTCCTGAACCAGCTTTGAACTACATAATATGGAAGGCAGAATCATACCCGAAATATGAAAGTGTTCTTTTGGTGACAGTAATTTAATAATCCATGCCCTATCTGACACTAGTGAGTCACTTAGATAAAATTTCCCAATTTTATGAGGTATCACTAATAGTTCTTGTTTTTTAGACCTCAGTCATGGATTCATTTACATAAGTCACATAATCTAATAGTCAAGTCCAAAGCCAAAGGGCCCATGGAAGCAAAGTTACTACAAGAACTCTACTCATTTGCATGGATTACTACTACCATGCACATCACCCGGATGTCCTGAGAACAGATGAGATGATATCTATATATTAACATGAATAAGAAACACTCATACACATGAAAAAATGAAGCTACTGGTTTCCTATTAATCCAAATGTTGTTTATGTGCCTTTTATAAGTATAGCAGGGAAAGTCAGCCTTTGTGCATTTCTCCTAAGCAAAAGAAAATGTAGATGATTAAGGCATTTCTCCAAATAATCTGTTTCCAATTTGAGAATCTTTAGGAATGGGCTGTGGATGTGGCTGGTGTGCTAGTCTAGCATGTGTGAGGCCCTGGGTTCAGTCTCCAACACGGAAAAAAAAAAAAGAGAGAGAGAGAGAATCTTTAGGAAAAAAAGAGCTGAGTATATTTCAGGAACTTTCTGCCTCATTTACTCTGCAGGTTTTATCTGTCCTCACAGAGCATGTAGTGTTAGAGGGTAAGAAAGCCCCTTAATTGGGAGGGTAACACCCACAAAGCCACACACCCAAAAGCCACACAACAAAATCCTTCAAGCTGTCCAGTGGGTAATGCCAGCCCAATGCCACCTTCCCCCGCTTTCCCTGAAGGGATTGTTCTGTCACAAGCCATTGCTTCTCAAGTACTGTTATTCTATTACCCTCTTTTAACCTCCACAGGTCAGGATGGAAACAAGGAAGGGAGAATAAAATGCTAAGATCAAAATCTCACCAAGAAAATACACATAGTTTTGTCATATTTCCAGCTTTGGGATTTTTGATGAGAATAACTGCTCTTGTGAAAGTATGCAAATACACATCTAGAAAGAATTCAGGTCAGCATGGTCAACATTTAAAATCCTTGGCTGACTTGTACACTAGCCCTCTGGAATGCTCAGCAAACTGGAGAAACACTGGATACAGAAGTAGCCTGGGGCAAAAATATTGAGGAAGAAAAATTTAACTTAAAAAAATAATCGCAATAGAAAAGTTACCCTTAATTACTCAGCAATAGATGACTATACCTGACAAAAACTGAAAGACCAATCAAAGGACAACACTCAATACAATGGACCTGTTGGTTTTCATAGAAAAAAGAAAGACTAGAGATTAATGCTTATACCATTTCAAGACTTTGAAGAATCTAAAATCAAGAGTGAGTATGCTGTGGATAATGAAGAAAGATCAAGTTAAGTGCATTCTGCTCTGCTGGAGAAGTTCAGCAATGGCAACTGAATTTTTTAAAGGCCTCCCATTTGTAGAAGTTATAATCAGAAAATGTCTATTGAAATTCTAATGAAATTTTGATTCCTTTTCTATCCCTCAATCCCTATCAAACCCATTCTTCTTTCTCTTACTCATCTCAATAAATGACACTAATGGACATAAAATTCAGTTAGTTTGAAAACTGAATTTGTTTCAAATAACTGTAGGGATACAGCAGTACTTAGACACTTTCACCATAGATGCATTGAAAGGATAAATTGAGATGACCCCACATAAAATTCGTGGCATGATTTCTAACCACTATGTGTCTAGGACCCTAGAAATCCAATTACCTTTGAGCCAAAATACTAGATGACGGGTGGCCACAGCAGATTCTATATGTTGTTAGCCACTTCTCATCTGCTAATACAAGAGAGATAAATTTAAAACAAGCTTTTAAAACGTCCAAACCAAAGGAAAAATGCATCAGCAAAAGTACAGGCAAGCTCTGATAAAATATGAGCATACTGCCACAGTGTACTTCTTTTTCTTCTATTTCATGCTTTGCTTGATTCTTTCATTGCCCTTCCAAAATCTAGCATTAGAGGAGAATATAGAAAGTGGAACTGAACTATTTCACAAATAGATGCTTATTAAATGGAGTGGAAATAAAGTGAAGTGATTACATTCAGTTTTCTTCATCCTGGGATGGTTAAAATGACAAAAAATTAGCAGCATGGTGCCTGATAGGTGTATGCACTATGCCTCTTTGAGTTTATGCTTACATTTTAAAATATAAATAAATGAACCCTAAAAAGCATATTCTTTGCAATACTGGAAGCCATGTTAGTACATGCATATATGGAGAGATACACATATATATTTACATTTTAAAATAAATCTTCATTGTATGTAGAAGGAACATAAAGACCCTTGAGATTTTCTAAATCCAATCCCTTTTTAATAAGATCAATACAAAGCCATCTAAGTCAGAATAGAAACAATCACAGTATGCTAAATCTAGTTATCATCATAAGTTGGGTTTTTTTGCTTTTTTTGTTTTGGTACCGGGGATTGAACTCAGGGGTACTCGACTACTGAGCCACATCCCCAGCCCTATTTTGTGTTTTATTTAGAGACAGGGTCTCACTGAGTTGCTTAGTGCCTCGCCATTGCTGAGGCTGGCTTTGAACTCGCGATTCTCCTGTCTCAGCCTCCCAAAGTGCTGGGATTAGAGGCACGCTCCACTTTGCCCGGCTAGTTGGTTGGTTTTCTAAATGGCAAGGGACTTGATGTAACTATCATTTGCTTGCCTGTGAAGTATTCTCTGGTTCTTGAATTTTGATGTTAGTTAATCCTAATCTGATTAGTGTAAACCCCACTTTTCATGGTCTTCTATGCTCCATGTTAATAGAGTGGTACATAACCAGTGTTCTGTACATACCAGAGTTGGCTACAGTTCAAGGAGCAAATAAGGATCCGGCTACATTCCTCGAATACAGCACTTGTGCCCCATCGAGGCAATAGCAAGAAGTTCAGAGGTTCCATTCATCTGCAGGTTCTAGCCTCCTCCTTTGCTGTTTGCCAGAGATTCTTGGTACTCAGGAGTCTCTGTGGGGGAATTCCTTTACAGCTTGGACCTCTCAGTGCATAGACTGCATTACGCACTCAGTGCAAATCTGTCCAAAGCACAGAATCTCTGCAGGAGCTGATCTTCAGGAGTTTATTCCTTCTATAGAAGGGTTCCAAAGCAACAGTTCAAGATCTTGGGGACATTCAATCCCTTTTCCTTTGGAAGACTTTTAGGTTATGATGAAACAGAAATGCTGCTCATCAGTATGATCAAATCCCCCAGGCAGAAGACACAGGGCCACTGTATTAGTTTCCTAGGATTGTTGTAACACATTACCACAAACCAAGTGTTCTAAAATAGAAATTTATTCTTCCAGAGTACTAGATATTAGGAATCTGAGATCAAGATGTATCAGCAGGACCGTACAGCCATCCTTCAATATATGTGGGGGTTGGTTCCAGGACCCCTGTGGATAGCAAAATAGATGGATGCTGGAGTGCCTTATAGAAAATGGCACAGCATTTGCATACAACTTGGGAACATCCTCCTCTATACTTTAAATCATCTCTGGATTACTTATAATACCAAATACAATGTAAATGCCAGGTACATAATTGTTATACTGGATTGCTTAGGAAATAATCACAAAGAAAAAAAAGTCAATACATGTTCAGTACAATTTTTTTCTTTAAAGTTTTCATTCTTGTTTGTTTGAATCTGAGGATGTGGAATGCAGTATGGAAGGCCAGCTCTACTCTCCGAAGGCTCTAGGAGAGAATCTGTGCCTGCCTTTCTTCTAGTCTCTGCTCTCCTTGGCATTCCTTGGTTCCTAAACACATCACTGCAATCTGTCGCCATCATCAGACAGCTTGCTCTGGATGTGGCTACCTCTTTTTAGAAGGACACCAGACATTGGACTAGAGCCCTAATTCAGTACGAACTTGTTTTCCTTTGATTACATCTGCGAAAATCTTATTTCCAAATAAAGGCACACTTGCAGGTACTGGAGACTAGGTCTACAATCTGTCTTTTGAGAAGATGAAATTCTTCTCTCAATAGCTAGGCACTTACATTTCCAATGGCTCAAAACAGTGGCTACAAAGCCCTAATGCTTGGCCAGTGCTAGCCAAACTCTCCTCAAAGGTTGGTCATGAAAGCAGTAGAGGAAGCTGAATCCTACACTCTGCTTCCAGGGGTTCTGGCAATTCAACAAAGAAGGTGGTCATCTACTAACATGCTGCATCATGAGCTCTGGTAAGTGCCCTTACCAGACCCAAACTCAAAACGTTACTTCTGTTGCTGTCTGTTTGTTTTGGTTTCATGTCCTCCACCCCACACATACACACACATAAACAGCCACATCCTAAGGCAGAGGAGAGCCAAGGCAGATTGGTTTCAGAGCCCACTATGCTAGTCTCCCATTGCTATAACAAATCACCACAAATTAATGGTTCAAAGTAATATGAATTTATTATGTTATAGTTTTACAAGTCAGAAGTCCAAAATCATTCTCATTGAGCTAAAATCAAAGTGTCATCAGGAGCACGCTCCTGCCTTTACCAGCTTCCCCAGGCCATTTGAATTCTTTGGCTCAGGGCTCTTCCTCTGCCTTCAAAGCCAGCAATAATGTCGCATCTTTAAATCTCATCGTGTATTTACATCTGCCTCTGATCTCTGCTTCTATCAGCACATCTCCTTTTCTGACTTTCTTGCCTCCATCTTTCCTTCATAAGGACCCTTATGATTGCATTTATCACTCCTAAATAATACAGGAGAATCTATCTCAAGATCCTAAGTTCATTCACATCTGCAAAACTTCTTTTGCCATATAAAGTAACCTATTCACAGGTTTCAGGGAATAGGATGTGGGCATCTAGGGAGGAGGGAGGCGTTGTTCTACCTCCCACACGCAACATCCTTTTAATTCCTATATACACCTCCTAGGACTAGGGAAGCTGTATTTTCAAATCTTCAAATTAAACAAAGTTCTTGCTTCACCTTTGTGCCAAGACATCAGGGCTAGTATTCTGGCATTCTCTCATGAATGCGGTTTGATATTCTGCCTCCATTTAAAATTCACTATGACTAAACTTACTAAAGAAAACACAGATTCTTTAGTAAAATATAATTTCCAGTGATCACCTTTGATGGGAATAAGTGAGTGTGCAAAAACAGGCCTTGCAAGCACTTGTAGTAATTAATAAAACCCAGAGGAGACATTTGTGAATAAAGTTGCTCATTTAAAGTGCTGATCTCTGGTATCTCTTGATCCTTACAAATTATTCTAAAATCTCCATTCATTTATTCCACAGATATTCGTTGCCTGCCCCTATGTGCCAGGAACTGCATTGGGCACTTAAAATTTAGGTGGACAGGAGGACTTTAGTTCCTTCCCACATGAGACTACACATTACAGTATAATGGAGAAGACAAACATCTACATAGACAAATAAATATACAATCACAGAATATTATTGATGTTTTATGGGAAATAAGAAGAATTTGGGTTTGTGATTAAATAGATGAGGACAAGCATAGTATTAAAATGAGAGAAGATTGTTCTCAGGAGCTTGTGTGTCCCCAGGGCTGGGCAGTGCATTGTCTTTAGAAAGTTTAAAAGCAATAATAAAACCAAAAAAATCAGTCTACTTTTTATTATTATGGTGCATTGACAATTCCAGACAATGTAAATGATAATGTACTCCTCCTGGGGAAAAAAATTTTGTTGATTAAGTTCTAAATGATCACTACAGTTGCTGTTGAGTTTTAATAATATATGTGTAAGCTACAAATTAACACATTTTTATTCTTCATGGCTTAATATATTCTATTCTATGTGGAAGATGACTTGAAGAACTCTTAGTTATACAATCAGATCTCAACATAGGCAGATATTATTTGGTGGTGAGGCCTTTGGGCATTAATTGGGTCAAGAGGTCCTCATGAGTGAGATCAATGCCTTCATAAGTATTGACTCAAGAGAGATGCTCCACTCTCTGATCTACACCTTATAAGAATACAAGGAAAAGATGGAAAGGATGGCCATCTCCTGAAAACCAGGAAGAGGGCCCTCACTAGACACCAGATCTGCTGGTGCCTTGATCTTAGATTTCCAGCCATAGAATTGTAAGAAATAAATGTTTAACACCACAGTCTATGGTATTCTTCTACAGCAGCTCGAATGGACTAACATACTGAACTTTATGCATTAGCTTCCAGGTTAGGCTTATAAAGTATGGATAATGTGAGTTCACTTCAAGCTCATTGTATCTCCAAGTCTTTGGTTCTATTCATAGCACTTAGTCCTGATATTTCAAACTCTACTCAAATGTACGGTCAGTCATGTCCATCTTGAGGACAGCAAATCTCAAAGAACTCCTTCTTGGATTTCTTTTCCTATGTCTAGGATAATTGCCCCCGAGCTCACTACAAATCACAACACTGGATAGTAATGTTCTGGACATGAACCTCTGGCATGGTCAATCAGATGACAATGCTAAAGCTACGGCCAATACCCATCGTGGTTTTAGGGCAAATGTCAAAGAAATTAATCCCCAATTCTTATTTGCACTTTGGGTAAATTATTCTTTAAACCTTTAAAGAGTTCATTCTTGGAAGTGTTTCTTCATGTGTAATGGGTTCTAAAATTTAGAAAACTAGATTACTCCTTTTTATCAATTTTGAAGAGACTCATTGATTGAAAATTGCTACGGACTATAGATATAATTATTAAAAGTCTTTCCCAGACACAATGGAGTGCACACAGAAAAAGACAAATTTTGAAAAGTTAATTCCAACCTTTGAAGTACTATACGATCCAAAACAAAATGTAAACAGAAGAAAATAAATAGGTTTTAGTCTCTGCTAAGTTTGTTTTTCTTTCCTGTATTAACTTTTGTTTCTAGAGCAAAGTCTTAGATGAGGTTAATCAGACACATGCACAAAAAAAGTTGCAAAGAGACAGGTCAGCTTTGAAAAATGTCTATGAAACATTAGGCTTTAAATATTTTTCTTGAAGATCAGCACAGATCTTCTGAAAAGGCCAATATATATGCAATGTAAAAAGTGGAAGAAAATGGACATTTATAAAGGAATAAAGAAGCAAATTTTGAAGACCAGTAGCAACAACAAAATATACTGGTCCGACATTACAAGAAACAAATAAAAGGACAGTGCTTAGATACCTTAACCATGTCCACCAAGAACAGTGGCACAAGGCTGTAATCCCAGCACTTAGGGAGACTGAGACAGGAGAACTGCGAGTTCAAAGCCAGCTTCAGCAACAGCGAGACCCTAAGCAACTCAGTGAGACCCTGTCTCTACTTAAAACACAAAATAGGGCTGGGGATGTGGCTCAGTGGTCGAGTGCCCCCGAGTTCAATCTCCAGTACCAAAAAGAAAAAGAAAAGAACTGAACACATATTCTAAAGCAATAAATTAATAATTTCAACATTGTTATCATTCAGTGATTTTCTCTTATTGCAGAAGAAAAATTTCAGAAGCTTTCACAAATATAACATTTTGATTAATTTTCCAGTTAGGATATTTTAGTGAAATTTTTTTTGAGCGATAAGGCACTTGAAAGTCTCTTACTGATCTGAAAGAAGCTGACACATTGCCAGATTATAATTTCTAGAAATTACAGAGGAATAGGATTTTTGTGATTCTGCCAAATATATTCTTTTAAAAAGTATTTTCTGAATTAACTTTTTATATCCATTGTTACATGTAACAGAAGCTTCTCAAAATTAAAATTAATAAAAATGCTTTTTAATTAACTAAGTGTATACAGCTGACTACTACTCTATTGAAATTGATTATTCAAAAAGATTTTAATGAAGTTATTGCCTAAATTAGCATTAAAACCAGAAACCATAATATTGTTATGTTATTGTGACAAATCAACATATAGGTAGATATACTGTGTAGGATTTTTTCCCATTTTTAAAATAAAATACATTAATGTAATTCCAAAGTATTAATCCTAAATGATGTGAAGAAGTCGGTCATCTAAACAGCAGGACTAGGATCATTGCACATAGAGGGAATCATAAAGACCTGGAGCTGTGCAAGAGCACGGTTTGTTTCAAGAACTGATGGAGAGCAGAAGTGGCTGGAGCAAAGTGAAAGGTGCCTTCCATTGTGTCTTGAGAAGCAAGGACCATATGGCACCCTGTAGATGATAGTAAACTAATTTTAAATTATAAAATGTAAATATTGGGGGCTGGGACTGTAACAGTGGTAGAGCGCTTGCCTGGCATGTGTGAGGCCCTGGGTTCGATCCTCAGCACCACATAAAAATAATAAATGAATAATATAAAGATCCATCAACAACGAAAAAAATATTTTTTTAAAAAATGTAAATATTGTTTACCGCACAAAAAGAAACCATTGAAACATTTTAAGCAGGAAAGTGGTGTGGTCAGATTTAAGTTTTTAAATATATTTCCAGGTGCAGCACTGAAAAGAGTGTGGAGGGGAGTAAGCATGAAAATGTGGAGCCCAATAAGAAGGATATTTCAATAATTGAAACAGGAAGTGATCATGATTGAGAAAAGAGCTGTTGCAGGAGAGCTAAAGAAGTAGATGGACCTGGGCTTTAGTGGGTAGACGGAGGAATCTGAGGCAGAACTCATAGGATTTGTTCATGACTGGATGGAAGGAATGAACAAAAAAGAGGAGGAACCAAGGAGAACTTCCAGGTTTCTGGCTTAAACGATTGGTGGATGGTATTGTCATTTAGATAAAATAGAGGAGAAACTAGTTTAGTGAGTAAAATTCTCATCTCAAAGATCAAAGACAACCTTATAAGACAAAGTATAAAAATACAGAAAAAATATAAAGTGACACCCTCAGTGTAAAAAAAAAAAATCATCATATAAAGAAAATTCAGAGACGATCTAGTCCATGTTTTCATTTTACAGATGAGGCTGAACAATACAAATGATTTGTTCAATGAGTCAGAACCTGGATCAGATGTCAAATCCCACATCAGAATCTTGGCTCTGCCTGGTACCCCAAACACCTCACCCCAGTGTTTTTCATACTTCTTTCCCTTTACACCTCTGTCACGGTTTAGCCTGTGTCTGCTAACAGCCATGACCTCACTTCTGCCTTAGGGCATAGACTGGTGCTGACGCCAGCTAAGAAGGTTCTTCCTGCTATCAGATCTTTCAGCTACTCTTGCCTTGTTCCTGAGAAGCACATGGAATGCTGTCAATCAGAAAATTTTTAACCACCAAGTTTCCTCTTCCAAAGAGCATATCCCCCAAACTACCTGGAAGTTGTCTGTGCTCTTTAAGCGAATTTTAATTACACAAACAATTCATTCAGACAAACATTTATTCAGTTCCTACTGTTCTGTAGGTTGTAAGTCACCTAAAAGGTACTTCTTAGCACCAAGAAATTCTAAATTTGATTGGAGAAATTAAGAAACAGATGTAGGAATTAAGTGACAGTGCTCATCAGTGTAAAGATCTGGCATCGGAATAGCTGCCTTGCAAAATAAGGGCCATGATATTTCAGAAAGGTAGTCATCCATGTAGGCAGAAGGAAAAAAAAAAATATATATATATATACATATATATATATACATACTTATATATATGTGTACATATATATATATATGGAAGTCTAAGGACAGTTTGGCTTGAAAAAAGAGAAAAGAGGACAGACTGAAATTTGAACTGAGAGAAACTAACTTGCTCAGCTCAGGGCCTGGCCAAGACCAAAAATGGGTCAAGAAATTTAACAACAGTCAGTTGGTGATTTAATTTAATGAGGCAGCTAAGAATAATAATAAATAACTTTTTACTTCATTTATGTATGATGTATCAAAATGCATTCTACTATCATGTATAACTGATTTGAACAAATAAAAAATAATTATTATTATTTTACCTGGGCTAACTACACATCACAACTCTGAAGAGGTACTATTCTAGCTTCATTTTACAGATAAGAAAATCAAAGTATGGAACGGTCATTTAATTTGCCTCAGTCACACAGACAGAACCACTATAGCATATGGCCTCCTCTCTTTGGAAGAGAAAACTTGGTAGTTGAAAGTTTCCTGACTAACAGTACTCCATGCGCTTCTCGGGAACAAAGTATGAGTAGCCTGGAAGACCTGATGGCAGGAAGAACCGTCTTGGCATCAGCACCAGTCTATTCCCTAAGGCAGAAGTGAGGTCATAGACCCTGTTAGCAGACACAGGCTAAACCCTGACAGAAGGTGTAAAGGGAAAGGAGTATGAAAAACACCTGGATAAGATGTTTGGGGTACTAGACAGGGCCATGCACTCTCTCCAGTTATGTGGTTTCTAACAATCAAAGGGTGTGGCATCAAAATGACCACGATGAAGTTCTGAGAATAATGACTAGGGACAAAAATAAACTACTACCAATAAGGCACTGCAGAGACAGAGTCAGATTGCAATGACAAGCAGGCTCAAGAGTCAACTTCAAAACAGTAAGGATGAAGATACACTGAGAACAGGTTCTGGAAAGACATAGCACCTGGCTTGGACAGAGAGTGGGATTAAAAGGAAAAAAAAAAGTTACAGGGCAAGAAAAGCCAAAGATCAGGCTTCCTGAGACATATTACTGGCAGAAAGTTGGTCTGACTGTCTTTACTTCACTGCCCATGTGGCTACCACATGGCTATTCATCTTAAGGAAATCATACCTACCTCCAACACAACAACTGCAGTAAAATTTGAGAGTACAGACTGAGCATGAAGGGGTTAGGTCACACCAAGGAACCCATCTTCTTATTCCCTACTTCATGAGGTAAAGCACATGTACAGTAATTAGAAATTAACAAGAAACAAGGTCAACTAGATATGTCAGATTCTAGAACACTGAAATTCAGAGTAAGTTTAAATTTGGCTGGAATGTAAATTTGGAGGTAATATGGAGCCACTGAAAGTTCTTGAGGAGCAAAAAGCCAAAACTGGCATATGAAGTCTGCTACCCTGACTGTGGTTTACAGGTTGGATTGGAAGGAATCAAGATGACACATGGTTAAGTTTAAAAGCAGTGAAAAGCAAGAAGACATGTAACCTTGGATCAAGAAGAATCAAGAAGATTGTTAACATAATAATAGAAATATGAGTTTCCAGGAGAAATCCAAACTTTCAGGGATGATTTCTAGCAACTCTGGGAGAATCTTTTTTTCTGCAGTGCCACTAGTTTAAAAGGTATGGGGCACTTTTGTAGCTCAACAGCATGCTGAAAAGATCAGTCCCTTGAAACACAGGTAAACCATGTAATTTTAGGTAGACTCATAGTTTTCCCTGAAAACATTCTTTCATCCATGATAAATATAGCTTTAAGCAGGATACCACATGATTCATGTGGCTGTAACACACCCCACTAGCTTTTCTTTCTAATACAGCCATGAATCAACTGCCTTTGTCTGAGAACTGGGAAAATTTGCAAGGATCAGCTGAACAGATAATAAATATACCTGAAACATGAGTAGTGATACTGGAAATAAACCATTTGTACCCTGGAATGAAAAAAAAATTAATAATAATCTTTTTCCTTCACTGTAACTTTGAATACTCTAAATCTTTATAACATACTGCCAACTACAGAATTGGTCTTTGGGGTTATTTTTTTCCCCTTAACTTGTTGGCAGGGATTTTTTTTTTAAATCAGAGTAAAAACCAAAAGTTGCTAAAAAAAAATCTTTACAATCTTTTGACTTTAGTTCTTAGTGTCTTCGTCAGCAAAGGAAGTTAAGCTGGACATTCTCACAGGAACTAAATGTATGTGATTCCTTTAACCTTTTCATAACTATTTTTTTCCACTGATGGTCTTTGAAATATCTGGGATTTTTCCAAATACAACAAAATAATATGTAGACTCAGATATTAAACACAAATTTAAGAAGTTATGTAATCCATGTCTAAATTAGCTTTTATGATTGATTTGTAACCCATCAATCATAATTTCTTCATTGATATAATTGAAAAAAATATCTAGGATATTCCTATATATAACAAATTGAATCACATCAAAGAGCTTTCCTTAAGGAGTCCCTTAGAATGTCTGCTCAGCACCCACTCCATATCCCCACCACTTTTCCTGGAAATCACTGTCTATCCAAGAGATTAAAGGGAGGGACCCTATTGTCATATTTCTGTTTCATGACCCTATTCCAGGACCACAGTCAGTTGGGTTAGGAGAAGGAATCTGACTCTAGAATCTGGATTTAGAAAAGAGAGATATATAGCTATCTCTTACCAGGTAGTTGGAGGTATTGCATATAATGTTTGGAACTTCTAGAAATTGAATTTTTCCATTTGTTCATAGAAATGTAGAAAAAGTGAGGGAAGGAGGGGGTGGAAGAAGAGGAAGAAACATGAAACCAGTTGCACAAAGGAGGAGAGGTGTACAAGTCTCTGTTCCTGTGTGTTCCTCAGGGTTAGCAGCTTCTGTCCTGGATTTTGTGAGTGTCCTGTATTCTTATCTTAAATTCCTTTGTTTGCATTAGCTATCTCAAGTGGGTCTCTGCTCTGGTCTGAGCTCTTTCTCTCCAGAGCTCACATGACAAGTGGTGCAACTCTGTGAAGCAAATATCTTCTAGATTCATCCTATTGCCTGAGTGGACTCAACTGCAGCCCTGGTTGTTGCTGTGAGACACTTTTGGGACAGTATGCTTAGGAGAGAAAAGGAGGGGATACAGCAGTCTCTATGGAAAGCAGCAGCTCGCACCCGTAGGTTGCCAGGCATACCCCCTTCTCCCTTCATTTACCCCCAGGCTCTGGAATAGAGATAAGTAAATCCTGCTAGCTGCCTGAAGGTTTTTCAGAGCCAGGGATCTCACCCTGAGTTTCTCAAATCTCCCCCGCCTTTCTCAATGTATTCATTATGAGCTATGAGGGTTCTCTGAATGCATACACTCCACAACAAGGTGTCCAATTTCCTACAGGCAAAGCAAAAATCGAGGGCAGACACTTGAGCTGCCTTAGCTGTTATCTCATGAATATCTCCCCTGCCTGCCTAGGGAAGAGTGCTATAAAATGCAGCTTCCTCCTACAAAGCACAGCACCTCCTTCTCTACCACCTAACCCCACATGGACCCTCAGGCATCATTATGTGGCAGATTAAAAGATGAACCCATTTATCACAAGATGAGGATCCTCTACTCCAAGTAGCCCAAGCCTGTCCTGGTGGACTGACTCCCATTCAGGAATTGAGAAATGCAGGGTCATTAAAGACAGCTTTCTTTGCCTTTTCCTTCTTAGGTATTCGTAAGCACTCAGAAAATGTAGTCTCATCAGCAAAACTATGACTGCATTTGCATTTTGTCTTTCTGAAGATAAATTTGCATCTACTGAAGGAAATTAAAATAAACCATAGTACTCTGAATTCTCTTCATAGTCTATGGTCTAAAATCATCACAACTCGAAATCTGGCAAGGCTTCTGAGAGTTGGCTTCATCTCACATCATCAGTTCTATCACAGGCCATGGTCATGATCTCAAGACAACTTAGCTTTAACACTGGAAAAGCATTTTTAATCAAAACTTCTGCTTCTTGTTTGGCAGACTAGATCATGTGAACAAATCCTACCACAAAAGATGGCTAAGAAAGCTGGATGAAATTTTCAAAGATTAAAATCTTGGAAGCATCAAAGCACTAGCAGAATATTAACGAATTATCAGTTACAAATGCAGAAGTTATAGGAATACAGATGGGGAAGCTTGACACCTGGGCCACTTTTGAATTGGTTGTATTCAACACTTAGAGAGAGGTAGCCAACAAGTTGAATTGTTTCTGCACTTTCATAGACCTGGAAGGACAGAAATCAGTGTCTAGAGCCAGACAATTTAGAAATTTAATAAAGTATTCCTCACTTAGAACTAGTAGCTGCACCCTAATATAGAAGTAAACTATCTCTCTTAAGAATTAAAGATATGTTGAATATCCTGGGAAATATCAAATCTGAAACTTGGATTGACATCATCCTGAATTATTATTATCCCAAAGCACTTAAATAGATCAATTAAAAATCCTCTTTGTGAGCTGGCCGCGGTGGCGCAAGCCTGTAATCCCAGCACTTAGGGAGGCTGAGACAGGAAAATTGCAAGTTCAAAGCCAACCTCAGCAACAGTGAGGCACTAAGCAACTCAGTGAGACCTGTCTCTATATAAAACACAAAAAAATAGGGCTGGGGATGTGACTCAGTGGTCGAGTGCCCCTGAGTTAAAAAAAAAAAAAAAAAAAAAAAAAAGCCCTCTTTGTGGATAAAGCATCATTCTAATCTTCAAATGATTTTCACTCATTGTGGTCCAAAAATATTCACCAAAAATAAAAATATCTAATACAATCACAGTAACCAGTCATTATGTGGAGACTAGACAGTATGAATGTAAACCACAAATACCAAAAATGGAGGCTTTGGATACTAGAATTATTAGAAAAAAACATGAACTGTTCTTGGAGTTCAAGAAGATAAAAATCATACTTAAAATTCTGGCATAAAACAAAGCAAAAAATTAGACATCCAAGAATTGAAAATTTCAATAACTAAAATTAAGAATTCAATGAGCAAGCTTAATGGTATACTAGACATAGTTGAAAAAAGAATTAGGTAATTGGAAATTAGAGCACAAGAAACTTTCCAGAATGAAACACAAAGACATAAAGATGAAAAATACAAAAGAGAAAATAAGAAGCACTGAAAATGCATTGAGATATTCTTACATGCTTTTCTCTGGAATGGCAAACAAAAAGAAATAGGTAATGAGGCAGAGGGATTATTTGAAAAGATAATAGCTGAAATTATTCTTGAATTGATGAAATACCACATTTTATCATCAAGCTGTGCTATAGTAATAGACACTGAAAAGTCATTCTTAAAAATCAAAGTAGAAAAATCAAGGGAGAACTATCAGATGTGGGTAATAACATATTCTTGCCTCATCCACTTACACACTCTTATCCCCATCTGGTCTTCAGGTGTTGGTCCACATAGACTCAACTCTCATAATTTACTTCCTAAAGCAAGATCGACTCATCCACAGCTCTCTTGCATGACTATGAAGCTGGCAGCCATGTAAAATATTCTGCTGCTCCTGCACTTCTCAGGGTTTTGAGGACACTCCCTTGGGCCCTTTATACAATGATATTTCCTTTGTTCCTATTTAGTGGTGGTCATGTATAAATCATGAGTTCTACCTTACCCCCCAAACCTGGTTTTGTGGACCTTTCTGACCTTCACTGTGAGGAGGAAGCTGTCTTTTATTCTCTATCCTCAAAACTTGGACAGAGTTCTTTTCAGGGATCCAAGTATTCGGTCTCTTCTGATTCTCTCCGTTCTCCTAGAAAATTTATCAAGTTGAAGGTGAGAAAAATTGGTATAGTCTAAAAGTTTTATTCTAAATTTTCTCTCTTGTGTACAGATCAGTGAATCTATTACTCAAGGATGAACATTTGATTCTTCTGTTAAGTCTTCTGCTGGGTCACTTCTTCCCAGAGGCAATGAATGCCTTTGAATTAAACAGGGTAAAGGCAAAGAAATAAGAAAATAAACCTGTGAAGAAACTTGAATGGGTATCTCAAAGTACTATTTTATAGCATGTGAATCCAGAATTCTTAAGTCTTAACTAATGCACGTGTATACACAAACATGCACATGTATATAAATATATATTTCCTACATATTTATAGATAAAGACACATACACTGGCATCACTCTATGGGGACAAGTTTATCATAGCAGAATTTATTATCCACAAAAAAATTATGTGGACATTGTTCAATACCTGTGTTAGTCAGCTTTCCATTATTGTAACAAATAGTGAAGATAATCAACTTCTAAAAAGAAAAGGTTTATTTTGGCTCACAGTTTTGGAGGTTTCTGTCCATCATCAGTTGGCCTTGTTGTTTGGGGGCCTGTAGGAAAGCAAACACGGCATGGCAGGGAACATAGGCTGAGATGAGGAGAGGGAGAAAGAGAAAAGGAGGAGGATTCCATGATACCCCTCAAGGGCACAATCCCAGTGACTGAGGCTCTGCAAGTTTCCACCATCTTTCATTCAATAGCATCATCAAGACTTTAACACAAAAACACTTATCCAAACCTTAGCAATACCTAAATGCCTTTTAATTTTTTTTCATGTTCTATCCCCTTATTTTAACACATTGCAAAAATAAACTATACATACATAAATAATTGTTAGTCTTTTCTAGTCTTCATGCATCTCATCAATCCCTTGGTGGCTCATAAAAATCAGGGCATGATTTTGTAATATTTGTCTAATCTTGTAAGAAATCTATCAAGTAAATATAACAAAAGTCATGGTCAGTCTTTTGGCCAACCTCTCTCAGAAACCTAGGACACTTAGAAACAATTTGTGCTTGCTGAAACAAGTAGGATGAAGGATGTTAGGGCCTGAAAGCCAGGTCTTGAGCCTTCATATTCAGAACCATCAAGAAGACAGAGGGTGTCACAGTCTGTTTGGGCTGCTGTAATCAAATATCATAGCCTGAGTAGTTTATAAACAAGAGAAATACATTTCTTACAGTTCTGGAAACCAAGAAGTCTATCATGAAGGCACTGAAGATTGGTGTCTAGAGAGGGCCTGCTTCCTCACGGATGGCACCTTCTCACTGTATCATTCACATAGTAAATGGGGCTAGCAAACTCGCTCGGGCTTCTCTTAGAAGAACACCAATCCCATTAATGAAGACTAAATTACCTCCCAAAGGCTCCATCTGCCAATAGCACCACTTCCAGGGTTAGGATTTCAACATATGAATTTGGGAGACAAAAATGATTCAGATCATTTCAGAAGGGCTGCCCTAAATCCTAGTGGGGGAGGAAATACCACAAGAAAACAGAAATACTGAAGAACACTGGCTTCTTCTCAGGTCTCAGGGAATAGGTAAAAGAACCATCTGGAGGTGTGTGGACTGCAAGGCCGTGAGTCCCACAGTCCCACTTAATGGCAGAACTCGAGTCTAGTAGCCTGGCAGAGCACATAGAGGAGATGTTATTCTCATTGCAAAACAAACAGCCAGGTGATTGCAGCTGGATAGCAATGGCTACAATGATGGGTTCTCCCACAAGAAGCCAGGAACAGAACAAACAGCAGTAGAGGTGGCAGCCAGCAGGGAGAGGAACAGGAACCTGTGCTGGCATTTAGGGGAGCAAGCAGAGTGTGAAAAGCCACAGCAGTAGCCCTGGCGACCTCAACAGGAGGCAGCAAGGGTGGTGTGAGTCACTAGGGGTGGAGAGGAAAGAGGCAGTTCTCTTGCTGGTAAACATCCCCAGCCGAGCAGAACCAAACCAGGAAATGCCAGAGTATCAACCTGTGGTTACATGGGCAGATTCCTGAGCTCTACCACAAGGCTGCTACATCAGAATATCTGGGACAGAATCCAGAAATTTGCATTTTAAACAAGTTCTTACGAGGATTTTTTTTTTTTCAGGACTGGCAATTGAACCCAGGGGCACTCTACCACTAAGCTACATTCCCAGCCCTTTTTATTTTTTTATTTTTGTGACAAGGTCTTACAAAGTTGCTCATCCTGGCCTTGAACTTGTGATTCTCCTGCTTTAGTCTCCTGAGCAGCTGGGATTACAGGAGATCTTTAAACATTACTGCCTATAGATCTGAGTAACTGGACACCTTGCCGTGGGCCCTGGTTTTTAGAGAGCTCAAGGCTAGCCCTTCTCCAGCCTTACGCATCACAAAGAGAGCTAGGTGTCAGGGAAACACACACACACAACAGAATTCAAGTTCACCTAGTACAGGAGTCCCACCACTTTGACCATGCTTCTGGTACTCAGGACTCTGGATTCTCTGCCAAAATAACACTGGGACCATTCCAAAGCCTGAAAGGATCTCTTGTCCTGGTCTGTTCTACAGGTAGATCAAACCATAGGGTGTACACAACTCTAGAACAAGGGTCATCAAAGGACAATAGTTTGTTGGACACAGAGATTGTACTTGTCTATTGGGATGATCACATATGCCCTCAGAGCCTGTCATATAGGGCTGAGAACAAAAGAAGGAAAAGAAGGGGAGGCCTCCTTATTCCCAACCTCCCTCTGCACTTGTGTCCCAGAACACCTGTGACAGAGACATCTGCTGGACTAAAGTCACAGGAGTTTAGTTGATTTTGGTTTCGACTTTTTGATCTCATTTTGCTTTCTTTTTAAGTGCCAGAGAAGGAAAGAAAAGCTCTTTGGATCAAAATACTAATTATGAAGAGAATTGAATGAATCCTAGAGTTTAATCCCACTATCTCTTTACAAGTTTTAATATATTTTCTATGCCCAATGAAGTTTGGGAAATAAGGCTTGCATAACTAAGTAGTCTGTTAAAACTCTGAACTCATAGATTTACTTTAAGTAGAATGGGTTGCGTGTTTATTCTGCCCCCCTAACTTGTTTTAGACAATGAGAGGATCAATAAGCTACAATAGGTATGCTCCAAGCAAAACCATTGGATAATTCAAGTTGTATACATGAGATACAAAAATAACTGTGCAGGGGAACATGCTATCTTAAGGGCTAAAGTGAGAACCTCAGACTTATTGCTAACTGCAATAAAAATTTAACAAATCTTCAACAGTATCTTCTATTCTCAGTGTTTCCACATTCTAGAGGAGACCACACACACACACACACACACACACACACCCTCCAAAATGAGGGCTTAGTGCTTTCCAGTTTCAGAAACAAGCAAAACTAGCTTATGACACCACTCTTCACATTAACACTTACTTAATCTTTGGTTAAGAACTTTTTTTTTTAATCCATGTGAGAACATTTTTTTTTTCAGGAGAGAAACAACAACTCAAATTATTTTTCTTTCAATGATGATCCATCCACTGAGCCTTGTCATCAATGGCAAGCTCTGCATTCGCCACTCATGGACAGCCTTTGATAGGCTGTGTCATCACGGTCCCTTTCTGGGTGGAATATTGAGTAATAAAGCATCAGAAGAGACTCAATTATTCACACTGTTATTAAAGTAGGGCACTCGTGTTGCCCTAAACTTACCCTAACACAGGCCAAAGGCATATGAGTCAGTATCGCAACCATCCCCCCACCCCCCCCCACCCCCGGGGTAGGATAGCATCTTTTTTTCTCTCTCTCTTTGCCAATAAAGCATGCCTCAGAGAACAAAGAACAGCAGAGGCAGGAAGCAGTGATGAGGAGTGAGCTGGGAAATTCCAGCTGCCCTCCTGCCCTACATATAAGGAATAGATATGACTCATTTTTAAGATGCAAACAGATGTTGACTTGGCTAACAAAATCCTATGCAAAATTTAACCTTTCTAGGACCTTGTTTCCTCTTCTGGAAAAAAAAATAAAACAAGTTATTATATTTGGACACCTGGATAGCATTGTTAAACGCTGGTATGAAAGAATAGGCATGCATAATTTGTTTGAATTGTGCTATTTCTTATGTCCTTGAAGTCAGCTTTCTTCTGGAACGTATCTATCTACAAAAGACAGATGATTACTAGAGAATTGTGAGAATCCTCACAATTTAGGATCCAGCTCTACTGATATGTTGTGGTCTGTTGCTTAAAGAAACGTGGACTTTTTAAGTAAAAACATAAATTATTAAGTCCTCATGTGACCAAAAAAAACACAGAAGTCCAAAGTCCTGGGTTTTAATCCTGGCTCTAAGTGAAGTAACTAAGTGGCCTCAGTTTTTTCACCTGTAAAATCAAGGGGTTGGTCCTTTAAGGCTCCTCCCCCTCCTTATTGTTTTATAATTTTAGGATTTAAAAAATTGAAAATATATCACTATCCTTTCCATCACCCACATATGATAAGAGTAGGAACTTAAATGAGACAATTTTTTTGTTGTTGTTACCAACATTTTTCACTGTAGACAGAGAAAGATAACAGCTGTGGGAAATCGGGATAAAGGATAAAATACAACATGTAATGAACTTAAAAATAATTCCTTTCTTACCCAGATTGGTGGTTGTAGTTATCATATGAGGTCACATCCTTGAGAAGTTTATCATTATTCTTATGCTTTTACAGAAATGTTGTTACTATTACTAATAATAAATGGAAGCATGTTTATCCAAAAAACAATGGTCCGGCACCTTCTGCACACTAGCATTGTGCTGACCATTAGAAGGACACTCATCCTGTTTTCTCAAGGATCACAGGAAGTCAAAAGAGCTCAGACAGAATGTTGACAATCTTTATCCTTAAAGCTGTTTTTCACCTTTTTAAAAAGTTTCAAGTTAAATAAATAAACTGCTAAAGCTTTCCTTTTTCTCCATTTTCAAGTATTACACATCTTTTTAAGTGGACTTGCCCAAACCTGAAGAAAATATACCTGAGATTCTGTAAAAGCTCAGCTGATTTCAGTACTAGGTAAAGATCTAAAACATGCTACAGTCTATGAACTGTTGGGACCAAGAATAGTGGAGAGTATTGAATGGACTCCCAGGCACTGATGAGTGAGAAATGGATGATGATAACCTCACCGTAAAGGGTAATAGAAGATCGACCTTGGGCTATGAAAAATGTGTTTGGTAGACTCGTGGCTCCAAGTCCAGCGCCCGCCATCCCCCCTTCTCACTTTACGCTTCAGTAGCACTGCACTTGCCTGCCTTGGATTCCTTTTATATAATCTGCTGTCTCAGGCCTCTGTGCATTTTCTCATTCCCTGTGCTCAGCCTGGAAGGAGTAATTCTCTTGTTACCCCTCCATCTTGCTCTGTCCTTCATCCTCCTCCTTTTCATTCCTTCTTCACTTCTCACCAAAGCTCAAGATTCAGCTCCACAGCATTTCTCCTTGAAGTCTTTCCAAGCTTCCCTCCACCCTCCTTCTCCACCCGCCAGTGTTTGAGAAGTGCCCGGTACTCCTGCCAGCCTTCTGGCACTAGCATGGTATGAAAACCTCTGTCCTTTCTTCCGCTTCTTTCATCAGAGCCATCAGTGGTTCTGAACTGTAGGCACTTTTGTCCCTCAGGGGACATTTGGCACTGTCTGGAGACAGTGTTGATTGTCACCACTGGGGGCGGGGTGCTACTGGCATCTGCTTGTTGGAAGCTTAAGGCAGGGATGTAGCCTAACATCCTACAATCACAGGACAACCCCCACAACAAAGCACTATCTGGCCCAGAGGCCATTAGTGCAGAGGCTGAGAAACTGCCAGACTGCGCTTCCTTAAGGCAGGACCTTTCTCGGCCCTTTTCCAGCAGCTCCAAGCACAATGCCCGGTGCTCAGTGGGAATCCACCTTCAAAAATAAATTAAATTTGAAAATTTATTTGAAAAGAACTACTACAGCTCTATGATATAACTAATAGGCAATTTGAGCACAAACCTCAAGTCAAAGAAAAATCAATATTCAGAGATAAAGGCAAGTTTCACCCTCAAACTTGCCCTGACTGCTCTCCACTACCCCCGTCTGGCTCTGTCCATATCCCTTCCTTTTCTCCTTTTGATCTTGAAACTATGTGCTCTCTTCCACCCTTGATGATCATGTTTGTTGGAATTCCACTCTGAAGTAGTTTAACCATGATACAATAAATTGTGCCACATTTATTTTAGGTATTCACTCCATTCAATTTTAACATTTAAACACATCCATCACTGGATGACATGCTGGGGACTATAAGAAAAGCAAAGTTGAATAAGAAACCACCTATCCTGACTGTAGAGATTTCTTCAGCAGAGGAAATAGGGGTTCATTCTCATTAATGTGATTAGGAAATGTCCCACAGAGAATGTCTTTGATTTAAGATTTCACACGTAATTCCTGAACATATCACATACATGTAGTCACATTGTCTTTCCTTTTCTGGCCATCCATGAGCTATTAGAACCACCCATTAGGACAATGATTCTAACAACCTCTTGAAGGCTCATTAAAGCACAGATTGTTGGGCCCTACTCTCCAGGTTTCTGGCTCATTAGGTCTTAGATGGAACCTCAGAGATTTTGCATCTCTAACAAGTTCTCAGGCGCTGCTGGGTCTTCTGACCAGAATTTGAGGACTGCTGCTTCAGGATACTCAGCCAACTAACTCCTCAACTGACTTTGCACACTCCTACCTTGGCCAAAACGATAAATGTCCAGTGTTTACAAGGCAAACAACTTGTGGGTTTCAGCAAACAAAAAGAGAATCGTATTCCAATCTACTCTGATAATTAAGGAAGGGTTCAGTGTTCAAGGGCTGTTTATTGTCAGACCTACTTCATTATACTCAGTTCCCAATGGGGGCATAATTATTTATTGGAAGTTATTAATTAACATAACATAACATTCTTGAAGATCATTACAATTAGGAAAACATAATATACATGTCGACATGTTAAACACAAAGTTGTGATATCTAGAATTTCACTTCTCATATTTGAAATTCTGTCGTCTATTTCGACTACAGCTATTACTTGAATGCAACTTTTCTTCTAAGAATTCCTTTGTTATTTTCCTTTTCTTTACACTTTTCAATCTGTCGTCTTCTTCTTCTTCTTCTTCTTCTTCTTCTTCTTCTTCTTTTCTTTCTTCTTCTCTGTTCTATGTCTGTATCACCTTAGAATTCACTCTAGTTTTCTAGGCCATTGATCCTTTCATCCAGTTTCTCATTGTTGTGCCTTCAATGATTTTTCATAGTTCTTTCAGAAGGTTACCCATGTTTGTACATTTTAAAACTTTCAATCTTTTGAAAGTTTCATATGCACTTTAAAAAATTTTTAGTAGTTGTAGATGGACAACATGCCTTTATTTTATTTGTTTATTTTTTATGTGATTCTAAGGATCAAACCCAGTGCCTCACACATGCTAGGCAAGTGCTCTGCCACTGAACTACAGCCCCATATGCATTTTTTAAAAAGTTTTGTATGCATTATTCCTCTTAATACTAATGAGATAGAGATCAGTGTTATTCTGTTTTTGTGGACAAGGAAGTGGAGGTTTTTAGAGGCTTAGTACCCAAAGTCACACAGTTAGTGGGTGATAAGGGGAGAATTTGAACTTGAGATTGACATCAGAGTTCTTCGCCAAAAATATACTCAATTCTCATGAATACATTATGCACCATGTTGAATTCAAAATGACTGCCACATTTCAAGCTATAAGTTATAAATGTGGTAAGTTTAATTTCAAATAGATTAAATAAAACACATGGAACTGCATGCATTTTTAGCACACAGCCCTTTTGCACCTGTCATTTGTTAATGTCAGCAATGATAAGCTTATAGGTATGGTTTTCAAGTGACCATTTGGACATACATATATGTCTATTTATAAAGCCGCCCTGCTACAGTTTGGGTCTTGAATGTCTCCAAAAGGCATACAAGTTGAACACTTGGTCCCCAGCCCATGATGATATTGGGAGGTGGTAAGAGCTTTTAGGAGGTAGGGCCTAGTAGAAGGAAGTTAAGTCGTTGGGAAGTGTGCCCCTAAAGGGAACACTGGACCCTGGCCCTTTCCTATTTCACTGTTTTTACTTCTCAGCTGCCAGGAGGTGCATTTTATTCCACCATGTGCTCCCTGCCATAATTTTCTGCCTTGTCACATATCCAAGGCAACAGGGCCAAGTGATATGGATTGAAATCTCAAGAGCCAAAATAAACCTTTCCTCCTTATAAGTTGATTCTTTCAGGTATTATGTCATAGTGACTGAAAGATGACTAATATAACACACATTCATGCTTCCTCAATTTTGGGGAAATGTACTCAAGTATACAGAATAGTGTCTCCTATAGAAAGCATAGTATTGTCCTCTCCTATATTCAAGGGTAGAATGAATTTATTTACCTTTCTTTCAAAAAGAATGCAGTAAAAGAGGAGAAAACTAGGACTGGATTGAAGGAATATTTTTATTGGGAACATATTTCATAGGTGACTCTGAGAACATTTTCACAGACATTTTCTCTGGCTTTCTTCTTTTCTTTCTTTCTTTTGTCTTTGGTTTTGTTTTGTTTCATTCTACCATTAGTAAAACAAAGGCAGGACATGAAATAAATTGTTGATGCCATGAGGTGTCTTACATTAATAAAGCTGAATGCTACAGAATTAATTTCTTTTTCCTCCCTTGCTTACTATGAACTTCTCAGAAGGCCATTTCCCCTAAATTACAATAAGAAAATTGTAAACTCATTTGCTTTATTGCAAGTAGATGGTGTGCAGAGATTACATTGTTTAAATGTCTGTTCATTTTGATTTTTATAATTTAAAGCCCTAACTTCTGTCTCAGCTTACAACACAGTTTCAGGAACACAAAGACTTAAAAGTGGATGTTGCAAAGGCTCTCCATAATGCTAGACTATTTGGCACAACTGAGGAGTTAGTCTTTAACCTTTCTCTAATATACATGTGAATGTGTCTTGTGCTCTTTACAGAAGTTATTCTGATCAAAAGTTCCTATGAATCACATCTGAGTTCTCATCATTCTAATAAAAAAAAAGAAAGGAAGAAAAAAGAAAAAATGTACTAAGGCAGAGGCTGCCTCCTCAACTTTCTTCTGCTCTTTCAAAATTTTACTGGAAAACTTACATTTGTATTTATACATCAATCACAGCTATGTATTGGATGATAACCATACACAATGAAATTCTGTATGCATTATTCCTCTGAACACTAATGAGATAAAGATCAGTGTTAGCCTCATTTTACAGACAAGGAAGTGGAAATTTTTAGAGGCTTTGTACCCAAATCACACAGTTAGTGGGTGATAAGGGGAGAATTTGAACCTGAGATTGACATCTGAGCCAGAGTTCTGAGCCACATGTTGGACCACCATTCATCTTTTCTTACATCCTTTTCTTTCCTAACCCTCAGTTACTTCTTTTTCCTAAGTATTTTCAATAAAATTTTTTTGAAAATTGCTGATCTGAAATTGGAATTTAGTATCCTAGAATTTGTGAAAAGATGATTCATGAGAAAAATGTGAATTCTGCCTTCAAATCATGGAAGACTCCAAACATACATATTAAGCAACTGAAACCCACCTGTCAGAACAATAAAACTTATGCTGTAACTGCTAGATGAGTGTCTGTTCAATTAAATGTGGAACCAAATGAGTTCTAGAAGTATGAGAAGCATCCAATTATGTTTATGAACATTAGATGTGAAAAAAATCTATTAGGAAAATACAAATCAATAACTCCCCATGGTCTTTTCCATCATCCAAATGTTCCAGAGGTCTTGCAAAAAATTGCAAATATTATATTAAAGTATCTAGTTTAAGAAAGCAACTTCTTACAGTGAGAATGGCTATGATTAAATTAAATGTTTATTGATAGTCCACTATATGCAGGCATTGCACAACAGATATTTTGAAGCTTTAATCTGTTTGCAGTACTGACAAAAATTGCTATATAATTATTCAAACTGTGATCAGTGAAAAATGGTAATCCATTTAACCACATTTTATAAGCTTGCATCTCTCTAAATCAGAAGCATTTTGAATTAGGGTAGGATTTGTGATTCTAGAATAGTTTATTTCAAGTACTCATTTATTTCTGCTATTTAGTGTTTTAAATTTAAAGCAACCTACATCTTATTTTTTTAAAAAAAAGCAGAGATTTAATCTTGTTTCCTGATTTGATATATTTTAAAAATATATTAAATCCAGAATGGCCTATGAATTCTCTCACATGTCACAGTAAATTCACATGAATTTAGAATCTTCCTCCTACAGTGGAAAGCTCTAAAATTCTTTTAAATAGTCTTTCTGTATTTAAAAAGTTCAAGAGATTACATTTTATCACTGAAATATCTGATTCTCCTGACAAGTTGCATTTCCAATGTTTCAAAAATAATCTTAGAAATATACACAATTTCTTAACTTCGAAACATTTTTAATCTTGGCAAAAATTTTAAAAAATTATCTTGGCAAAAAAAATACCAACAATATAATAAAAGCCTGGACTCATAAAATGAAATCTATTCTTTGGTAACCAATACCTATAATATCAGAAGGCTAAGAAGATAAAAATTTTAGAGAAGAGATCAAGTATCATGCACATGGCCACAGGAGAAAGGATTTCACAAAAACAGGGGGTCAGAGGTGGGAAAGAAAGTGTCCTTTTTTATGGGCACCTGGTTGTTATATTTTAACTATGAATCTGAATATTTCACTCTTACAACACCTCAATGGTTTCTTACTACCTACAATAAAATCCAGATTCCTTGCTATCACTCTCAATAATCTGACTGAAGTTCATTTCTCCAACTTCCCCCAAAATTATCCAGAATGTTCTCTGGAATTTTGTTATTCTAGTTTTCTTGTGGGTCTTTGGATAGCTCATGAGAAAAACTACAGAGACTTCCGTTCAGTGAGTAGAAATCTGTTTTGTGCTTCCTTGCCCTTACACACAGAGTTTTTCCTGACTAAATCGGCCATCTTTACCTAATCCACCTTCAAAATCCAGGCTGAGAGCTTTCCTCTGTGAAGCTGTCCCAACCACTCGCCCAAAAGATGCTGCACACACTTCTCTGTCTCACACAATTTTTCTATTAATACTATAATAATATTATACTTATTATCTATTTCCTTTTTAAGTTGAAGAATCCTTCATGGTAGAGTTGGTGCCTTCGCTATCTTGGTACCTTGGTACCTAACATAGTTTCAGACATATAGTAGGCAATTAATGCTAAAAATTATATTGATTGTTGTTGAATCCCATGTAGACAAAAGATGTGCCTGTTAAAATCATCCCTGTATTTCAATACATAATTTTTTCTTCTATTAAATCTCTCACATCAAAATTCTGCTTTTCTAATGGGCACATGCCTCTGTTGGAGCTATAATGGGAAGCAAAAGAACACAATTCATGGAAGTAGCACATCTCACCTCTTAAGAAGAAAAGTTGTCCAAAAGTTCTACAGTCAGTAAATGTGTTGCGCACGCATCTGACTGCTCTTACATAACTTGAAATGGAGGCATGAGCTGACTTTATATTTGAGTTGCATCATGGGTATCAAGACCTATTGCACAAAGATTATTAAAAACTACTACAAAATAATGGTAAATAATATTCATTCAAATGTCTCCTGACTTTATTAGTTTATAAATACAAATAATGTCACATTTTCTGTTCAACTTAGACATGCTTTTTTAAAACTTAACTTGTTTTTAATTGACAAATAAAACTTGTATACATTTGTAGTGTACAGTATGATATTTAGATATATACATGCATTGTGGAATGATTAAGTCATGCTAATTAACACACTTATCACCTCACATAATCACCTTCATGTGGCAAGAGCATTGAAAATCTCCTCTCCTAGCTATTTTCAAGTGTACAATGAATAATAATTAACAATAATTATCATACTGCATAGTGGATCTCCAGAAGTTATTCCTTATATGGGAGTGAAATTTTACATCCTTTGACCAATATATGCCACCCAACTAACCTACTTCAACCACCATCATCCACTCTGCTTATATTAGTTTAACTTTCTCAAATTCCACAAATAAGCAAGATCATGTGATATTTGGTTTTTTGTGCTTGGCTTTTTCACTTGGCCTAAGGTCTCCTCGTTCATCCATGTTGTTTACACATGCTCTTGAAGGAATTACAATTCCTTTTGAGTGTTCCTCCCTCCCTGAGTTGCCCATTAGTTTAGAATCACTAAGGAATTTCTGTCGAATCATTCCTGATCATCACACCTACATAGGTGATACTTTCAGCTATGCCAGAACTATGAAGACATTATTCTTCCACTCTTTTATGTCAATACTGTTCCCAGCATAACACTCAGAGGGAGAAATGGGTGGAATAATTATACCTTCC
Source organism: Xerus rutilus (assembly GCA_028644305.1). Lineage (NCBI taxonomy): Eukaryota > Metazoa > Chordata > Mammalia > Rodentia > Sciuridae > Xerus > Xerus rutilus. The sequence goes on from CM053399.1 coordinate 118,988,243, forward strand.
TTGGGCACAGCTGTGGGGAGAATGCAAAAAACAGCAGGGGCGGGGCTCAGAGTTTCAAAGACACTAAGACAGCATCTTTTTCTTTCTCCCTGGGTGGATTTATCAAGTCTGATTTCAAGTATCAGCTGTCACATTTTCATATTTCTTTCATTCTCATGGACTCTCCAAACTTTGGCTTGTACCTGAGCCTGACCTGCTGAATGTTTTCTTTATGCTGAATTCTGTATCAGGGACTCCACCTAAGACTTCATAAAATTTGTCACCTTGAGCTTCCACCTCAAAAAACACAGACATTTCAATCTCAAATCTATCAGATTTCTGTATCCCATCTGTATACCTCTGAACCTCCATCGTGAATCGCACTTAAGTTATTTATTTTATCTTTAAGGAAGTTTCTTATTATCTCCTTAGAATCAGTACTTACAAAGATATACTCCCAGAGGAAAAGAGTATTACCTAATTCCATGTCACCAAAGTATCCAAAACTCAGCCTAGAATCATGGGTGACTTCCCTCATGATAGCATTTATCATTGTAAGAAAACTGTTTAATAATGAAATGCTGTTCATAAACTAAACTAAAAGTTAATATTAACAATATAATAACATGTTAATAAATAATAAATGAACTTAATAAATAATAATCAATAGTAAAATGCATTTCCACCTTTGGGGAAATCTGGGATCACTCAGTTAAGGCAGTTCAAGCGAGCATTGCTAGAAATGATGAACATTTAAAAATGGAGATTTTGAATTAGACATTCATTGAAAAATTAAATGGTGGATAAGTCATGAAAACAAATATAGTTGGTTTTCTCTATCTAGTGAAATATAATTCTCTTACTCAGCACATTTTACTGACATAATATAGTTATTACAGGAACATCCTCTTTTATTTATTTTGTTTTGATGGATGGCTCTGGTCTGAGCAATTTCCTTCTGTAATGATACCACATGTAAATGTTGACCATAATGCAATATATTCCAGAAACCAAGGTTTTATATTCAAGAGCTAAAATCCTAGTTACATCAATGAGAGTTCTTTGAAGGAAAAAGTATTTTTCTCAATTGTTATAAGTCAATAGGGTAAAAATAGTAGAGTACATGAAGTACCCAAATTAGAAATAGGCCATTTGCCTCTTGACTTTGAATTATCCAGTCTTGCAGTGTAAGAGCAGCTCCACTTTAGGCAAAGTATTGGGATAAAGATAAGATTTTTCAGATTATCAATGGAAAAAAACATTGAAGCAACTCCTAGCAAATATAGCTAAAATATTATTCATTATTCAGTTTGGGCAATTACAATGATTAAAATTACTAAATCATCTATTCTGTATTGTCATATTTTGACATAGATCAAATCAAAATCACATACAAGAGCGATAGAAGGTCCGTTTCCCACAGTGCATGAGAATTTATCTTTTTGCCTCAAATGTTTCCATATAGTGCAGTTGTGTGGGATAGAGCTAGTTGAAGTTTTTGTTTGTTTGATCTTTTTTAATCTGCAAAGAGTCACTAACCTCCCAGGTAAAAAACAAGGTAGAGTAATGACTCATCCATTGTCTTTGGCGGAGAACTTAAAGCCTTTGGTTTTATTCCAGTTGCTGAGTAAATCTGTTCACTTTCTGATAAGCAGAAGTTTTCCTAGGGATGAAGGTAGACCAATCTGCGTCAAGATCCTAGCCCCTGAACCCTGCATGATATTCGAAGTGGAAAATTACAATCGTGGGAAATAAAGTAAAAGACTGAGGATGTCTTCAAAAACTGGTGACCAAAGGCTGACACCAGTGCCTAAATGTATATGAGGAAGAGCATGTTTGATTAAATGACTAATGTTGGTAGGATTCTTCAACCATTAGGGGAAGGAGAATCACAGGAAGAAATACTTGAATTCTCACTACAAGTCTATAGGGATTAGAATGGCCAATTAGAATACTGTTTTACTTGTAATTCCAGTGACTTAGGAATTCTTGCAGAGGCAGGAGGATCACAAGTTCAAGGCCAGCCTCAGCAACTTAGGAGAACCTGTCTCAAAATTAAAAATCAAAAGAATTGGGGATGTAGCTCAGTGATAAAGCACTCCTGGGTTTAATTCGAAAGAAAGAAAGAAAGAAAGAGAAAAAGAAAGAAAGAAAGAGAGAAAGAAAGAAAGAAAGAAAGAAAGAAAGAAAGAAAGGAAGGAAGGAAGGAAGGAAGGAAGGAAGGAAGGAAGGAAACCTCTGATTCTGCACTAAGTATAAATTAATGATTATGCATAGGAAAACTTAAGTATTTACACATAAGATCAAGTATTCAGATGGCTATGGCTAGTAAAAGAGTCACATTTACATTGTAATTCAGAATATAAACATCTTCTCAGATAAACTTCCAATCAAACTTGTGTAATGTCTGACTTTTCCTTGCCAAATAAATAAAATGAAGCCACTAATCAGTCAAACAGAAAAAACTTCGGAAGCTGAGAGAGGACACAGAAAAAAAATAACTTGCCCTATGGCTTTGCCTCTCGTAACAGAGCTAGAAAATGGTAGAATGAGTGAATGTGGTTAAGACCATATGAATCATCAAAAACATGGGCTCAGCCCAGGTAAGAATACAAACCCACACAAAGCCATGCGCACACCCCCACATGCACACATACATATACATACACACACTCCTCAAAAATATCAGGCATCAGAGATCTAGTAGTTTTTTTTTTTAATATATCAGTTTAAAAATTGGCTCAGTAGAAGCGACAGATCTTAATCTTAATCAATTCTAACTAGTGGTAAGGACCTTTAGTTTATGACTCAGATTTTCTGTTCTTGTTAGAGAAGTAGAAGAAAGCAATACATGCTAGCTTACTTAGTTTCTCTCCAAATCAATTTATCAGCTAAGGTTACTAAAAAGGTTGAAGTACAGGAATGGTTGAGTTCTCTCTATTTTAGGACATGCAAGATTTATTTTGTCTGTTTAATATTAAATTTCCTTTTTAAGGACCAACTGTTAATGCCTTTCTTATTTCTTTACAAGTTATTTTTTCAAACATACATGGATCATTTAGTGTTTTTGAAATAATCCAGAAAAATCTACTATTGAAGACAGCTCCTGAGCTACAGAAAGAAAAAAAAAATGTAGTCAGTCCCTTCAAAGTGCTTCAGTCTACTCTTTTATTGTGTGTTATAAATTTCACATGTTCAGCTTAGACTCTCTCCTCTAGCTCCTCTGTCCCACATTACTCCCACACCCACCTAAAAGATAAGAATTTATGAATGCTATCTTTGTCTATTCAGACTTTCAGAGTAACAGCAACAGCTTTGTCAATCTGCCGGTATAATTCATCTAACTGTAGTGGTTCACACTGGTGTAGTACTGCAGGGATTAAATATTTTCTTATTTGAGACTTATGCAGCCCAATGAGATAGATAGAGGAGGAATTGCTACTATCCCTTCACACAATGGGGGAAATTGTGCCTTACAGAGACCAATGATGTTTGAAGCCAGCTAGCTAGAAGTGGAAGAGCTGGTTTTCCTACTTTGACTACATTACTTTGCTTCTTTCCAACATGTTCTTCCTTTTTTTTTGGCACTGGGATTGAACCCAGGGGAACTTTACCAGGGAGTTATGTCCCTAGTCCTTTTTAATTTTAATTTTGAAACAAGGTGCCACTAAGTGGCTTGAGGCTGGCCTAGAACTTAACAATCCTCTTGCCTCAGCTTCCTGAGATGCTGGGATTACAGGCATGAGCCACTGCGCCCAGCCCCAGCTGGCTCTTATGTGACTTTTCTCCTACTGTTTCCAGCATTTCGCATTTATATTTTTCTCATGGAACATAAGTCAGATAATGATCATCAAAATAGAAAGAATTTAGAGAATTCTCTAGATAAGTTGGCATGGATCTAAGTAGCCATTTAAAACTCTTTAAAGATTGCACATAAGCCTTTATCTGAAATAGCCTATTTATCCACAATTACAACTCAGGTATCAGTTACTATTCAGGTCACAAAAAAAACGAGTAATGACCCAATAAATGGTTCTTAGATTCTTCAGTTTAGACCTGTCAGTTTGTGTCAAGATAAAAACTTTCTATCTATGGCATTAATGCCCCAAAGTAACTGAAAATATGCTTGTAATTCCACAAATAGTTTTAGATTTCATATGTTTTGTATTTTGTGAGCTTCTTAAAGCCTGAGCCTAGGTCTTATTTGCTATTATAAAATTACAGATAAACACAATGCCTTGAGGATAATAAGCATCTAATAAGTATTGGGTCTGTTAAGCACTTGACAGATACCTAGAAGTCACGATAGATCTTCGTTTAAGCCGACTAGTCCATCAGCCTCTCAACAGCATTCGAAATGAAATTTCACTGCTGTTTGTACTGTATATATAGACAATTTATTCTTTAATAGATTCACTAACAAAGGTTATGTTTACAATCCTATCTCTAATCATGGCATGAATCTGAGTTTTATTAACAATCCTTTACAAATCAATAATGAACTACTCTGTGTACATATATATGCGTATGTGTGAAGGGTAGAGAAAACTAATAATTGGCATGTGGGAATTTTTTATTCCCTAGCATGGCATGGCCTTCCTTCATTTTTTTTTCTATAAAACAAAAATTCTTAACCAAATATACTTATTTTAACTTAAAAAAAGAAAAAAATACTATATGTTTAAATATATTTACAATATATTACATAATATATTATGAGATATATTTTAGCATATTTATACATTATGTATTTTAAACTATGTATTATACAGCACATAAACATACATCTATATTCATATGTATACATGTGTTTGTGTATTTTTTTATTTTTGGAAAGAAATATACAAAGGGCCTATTTAGTGAATGTACATATTACAATTTTCTTTTTATCTCAAGGTCCATAAACATATACAGACAGAGCAATATTTACAAATGTTGGAAAGATCAAGTATTATCCCGCAGAAAACATTGAATCAATTAGTTTTGTCCCCCCAACACCCAGTCGAAAGCATCATCAACCCTGGCTAAAGTTTTGTTATGGAAATGCTGGGTAGCATACAAATTCTACAGGCAGGTGGAGAACCAGAACCAAGACCCACTGGAGTCACTAGAACTTCTTTTCAGGCTGCATCTGGATTGTGCATCTTCATCCACTTGATCTGAGACTGCAGGTTGGATGGAGTCCAGAACGGAAGTGGCACTACTGTAGGCTCCTGGGTGGCCACAACCCCTCACATGACTACTATGGCCCATCCCCTTCCACTGCCCACCCTATTCAAACTTTCCATGCATATGCCTTTTTCTAATATCCCTCATCTACTATAATGTAACTCTTTTGCTGAATACACACTCACAATTTCCCCAAAGGAAAATAATCTCAGTTCTCATTACTTCCTACCCTTGTTTCCAAATCCAAGATTTCTTGTGAGACATTAATTTTTTCTCTAATTTCATCATGATTCTACTTCAATGTGCACTAAGTTGCAAATAAAACAAGTAAATGTGATAACCATCTCTTAAGAGTTAAGTTATGCCACCCCTCAGCAACTCCAGTTTATATAATGAAGTGCTAACCACTCATAATTCAGAATGTGATCTAATTTGGAGATGGGGTCTGTTGTGATTTGATTGTGAGGTGTCCCCCAAAAGATCCTGCTAATGCAGGAAGTGAAATGATTAAATTATGAGAATTGTAACCTCATTGGTCCATCCTAGTTTGAATGGACTAATTGGATGGTAACTGCATGTAGGTGAGGCATGACTGAAGAAGGTGGGTTATGGGGAGTATACCCTGGAAGGGTGCATCTTCCCTGATGCTCCTTTTGCTTTATCTCTCCTGCTTCCTGGCCAGCATGAGTGAAGTAGCATGTGGGCTACTACTCCACCATGCCCTTCTACCATGATGTTTTGCCTCATCTTGGAGCCAAAGAGATAGAGTGAGCAGATCATGTACTAAACCTCTAAAACTGCAAGCCAAAATAAACTTTTCCTCCTCTAAGTTATTCTTATGAGTTATTTTCATCATAGAAAAAGAAGCAGAAGGAGAATTTGAATAATGCAGAGTCTTTACATAGGTAATCATATTAAAGTGAGGTTATTAAGGTAAACCCTGTGCCAATATGACTAATGTCTTTACAAAAAGGGGAAATTTGGACTCAGAGACACTTATAAGGATAAGAAAATGTGAAGATACATTGGAAGAAATGACCATATACAAAACAAGGAGAGAGGCCTTGAACATAACCGTCCATCACCATTTTAAGAAGGAAATAATCCCAAAGGGCCAGTGGCACATGGCTGTAATCCCAGCAACTCAAGAGGCTGAAGCAGAAGGATTACAAATTTAAGGCAAGCCTGGGCAATTTACCGAGGCACTGTCTCAAAAGAAAGAAAGAAAAAACTGAGGCAGTAGCTTAGTGGTACAATGCCCCTGGGTTCAATCCCCAGTATCAAAATTTAAAAATGAAGGCATACATCCTTGTCAACACTTTTACTTGCCACTTTTGGCTTTTGCAAGACAATATATTTCAGTAGAATAGAGGAAGAGGACTAGAGAGGGAGGAGGGGATGGAAATGGGAGGTACTGAGAAAGTAAATTAATCAATGTGAGTATACAAATATGTCACAATGTTTCCCACTATTACGTATAATCATAATGTACCAATTAAAATCAATTCAATAAATAATAAATAATAAATACAAATTTTTAAAATATGCATTTTTGTTAAGCCACCTCAGTGCAGTACTTTGTTATACAAGCTTGAGCAAACTAATACATTATCAGAACACCTTTCATATAATAATGAGGGGAAGGAAGGAGGAAAATAATTAAACCATATAAATACTCACATAAAGAAATGTGTATGACAGAGCAAGGGAGGTGAATAGAATAGATGCTGTTCTTTGTGTTCACTAACCTCAGGGGAACAGTTTCTTTGCTATTTACTAATTTCCTGCAAATTTCAGATATAGCAATGTCTATAAGAAGGGGAAAAAAATATTGGCAATATTTCTGCTTCTCTTGCTTTTAATCAGAACTGGAACCAAAGTGTCAACATACGTTATAGGAAGTTCAAGCTTATGAAAATGTCAATCTCTTCTGACAGCACTTCCTAGCTGGAGAGATGCCTGACATGAGAATGGTTGATTATACAATGATAGATAGAATCCCCTAGATTTTTAAAATCTCTCCATTTATATTTAGGACAATTTATAGTCAATAAATACTTATGACATATTAGTTACTGTCATGCCCTGTGCTTAAAACTAGAGGATACATTATGATGTCTTATACCTTCAAAGAAAATCCAGAGTAGGAAATAAGTAAATAAATGCCTTTAATAAAACATGTTTAGATGATGATGAGGATAAGCAAAGAGAGTTATGGGGACACAATGAACAGACAGTGGCACGGGATGGGCAGAAGGCTTCAAACAGATCCATTAAAAACTGCTATAAGTTCCCAACTACTATGTATAACCATAAAGCTCTAATTTAAAAAAGAAATAATAAATAAAAGAAAAACATTTAAATCACACACAAAAAACAAACAAAACAAAACAAAATAACTTCCATAAGCAATCAGGTGTAGTGGTGCATGCCTGTAATCCCAGCAGCTCCAGAGGCTAAGGGAGGAATATTGCGTGTTCCAAGCCACACTTAGCAAATTAGTGAGACCCTTATCAGCTTAGTGAGACCCTATCTCAAAATAAAAAACAAAAAGGGCTGGAGATTTGGCTCTGTGTTTATGTGCCCCTGGATTCAATCCCTGGTACAGAAAAGAAAAGAAAAGGAGGAAAAAAAGAAAAAGAAAATGCTATAGACAGCTTTACTTTTTGACTGACCACAGTATCAAGGCCAAGCATCTACAACTCAAAGCCTAGAGTGATTGTACAAGCAAAGACACAAAGTACACTTGCGAGACAACTGCTAGGTGTGTTTAATTCAGTAATCACTCAAGGAATACAGTCAAGTGTGTGAATGCTCAGCTATTTGATTAAACACATATATCAACCCTATATTGTAGTTGACTCAATATCATTTTGAAACAGGTCCAGAGAAGATTCCACGAAGGATCCTGCATCGAGAGGAATATAACGAGGGAGTTCTCAAGCACACTCTCTTCCTCAATTGAAGATCCTCCACACTTTGTCCTTTCTAATTGCACAAAATGGAGTTCTTGTCACCCTCTGATATCCTCACAGGTATATACAACCTCACTGGACTTTTTGGGTGCTCTGTCTTAATCTTGGCCTCTCTCTGGTTTGTGCTCCAGTCCTGTATTAGGCCATATCCACATCATTCAAGCTACTCTAACACAGGATGCAAGAGTGCTCCTCACCTTCTCCCATCTCACCTTCTATTCATTCCTACCCACAGACCCTACAAGACTTCCCCAGGACACTTGATTTCAGTTGATGCAAAGTGTCCACAGATACATGTAACTGGGTGCATTTGTCAGCTTTTCATTGCTGTAACCAAAAGAACTGACAATAAGAACTTAGTGGAGGAGCTCATGTTTAGGAGGAGCTTAGTGAGTTCATGTTTTCAGAGGTTCAATCCATGGTCAGCTGCTTCATTGCTCTAGGCCCAAGGTGATAGCAGAACACCATGGTGGAAGGGTGTTGGGGAAGAAAGCTGCTCAGCTCATGGCAGCTAAGAAAGAGAGAAAGGAAAAAAAGGAACAGCCAGGGGAAAATAATATATTCCCCAAAGGCACGTCCCCAGAATCATACTTCCTCCAGCCATGTCCTACCTTGTCTATGGTCATCACCCAATAGAGTTCTCCTTTCAAATTATTAATCTCACAAATGGATAAATCCACTGGTTAGGTTTCAGCTCTCATAATCCTATCATTTCACCTCTGAACATTCCTGCATTAACATAGGAGCTTTTGGAGAACATCTCATATCCAAACCAAAGCACTGGACTTAACCACAATCTCACATTTAAGAAAACCTGAAACTTTCCCAGATCCAATCAGCCCTCTGCATCCATGAGTTCTACACCCAGGAATAGACCCAACTACAGATTGAAAATTTTTTTAATTGTGTCATTACTGAACATATACAGATTTTTTCTTTTATCTCTTCCTAAAATACAGCAAAACAATGATTTCCATGGCATTTACATGGTATTAGGCATTATCAATAAAAGAATATGGGAGGATGTGCATAGATTATATGCAAATACTATGCCATCTTATATTAGGGACTTGAGCAACCATAGATTTTGGTGTCTGGGTTGGTGGGGTATATTGTACATGAATACAACAACAAGCAGGAATCTACCTCACTATTTCAAAGAAATGCAATTTAAACCAGGCCAATATGTAACCTCCTATTTTACCCAGACCAAATCTCAGACATAGTAATTCCCATGAATAGTTTCCTATTAATTTGTCCAGACAGATGGTATCCTGAATTGCTTCTGAACAACATAACCATTTTCAATATTTGTGGAATTTTCTATGCTTAGATTTGAGTAGACACATTACAAAAATGTATGGAGGAGGGAAAGTCATTATGGAATTATAGTGCAGAACAGTGTAGTACTTGAATTGTGCTGCCATGTAGATTCCTACCTAACTGTTTTTCTATGAGGATTACACAGAAAAAAGTATTTTTTTGATTGTCATATCAGGTGCTTAGTTACCCAAGAGCAATAAAGAATGTGTGTTTGTCAAATACAAACTGTGTTCCAGGAACTTTCTATTAACTCATTCATGTGTTCATTTATGTACTTGAATATGTTGCTCAAAACCTTAAGTATATATTTGAGGCCAATTCATTATTTTCTCATTCCAAGAAGGCATCATGTGGCTTCTGAGAGAGGATAACTAATTAAATAAGTATCAGTAATGATTGCAGGCTTAATTACATAATTTCTAAAAGCTGTCATGCAAATTTAGAGCTCAATATAAAATAAATATTATTAATCACCTTGATGATGGGCATTAGAGAAACAGCAACTAAAAGAAATAGAAAAATTGACTGTTTGACTCATGAATTTAACCTGATTAACGTGGATAACAGAGATAAAGAGGTCTCAGGACATGATATATATATATGTAATTTTTTTTTTTTTTTGGTTCCAGGGATTGAACCCAAGTGAGCATAACCACTGAACCAGATCCTTAGCTCATTTTTATATTTTATTTTGAGACAAGGTCTCACTAAGTTTCTTAGGGCCTCGCTGGCTTTGAACTCTCAATCCTCCTGCCTCAAACTCCTGAGCCACTGAGATGACAGACATGCACCACCATACCTGGCCAACAGATATTTAATATTTGTAAGACAGTTTTCTGCTCAAGTTTTAGAATATAGACACATGATGGTGCATATACTGGGCATAGACTGAAGGAAATGAAAGAATTATTCTATCTGGATAAATTAGGAGCAGATAGGCAGGTGCTTTTAGAATTTACATCTCCACGATGATGGGAGGGTGAACACAATAGACAAGGCCTACTTTGTCTAACTAAAACAAAGTCACCTCCCCTTTCCAATAGCACAGCAAGAACAGCAGCCAAAGCAGATGTCACAGATAGCCATGGGTCACATGTTCCAGTTTCCCCTATCTCAACTTCCTGGTTTTTGCTGAGAAAAGCAAAAAAAAATCCACCCCAGTATTTCTATACATGAAGTTCTAATATTTCTATCAGCAGAAGATATGTGACTGTTTTATAGGTAGAAATGATATCTGAAAGTTCATGTGCTCATTGTTAAGGGAATAGGTGTATGGAAAGAATCTGAAATGAAGCCATACCTAATGTCACAGCTGGCAGACCATTAATAAGCAAGGCTACTTCCTGGAGCCTTAGCGCCATGCCCACCCCATCAATAAGAAAGCATTAATCCATCAACATGGGAAAGTTTTCCAGCTGTGGAGTCAGTGGATCTGGATTCTAACCCCAGTTCTGCCACTTGTTAGCTTGATAATCTTGCACTAAGCATTTAACCACCTTGAGCCTTAGTTTCTTCTTACGTAAATAGGGATGAATATAAAAGCACCATCTTCAAGGTATTATCTGAGAAAGGCATTATTGCAGTACCATGAGGACTAAACATGATAACTATGCCCAGCACTTAATACCATGCGAGGCTCAGAGGAGGCAGTGATACTCCTATTCCTACCACACACCCATTGCATCACCATCAACTTATTGCATTACTGCTGCTTTTCCATACCTTTTCTACTACCTTGCTACCCTGCTATCACTTTATGACACTACTACCTTGCTATATATCACTACAGTCTCTTCATACTTTTCCTACTTTACTATCAGTACTACCCTACTGCACTACTACTATATACTGCATACTACTTAGTATAGCAATTACACTATTATCATACAATTATGTACATGTATTAGTTTGCTACAGCTGCTATAACAAAATACCTCAAACTAGGTGGCTTAACAGAAATTTGTATTCTCACAGTTCTAGAAGTTAGATGTCAAAGATTAAGCTATCTATAGATTGGTTTATTCTCACCTCTCCTTACCTGGTAGATGACTACCTTCACATCGTGTCCTCACATGGTTTATTAGTCAGGGTTCTTCAGAGAAACAAAACAAAATATATGGTAAGTATATGCATGGAATGAAGTTTATTTTAAGGAACTGGTTCATGTGATTGTGGAGGCTTGGCAAATCCAAAACTTGATGGGAGAGGCCAGTAGGCCAGAGACTAAGGAAAGGTTTCAGCTCAAGTTAACTGCAGACAGGAAGTTGCAGCTTGAGTCTGTTGTAGAGGTAAGAAGAGCTGATATTGCAGGTGAAGTCCAAAGGCAATTGGCTGGTAGAATTCCATCTTGCTTGGAATTCTTTCCCTCCTCCTCTCCTATCAGCCCGAGAGATGAAAAGGCAAGGTTTGAATGGGCCTTGTTATTTAGGAATGGCAGTTTTGGATTATGTGAGGATTATGTAAACATTTTCACCAATCATTTTTATCTTGCTGCATATGGCACTAAAAACTTTTCAATCTGGCCTTCTCCAATGCTATTGATAAACACTAGGTAATTGTTATATAGCTGTTCAAAAAGTTCTAACTAGAAAAGTTCTAGTTAGACCTTCAACTGATTGGATGAAACCCACCCACATAATGAAGGGTAATTAGCTTTACTCCTTAAGCATCCATTTAAATATAAATCTTATCCAAACACTCTCACAGACATGTCCATAGTAGCATTTAGCCAAATATCTAGGATCCATGGCCCAATCAGATTGATGCATAAAATGAAACATCACAGGTGTTCTTTCCACTGTATATACGTATTTCTGATATCTTTCTCTATGTCCAAAATTTTTCTTTTTTTGAGGATGCTAGTCACATTAGCTTAAGGCCAACTTATTTTAACATAATCATGTTTGTAAAGGCCTTATCTCTAAATTCAGCCATTTTCTGAGGTATTAGAGGTTAGAGCTTCAATATATGAACTTTTTTTTAGTTTGTTTGTTGGACACTTTACCACTAAGCCACATCTCCAGCTCGTTTTATTTTTTATTTTGAGATAGGGTCTCGCTAAATTGCCCAGGCTGGCCTCAAACTTGCAATGCTCCTGCCTCAGCCTCCAGACTACCTAGAATAACAGGTGTGCTCTGGTATAGCTCTGTTTTTTCTCAGCAGTAAGAACCTGAGGATGTTTACCTTTTGTGTCTTTTACAAGCACTAAATGTGTATTTTATTTATTGATTTTTACGGTAATGCCTAAAAAAAAATAACCAAAAAATATAGCCAGCCTATATTATAAGGACTAAATGGCGAATCAGAATGGAAAATCTTTCCAATTCACATATGCCTCCGATCTCCATGGCATTCACAAATGCCATGATTTTCCGATGGAAAATCTTTCCAATTCACACATACCTCATAGATATGAACAGGCCACAACCTAATTTTCTTTCTCCATTTCATTTTATATTCCATGTGCATTAAATTGTTCAAAGACAATTTCCAAAGACAAAGTCAGAGTCATTCTTAAATGTGTGTCTCCTGTTGTGCCTCATTCAGGACTTTATTTACATTATCTTGGCTGAGTTTAGTAGAGAGAAGATGCCCCAGATTCTGAAGATGCCAGCTCCACTGCTGCTCTTGCTGTCATTCAAAATTGCATACCAAGTTCAGCTACTGGGCTAGCCATCAATCAAACAAAGTCACCATGTGGATTAACTGAAGCTGGAGTCTATAACCTAGCAAGCAATTCAAGTCAACCCAACAGTCATTTATTCCAGCAGTGCCCTGCATAAAGCATTTGAGAGCCTTTCATCCAGTGAGGCAGACAGAGTGTGGACATGAATATCTATAATTCAAGGCAATTTTCTCTATTAATAGAGACATAAATATTGCACTGGAAATGTGGAACAGGCCAGGACAAAGCAGGAAACTGAAACTGGTGCCAGACTGTAGAGCAGTTGAAGGCTGAGCACCACCCTAATCATCACCGATAAAATCCTTGTTACCGTTCTTAAAGGCTGAAAAAATATGGGGACACATAGCCCAAGCAGCCTTATTACCCTGATGGACACAGAATGGACCTGTGCCATAATACTGACACCATTTTCAGGAACAATACCATGTCAGTGATAAAGCCCACCTGTGTCCTTTCCAGAACATTCAGGTATGAACAGCTATATAACAATTACCTAGTGTTTATCAATAGCATTGGAGAAGGCCAGATTGAAAAGTTTTTAGTGCCATATGCAGCAAGATAAAAATGATTGGTGAAAATGTTTACATAATCCTCACATAATCCAAAGCTGCCATTCCTCAATGACAAGGCCCATTCAAACCCTGCCTTTTCATCTCTCGGGCTGATAGGAGAGGAGGAGGGAAAGAATAGAATAAAAGAGGGAATAGCGCTTCATAAGAGCCCAGAGGCAGGGAGAAGGAAGATGGGGAGTAAAAGTCACCCAGGCTGTGGACAGAGAGAGCTTGGAGGGGTTGGGGGGGGGAGAACGGGGCGGGGGACAGTTGGTGGTGACTAAGAAAGTGAAAAGACTTGGGGAAAGGAGCAAAAAGTGCAGATGGGTTCTGACTAGGACGCCTGCTCATGCCTCTTGGGAGAGCCACGCAAAGACCCGATTTCCTCCCTAACGTGGGAAAGAGACAAGATCCACTCTGGAGCTGTGCTTCTTAAATGCTACATTGTTCAGAGACCGAAATCTTGGGTTCCCAATTAATTAGGGTTGTAATGGAAGTTGATGTATTTCAGTTGAAGTGAAAGGCAACACCTTTATATCAGACATTTCCTAACTATGCAATTAAATTCTGATTTAACCCAGAAACTACTTTCTTAACCTACTGATACAATTTCAAGAGAATGGATATGGAAATGAAACATTTTCAGCATTTTAATTAGGGCATGGGTTTTTGTTGTTGTCTATCTACCTATTATTTTTCCCAGAAGTAAGCTAGTTGAAGTATCTAGGTCAGAAATTAAGCCCCTCAGCACCAACTGAATCATACATGCAAGCAGCTAATGAAAACTTCATTTATTTACAGTCCAAGGAATACATTAGGCAGATAATGTCGATCTTTTGCAGTGCCTTTTTTTATTTATAAGAAGAAGATATGCCTATGTGTGTATTCATACCACATAAGTGACTTACACTGTCATATATATCAAATTAATTTAAGCACGTAATAACTACAAGGTCACAAAACAACAGGCTGCAATTTGCTTATTGTTAATATCTGACACCATGAATTCCCGAAGTTTCAAATCTGTAGTCCAAGACAAACACAACTATTTTTTGTTTAATACTCTGAAAATCTCTGCCTTTTCATCTGATGTCAAGTAGAAAATTAAAACTGAGCAAGCTAAAAAAATTAAGCACAGGTTATAATACCCAAGGCACTGAATATATATATTCAGACTCATAACTCTAAAACAAGCGACTGGCTTAAGTAGAAGAATCGAACAATCTAATGATAACCACAAGTTTTGACATCCATAAAATCAGTGGGGTAATTGTAATCTAAATCAGAGGGAGAAATATCATTAAAAAAAATCTGTGTTGTGAACTTCTCATCATTGTGGCTTTAAACATACCATTATTTACCCTGAACATGACAACCAGTTAGAAACTACTCACTCAGAAAGTGAGCACCTTTCAGATTTACATGAACAATGACAACTTATGGATCTGCATTATGATATACATGAGTTTGGTGGGAAGCCCTTTGCAGGTTCACTTAAAAGAAGAGTTGTATTCTTCAATTGAATAAAACTAAATGTAGTTTTAAACACCAGTTCTCCTATTCGCAAAAGTTTTAAGGCATGGCCTTTTCTTCTGATAAAAACCAATGGAGGCCTGCAGTGGTACACGCCTGTAATCCCAGAGGCTCAAGAGGCTGAGGCAGGAGGATCGCGAGTTCAAAGCCAGCCTCAGCAAAAGTGAGGCGCTAAGCAATTCAGTGAAACCTTGTCTCTAAATAAAACACAAAATAGGGTTGGGGATGTGGCTCAGTGGTCAAGTGCCCCTGAGTTCAATCCTCAGTGCCAAAAATAACAACAACAACAACAAAAAACAATGGAAATAAGTCCCAATATCCTGAACTCTATCCTGAATCTCTTTTCTGCTCATTTTTGGGTCATGTATTGATTACAGAAATGCCTTATAGGTTATACTCTTAAAAACTAATTTCACAACAGTGATTAATGCAACTTTTATAAATTCTGCACTTTCTATAGCCCAATCCTTCATTATTGTTGAGTTACTCAGAAACCCGGTATCTTTCTAGGCATAAGTTATATTCATCCTTGGAAAGATACACTAATTGAGAGAGAAAGCCTTCTCATGTGAAAATGTATTTGTAATAAAATATTTCTTAACATTCAATAATTTTTAAATCAAAGTTTGTAATATATTTATATTGTTTGATCAATTATAGATTAATAATTAAAATAATAACTTGTCTCAGAGAAAGAAAAACAGCGGAAGTAGATGGGCAAGGTAGCAGTCTCCCTCTCAGTTCTTAATCTGAGGCCACTTTAGTCTCAAACCACATCTCAAGGGAAGAGAAGGTAGAGGAGTGGCTTGGATGTGTGCCTCCTCACATACATCTGTTGAAATTTAATTGTCTTTGTAACCATGTTAAGAGGTGGGACCTTTAAGGGGTGATTAGTCTTAAATGGATTAATACCGTGATGACAGGAGTGGGTCCCTTATAAAAGGATGAGCTAAGACCACTTAGTCTCCTTGCTTTCTCTGCCCGTCTGCTTCCCACTGTTAAGATGCAGCAAAAAAATGCCTCCTGCTGTTGCAATGAAGCAAGAAGGCCCTCACCAGAGGCTGGCACCTGGATGTAGACTTCTTCACCTCCAGAACTGTGAGCCAATAAATTTCTGATCACTGTAAATTACCCAGTCTGTGGTCCTCTGCTGTGGCAGTGTAAAATGATTGGGGGCAAATGGAATGAAGAGAGAGAAAAAGAGTCCAGAATCGATCTAGGGCAAAGATTGTTCTAACAACCAACAGATAAGTTGTTTGACCATACTGTGTTTTCAAATAGGGAAAATTTACATTTAAAGTAGATCCAGCTTTTCCAGAACATCAAGAATCTCTGAGTTCCTGTGCTCCCTTCAACTAGAACTGAACAGTTCTTACTGCCTTTAGATAAAGCAAGTACTTTCTTATTTTTTAGTTCACTGCAATCTTCATCTCTTCCTCCCATCTTTCACCTGGTCCACTTTACACCTGAGTAGTAACTGCCTGACCCTATTGGCATGCAGCCTATATGAGCTTAATGAGATTAATACATCTCATAAAAATTCAAAAAAATATTGCCTGGAATTGCATGCATTCACAAAATGTTCTATAAATTCCAGAGCTTTCTTGAGGTTTCAGGTCTGCACAAAGGTTGTAGCAAGACATGGAACCTTGCTTTATTTATATTTGGTTTTCACAGTGCACACAATGCTTGTCACATAAAAAGGAATCAGTAAAAGTTGATTGGTAAAAACAAGGTGGAATGGACCATAATAACCCTCACAGAACTAATCTACTTTGGACAACTTTGGTTCACACAAATCCAAATCCATGGATTCAGGATTGGCCTTAAACTGGAAAGGTCCTAGAATGTTAGGGGATACAAGGGAGTGTGTTGCCATGAAGGTTGGCAGTCAGACTCCTTGCGTGGAGGCAAGCTAGTATGCAGTAGGGAAAGGGCTCCTGTGTACTAGGAGACCTGGGTGTATTGATTCTATAAATAAATGTTTATTCATCACCTATGTGCTAAGGTTATAAAAATGAGTACAATGTTCTTTAAGGAGTTGTGGATTTTTTTAAAAAAAGAGTTATGGATTTAAATAAGTAAATAATTTTAGTGAAAGAAATGTGAACTGGGGCTTTTTAATTAACCTTTCTATGCTCTATTTTCTTCAGCATAAAAAAGGGTGGGAATGTCTGTTTCTGGGGCTTATTTCTTGCTACAGTGAGAAACAACTGTTAGTTTCCATTACTATAACAAAATACATGAGATAATCAATTTAAAGAGAGGAAATGTTTATTTTGGCTCACAGTTCCAGAGGTTTGAGTCCTTGGAGGGTTGACTCTATTGTTTTGGGGACCATGGCAAGACAGCATATGGTGAGGACCATGTGGCAGAGCAAGCTGCACACCTCATGTTGGCCAGGAAGCAAAGAGATCCAGAAAGAGGCTGGTGTCCCACTGTCCTTTAAAGGCACACCCTTAATAACCTAAGACCTCCCACCAGGTCCCATCTCTTAAAATTTCCCACCACCTTCCAATACTGCCAAGCTGAGAAGCCAGCCTTTTTAACACATGAGGCTTCAGGGAGCATTGCAGGTCCAAACTATAACAAAAAAAAACTGGGATTGCACACGTTGCAATCTGTGAAACAGCATTTACAAGATGACAGAAATAGATTCTTCCTGTCTTTGTTTTTTACAATGCTTACATAATAGATTGTATTCAAAACTGTAAGCATGAGACACATCCTACTCTAAACACAAAGAAACGTGGTACAAAGAAAGTATTGCAAAGTTTTACACAGCAGTGGGCCCAAAGAACCTGTTGCATGTCAACTGGGCTCCTCAAGTAGATGAATAATACAAAAATAAATCCTAGAGTTGAGAGGAGAGAGGTGCTGGCCTGCACTAAGTCTCCACTTGCCACCTGTCAATCTCCCCCATTTATCCCTCATCTCAAGCTTGGTGATGGAACCATAATTCACTCCCCATACCTTCAACCCCTCCCTTCCCTCTTTTCCCACTCTATGGTGATGAAACACATGCCCAGCAGAGCGTGCCTCATTGGTTGTAACCTCGGGGCTGTAATTGGTCCGAGGACCCTATATAAGCCTCGGTACTTCCTGGATTAAACGGGTTCTGCGTCTCGCTCAGGCAGAGCAGTCTTACCTGCCCCCGGAGTCTGGGTGGAGTGACTCCGCAGACGTCACCCCTAAACTCGTCCCTTCAGACCCCACTTTGTCTTCCTTGAAGACCCCTTTTCGTCTCCTGGGACCCCAAAGCCTCATCCTGAGACTCCACTTCATCTTCCCCAAGACCCCTTTTCATCTCTCAGGACCCCTACTCATTGAGGAGACCCACGAGGCATGACTTCAAACAATATTTGTTTAGCTGGGAATAACAAAGGATTTTTGCCTGACTTCCAGTAGTCTTCTAAGGCAGAGAGTGAATGTCCACCTAGGCAACCTAGAAGGTAAGAGAGGGCCTGACTAATCACTTCATCCTCTGTTATTCCTGTGTCCTGCTGAATTGGACCACATGGAAGTGTGAGGTAATATTAATGGGATGAGTGTATGCATAACCCAGATTATGAGGGACTCAGCAAGGAGTTGCTAAGGAACACCTGGGTTATAGATGCATCAACCATGGAGGCAAAAGGAACTACCTCTACAGAAAAGAGACACAAGAGCCCCTGAAACTGCCATGCAGGAGAGAGTCCATTTTTATCCTGTGTTCCCACAGACAGGATTTCTAAGTGTAGCCCTCTTTAACCATCTGCCAGGTCAGGGAGCCAAAGTCAACTAGCCAAGTGACAATGGTCCTATCCTTTTATGTCTCCTCTCTTCATACCCTGCATTTGATCTGAGGAACGAGATAAGCAGTGAGGGAGTAGGAGGAAGAGACAAGCTTCCCTCCTCTTCCTCTATTGTAGGCTTTAGACTGAAATAGGACCCACCTAATCAGAAGAAATTTGACAGTAGGTTATATTTGGAGTTTTGACCTGACACCAGACCAGACAGTGAGAAGATTGTACTGTGTCTGTGACTTAAAATGCCTATAGGACTGTTTTTTACCTTGCTCAACAGGAAAATCATAGACTAGCTCAAACCTTCACCCAGGATGCCGGGAGCATCTCCTCCCACTCCAGCTCATAAAGAATAAATATGAGGAAACATAAAGATGCATTTGATCAAAACCCACACATTGTGCCCCATATGTATGCACCACATAAACGGAAATAATTCTGATATGAAACTGTTGTTTCCTCTTCCTGAAGAATGGTTTTTAATAATAAGCAACTGATGAACTTTCCATAGTTGGCTTTTTTATCTTCCTTATTTTAAAGACAAATTGTCAGTATAGTCTATGGTTAGGAATGTTAATGATTAGAGAACGTGGCACAGATCCTGAGATTTAAGGATCAACTGAAGATTCTCAACAATTTTATTAAGGGGGTTTGTTCCTTCCCAGTAAGATTGATTTAATTACTTCAATTTTAGGGCTCTCTTCAAATTTAGAAAACATGAGCAGTCGCCCTATAATACTTCATGCCTCAGTGCTCAAGTTTCTGTGATCTGTCAGTCAAGTGGAATCCTTAGAAACACCAACTGGCCCCACTTGGCATTGAAATTGAGTGTAGATGGAATAATTATGCTATGCACCTGTGCCTCTTTGCTATCCTAATAAAATCTCCAAGATAGTCCCCATTTTCCCCACATTGCCTCCTCGCCATTTTTCTCACCACATTGAAAATTTCTATAAGGGGAATTTAAAAGAAAAAGCTCTATGATTCAAATAAAAATTAGCCTCAAGAGTCTGCTCTTTGGTTATTTCTAGTAAATTTCTAGTCTGCCCATTAAGTCCTACTATGGTTAATATAGTGACTCAAATTGAAGTATGTCAGAGAAATTGGGTTTATTTACCTCTTTATCTTAGCCATGAAAACACAAAGCCTAAGGGACTCCTGGATATAGGTTGTTTATAGAAAGCAGGTATTTTTTTTTAACTGAGGATTATAAGAGTAGAAGGGGAAGGGAAATATCTTCCTTCACTCCAAAGATATTCTATACTTACAACTCTGATTCCTTTATTCCCTCCCCACACTCCCACACCCCCAAATTTTATCTAGAGCTATTTGAAGGTTGATGAAGCAACAGTCTCAGCTTCTGCTGTGTTGCCTGGAAGCTTTCACAGAGTTATTGCTGCCTCCTTTGCCCAGCCAATCGTCAGTGACAGAGATGTTTAAGAAACAATCACGTTAGTGTCATGAAGATCACAACTAATTAAACTCAACCAGAGTATTTGCCAAGTGTTTGATGTCTGTCCTATATTTTGCATTTTCTGAAGATCTTCTTATCTCTAAGCGAATTATACCAAAAGGCAGCAGATTGTCTGAGCCTCAGGGGGGATTTTTCCCCAGTTTGCATTTTTGTTGTTATGGCATGACTCAGATCATTTGTTGAAGAAAGTAGCTCGAAAAGGAGATCATTTACAATGGACATTTTAAATTTTGAGAAGGCTGATATTTAATGAACATTACTAAATGCTATTTAATAAACACATATATACATATACATAAGTAGGCTATAAATTTTATAGATGTATGTGTTTATTATATATGTATGTATATGTATATATATATACACACACATAAATAGGTTATGCATTTCACCATGCAGATATTGCATTTAACCATAGAGGTATACCAATAGGCTTTGAAGAAACTGAAATTATAAAAAGAAATAAGTACTTTATCAATACAGTTGAGTAGCTATTCATATGTTACTGTATGCGTAAAGGAAATATAAAGAATGGGCCATCACTCAGAGATTGTACAAGCTTGTTGGATAGATCTGAGTCTTTTGGATTTCATGATCTAGTAGCTTGTCAGAGAAAGAAAATTGAGGGGGATGGAAAAAATAGAGGTCAACTTTTTTCTTTTGTTTAGTTACACAATAAAAATTATTAACATTTACAATTGTATTCTATATGTTAGGCCCAGTTCTAAGTTCTGTATTTCATTTATAATTTTCTGTAACCCTCTGATATTTTATATACACATGTTCTGTTATCATCCCTACTTTTCAGGTGAGGAAACTGAGACTCATATAAGACAAGATGCCAACGGCACTAAAGGACTTGAACACAAGCAGTGTCCCAAAATCCTTGGCAATTATACTATCTCCATTAATTATCTTACCACTTGGAAAAAGAGAGATTTATGTTAATACTAAAGAGTTAAAGAGGGATGAACTATAAAATAAAGATCCAGCAGGGCACAATGGTGCAAACCTGTAATCCAAGAGACTTGGGAGGCTGAGACAGGAGGATAGCAAGTTCAAGGCAAGGCTCAGCAACTTAGCAAGGCCCTAGGCAATTAACAAGACCCTGACTTAAATATTTTTTAAAAATGTAAAGGCCTGGGGCTGTGGTTCAGTGGTTAAGTGCCCCAGGTTCACTCCCTAAAACACCCCTTTAAAAAAATGTCTGCTAGATGCAATGATATAAGCTACATTGTTCTTATTTTTTCATTTTGTTTGTTATCTATAAAATCCAGAATTAGGGAAGCACAGAACTACTCTGAAGATCCAAATTAAAATTTGAGCCAAAGTTTTGATCCAACTGAGCGATACAGATTGAAAACACTAAAGAAGCAGAGTTCACTGTGGCTTGAAAGGCAGAATTATAAAAAGGGGTAAGGAGAAACTGCACACAAAGGTCATAGGCAAAAGCCCAAGGATAGAATAACAGACATATGCGAACAGTGCATGCACCAGATTGGGTCAGTCAGAATTTGACACAGGACAGGTGGCACAAACTGCAAAGCTTATAATTACTTATAATAATTTGTTTGCCCCCAAATTGTGTTTTTAAAGTAATCTCTTGTTCAAAATATAGCACACTTTTAAAAATAAACAAAATGTATAAGTGCAGTTCAATGAATTTTTATAAATTTTAAATACACATAATCCCTCACATAACCAGAAACAGTACACCTGCTAGCACTCATGAGGTTCTCTCATACCCACTTCTAGTTGTAATTGCCAAAAAAAAAAAAAAAAATCCCCACCTTAACTACTATCAACAGGCTCTCACAGGTCAGCTCTGCTTTTTAACTTCATATAAATAGAATCTTACAGTGTGTATTTGTCTATTTTTTATGTTTCTGGGATTCACCATGTAGGAATCAAGCATTCCTTCTCATTGCTGTATAGTATTTCATTACATAAAAAGATTACATTCTGTTATACATTCTACTGCTGATGAGCACTTTGTGCTGCTTCCAGTTTGAGGCTATTATAAATGAAGTTTCTCTGAACATTCTCATGCATGACTTTTGGTTCACATATATGTACATTTTTGATGGAAATGGAATTGCTTGATCATAGCATAGATGTATGTGCAGCTTTAATGTATACTACCACAAGTCTTCTAGCTTTGTGAAATGGTGTTATTGTTTATACTCCCACCAACAGTGTCATGTATTTTTAATGTATATTCCCTAATTATTATTGAATGACCATGTTTTCAGAAGTTTACTTACTATTTAGATATCCTCTTTTATCAAATTCAAGTTTCTAGCCTATACTTCTACTATTGTTGTGTATCTATTTTCTTACTGATAATACAGAAGTTTTTATATATTTTGCACATGTCATTTGTGAAAGATGTACGTTACATAGGCGACCTTTCACTCTACTTTTGGTATCTTTTAATGAACAAATGGTCTTACTTTTAACCAGTGGTTGGTATTCATTGCATCTGGTTTAAGAAATCTTTGCCATCCTCAAGATCATAAAAATATTCTTCTATGTTCTCTTCCTTAAGTGTTATTTTTACTTTTCATATCACATATACAATCCACTTTGAATTGATTTTTACATGTTATATAAGAAAGAAATCAAGATTTCTTTTTTCCATATTATATCCAATTCTTCCAAACCTTTGTTGTTAATCAAGTAGATATTATATGTCATTTTTGTTTGAGACCCTGTTCTATTAATCTATCTTTGCATGCATGCATGTAAGACTTGACATCTGTAGTATGAAGAAGCAGAGTTCAAACTGTCCTCTGAAGTTGTTCTTTTTCTTTAAGATGGCCTGCATTATTCTTAATTGATTATCAGATAAATTCTAGCATTGACTCATTAATTATAAAATTAGAATTATAGTGAATATCTCAGTCAACTTGGGGAGAATTTGTACCTCTTTAATAGAGTCTTCTAATCCATGAACATGGTATATCTCTAGATTTCTTTAGATCTACTTCTTTAATTTTTTACATTTTTGAATGACATGCTTATAAAATTTAAATCATTTGAAAATCTGAAGATTCTATATGCAAATAAATATTTTTATCTTCTCTTGAAAATAACATTATTTAGTGAAACCTGTCCAATACTCTGTTTAGCAGCAATGGACAGGAGCTTCCCACTGCATGTGTGGCCTGTGTTATTCAGTTCATCACAATTCCCACCACAACCCAAAACATGAATCTGGATCACAACTTGACTTCAGTCTTGTCTACCTGCTGGACCATTACCAGTTCCAAAAAAAAAGGAAAAAAATGAGAAATATGAAAAAGAAAATATTCATTTACTCATTCTATAAATATTTGCTGAATGCTAGATATGTGTCAGGCATTATGCTATATGTTGAGTTATACTGATATGTTCATCAGCATAAACTTTATATTACTTAACTCAAAGGACTTTAGTACAATCATTTTAATCAAAACAAGAGCAACACTGAAATTTTTTAACAAGAAAATATTTTGCATAGCAATCTTCATTCAGTCCATTTAAAGAGGTGGGGCTAATAGAAGGGTGAGCACAAAGAATTAGGACACAGGGAAATACCCCAGAGGGACATAGAGAAAGAGGCTGCAGCTGCTCTGGCAAATTAACAGAACATTTCTCAAATTCACCAGGACATGAGACTATCCTTGGGCTTACAACGTCCTTAGGGTCAAATTGACAAACACAAATGTCATAATGACCAATGTCAGTAGTCTTTGCTTCTAGAAAGCTTCCATTCTAGTGATAGCAAACTTAGGTCAGAAACAGGGAAGTTCCTTGAATTTAAAGCTTGGGAATTGTGACATTATCTTCTGATTAATGGTCAATCATTGGATTTTTACTCTTTGTTATTCTAGATTTCATGAGATACTTAAAGAGGCCATTTTCCCACTGGATCCCAGGTTTGAAATAAATCAGTCAGGACTCCCAGTTCAGCAATGAGGCTTCTGTTAATACAGGGAATTTAAAAAAAAAAAAATCCCATTCAGTGAACTCTCAGAACACAAAGGAATACCCAGGGGTAAGGTTTTTATTTCCCCAAGAACTCAAAGCACATTTTCAGCCATTCAACTCAGTTTGGTCTTCCCAGTCCAGTCATAACATAATACCAAGATGTGTATGTGTATGAGTGTGTGGGTGGGTGTATGCAGGGCTGGTGGGGGGTGGGGAGTGAGAGAGACTGATTAGGTAGAGAAGGCAAGTTGAGAGATAAGTATAATCCCATTGTTACTTATGGATCGCTAAAGTTTCCCCCCATGTAAAGAATTTGTAGTCCTCTCTTTCTCATGTTTGATGTCATGGCCTGGAAGCTAATGAGCCCTAACAGAGGAAGGCCCTTTATCTCTTTCAGGCCTCTAGGGGTGCCAATCATACCACTCAGTGCCTTTCTGTACTGTACTAAATGTACCATTCAATACACAGGTGATACATAAAATAATTCTTTGAAGGTCTGAGTTAACCTGCCTCCCTCTCTAAATATGTAGCTTAGTGCAAAGAATCAACTGAGAAACAAGACAAAAGCACCCAATATCTCATTAGCTGGCACAGGATTCTAGTGCCATAAGCAGAAACAGACAATATCATCTTTAGTATACAATGGAAGAACTGAGAACCCAAGAAGGTTTTGCCCATAATCACACAATAAGTTGGTCTCAGAGGCAAAGCTGTTTCCTGTTCTCCAAATTCTTTGCCTGGACTTCTGCCTACAATTTCCTCCAAATCCAAACTCATGCAGAGAAGGGGCAGATGGAAGTGTGAGAGGGCAAGGGTTAACACAGAGTCTTTGTGGGCCTTTGTGCAACTAAAACTGTATGTCTTTTTTGTTTTTTATTATTGTTGCCGTTTTCCACATCTCTGAAATGCAAATGCTATTATGTTTCACTGTAAATTCTGCTTGGATGGAATGAAATTTTTGGCAGCATCTGTAAAACCATCCCTTCCTGGTTTCCTTCCTGGACAGTGGTACCTCTGACCACACCAAGCCCAACAGCCTTTCTTTGTTTTACCTCAGTTCCCATCAGCATGTTTGCAAGTTCCCATAGTTCATCTTCACCTCTCTTTAGCAAACAAGGCTTCTTAAGAAAAGAGAGAAGACAGGGTCAGGATGTGTGCTCCCTGCTGCCTTGACCCCAACTCAGGCAAGCCTGCATGGGGGCTGCCGGGCTGCCACACCGTGTGCTCATTTACACACTGGTCCTGCAGTTGGAACCTGTTTCCACAAAAGTCTCAAATTTAAATCATTCTGTTGTTGGAAACAGGACTGGCAATAAAGAAAGTGGGGAAATTTTCTGTGACCAAAACCCCTAATGTCAAAGTTCAAAATAATAAAAAAGGGAGCTGGAAG
The DNA here is from genome assembly GCA_028644305.1 of Xerus rutilus. Classification (NCBI taxonomy): domain Eukaryota; kingdom Metazoa; phylum Chordata; class Mammalia; order Rodentia; family Sciuridae; genus Xerus; species Xerus rutilus. The sequence goes on from CM053399.1 coordinate 119,014,079, forward strand.
TATACTGAGATATCATCTGGTCCAAACCTCACCTATCACTAAGGAAACAGGTTGATGATTCCTTATCAACATGACTCATTTGTGGCACAATTGGTGGGCAAGGGTATTTCAGTTCATACAGAGCAGAAAGATACTCACAGCTACCTTACACGATGAGAATTTATTTTAAGGATGCACAGCATAGAGGACATCAGTGGTAATAGGGCCAAATTTCACCGAGTGCTAAACACAGCAGGCATCTAAGAGCAGCTGCAGAAAAGGTACTCTCAGTCTGCTTTCCTTACTCAGGCAGATACTCACTTTAGTTCTTTCCTATTGTGGGCACTAACTTCTCTCTGCATTTGCCTTTACTGCTCTTGTTCATACAAACTCTTGTCTCTCTGCTTTCCTTCTCCCTGCCTGTTAGCAGGATGTCTGTTTCCTGTGGAGCCTGATGATTTATTTTCTGTATTTCCTGCCTTCTGCCCACCTACTCTTGGATCCAAGTTCCAAGCGAGAGGATCTGATGGGTGCATATAGTAACTTTGCAGTAAATCCACAGAGCTCTAGCCCCAGACCTCAGGGTTATTACAAACATAGATCTTATTCACAGAGAAGTCCATCTCTGGTCAACCAGGACAAGACAAAGAGATTAAGCTTAGAGGTTATCATTCTTGAATGGGAATTTGGGCATGGAAAACACTTGGAGCATAATAAATTCTTCCTCAAATTAGTATTTTGGACAAGAACCTATGTCTCTTCTGTCCTAGTGTAATCCACAGTAGTGAGTAAGAAAATATTTCTGAAGTTAAGATGCCTGGATCTTAATCCCATGACCACTATTTTTTTTTACTAAGCTATGTTTAGGTAAATTATGTGACTGACACTTCCTTGTCTATAACATAGAGATTATAATATTAACTGTCTTATAAGTTTGTGGGAAGACTGAGGTAATTTATAAGAAGAGATTATTTTTTATCATTCAGTTGATTCATTTTATATTTTACATGACAGTAGAATGTATTTTGATATACATACATGGAGTATAACTTCCCATTCTTGTGGGTGTACATGATGTAGAGTTACAATAGTTGTGTATTCATATATGAACATAGGAAAGTTATGTCTCATTCATTCTACTGTCTTTCCCATTCCCACCTCTCTCCCTTCCTCCTATTCCCCTCTGTCCCAATCCAGTGTATATGAAGAGTTTAGAAGCAGATCTGACATATAGTGCTCAATAAATACTAGGTAATGATTATTATATTGTTTCTTCCATAGTACTTGTGATGGTTTTAAACTATGCCTACAAATTCTTTGACACTTGCCCACAAACGGTGGTCTAATTCTCCTCCTACAAATATGGTTCACATTAGCAACTTGCTTCTGATGAGTAGAACACAACAAATGAGACCTCTAAAGCTAAATCAGAGACAGCAATATGCCTTCTACTTCATGGGGATTTTTGCCCTTGGGACTCAGACACAATATTGTAAGGAAATCCAAGACCTATGCAGAGAACACATATGGGTGACCTGGCCAGCATCCTTAGTTAAGGTCTCGGCTGATGACCAGCACTCACCACTCATGTTAGCAAATGATCCTTTAGATATCCCAGCCCCAGCCTCCGTTCTTCCATCCAGCATCACAGCACAAAATAAATGATCCTCTCCAAGCTTTGTTTGAATTCCAAATCCACAGAATCTGTGAGCATCCTTACTGGTTGATCTACACTATTTAGTTTGGGGGTAATTTAGGCAGTCATAGCTTTTATCTTTTCAGATCTGTGAGAGTCCTGTTTGTGGAAACCTTGATGGAATTCAGGAAACATTATATAACCTCTAAATCCTGGCTTCTGTCTTGCAGTGTTTCTTAACCAAAGATCAGGCTCTTTGGTCGGGGAATAGAGGGTACCGGGGATTCAACTCAACCACGCAGCCATATCCTCAGCCCTACTTTTGTATTTTATTTAGAGACAGGGTCTCATTGAGTTGCTTAGCACCTTACCATTGCTGAGGCTGGCTTTGAACTTGCAATCCTCCTGCCTGAGTCTCCAGAGCTGCTGAGATTACAGGCTTATACCCCGGGGCCCCGCCCCAAAGAGTGGGTTCCAATGGCCTAGGAACTTTTTTAAAAGGCTATATCCTGGCTCAGTACTAGTTATGTGAGACTCAGATATGTGTAATTTTGAAAATGCTCCTCATTATTTTCAACAAATCTCCACAAATGGAGACCACTGACATACTCAATCCCCACAGTGAGGGCAATAACGGAAGACTTGCATTTATTCTTTAGGAGTTTATAAGAATCTATGTGTGCCTGACTCTTCAGCCTAGTGTCCTGGTGGGAAGACTCACACTTGCAGTCTGTGAATGAATTAGAAGTACATTTTGTGTTTCTTGTGTCTCTCCTGATGGAATACAGGTGAGTAATGGAACATACCAAACTACAGTCTTTAATAGTGAATTACAAATATATTAACAACAATCAACACAATTCTTCCCTTCAAGATCTGGAGAGCCCAGCACAGTGACACACGCCTGTAATCCCAGCAGTTAGGGAGGCTGAGGCAGGAGGATCAACAAGTTCAAAGCCAACCTCAGCAAATTAGTGAGGCACTAAGCATCTCAGTGAGACTTTGTCTCTAAATAAAATACAAAAAAGAGCTGGGGATGTGGCTTAGTGGTTAAGGGGCTCTGAGTTCAATCCTGGTGCCAAAAAAAAGATCTGGAGAACTAGGAACAAGACAAGGATGTCTGCTCTCAAAACTTCTCTTCTACATTGTACTGGATGTTTCAGCCAGAGCAATTACACAAGAAAAGAAAGAAAAGGCATCCAGATTGGAAAGGAAGAAGTAAAATTATATTTACAGATAGTATTATCATATATATAAAATCTAGAGGGTTTAATAGTGCATACTTCTTGGCCCTGAAAACCAAGAGCAGTTTCTCTCCATTTCCCTTCCTATTCCCAAGATTAGTGATTCTCAAATTTCAGTTTGCAAGAATTGTTAAACACAAATCCATAGACCTAACTCCCAAAGACTCTGATATACCAGCCAAGGAAAGTTCACTTTAAGAAGAACTCCAGGAAAGTCTAATGCTGATGAATTTTAGACCATACTTTATAAAACACAAAACTGTATTTCTCATTTAGCCCTATGATCAAGTATAGTGCCTAGCTGGGCACAGGGGCACACATCTGTAATCCCAATGATTTAGAAGGCTGAGGCAGGAGGAACACAAGTTCAAGGCCAGTCTGGACGACTTAGTGAGACCCTGTTTCACAATAAAAAGGGCTAGGAATGGAACACAGGGGTTTTCTAACTCTGAGTTGGGTCCCCCCATCACCCCCACACATGCACACACACTTTGTACAGTGCTTAGAATGCTTTTTCCTAGGTTCTGTTCTAAGATTCTCTACCTGCTAGCTATGAGATCTTGAGTGTGGCACTTAACCTTGCTGCTCCTCAGTTTCCCCACCTGTAGAATGGGGTGAATGATAGTGTCCACCTCACAAGTTCGATGTGAGCATTAAATTCATTTACTTATGAGAAGCAGGCTAATAACTCTAGTTACTGTCAATTATTTGCTGTAAAGGCATGAGACTTTGTAGACACTACAGCAAAATACACCACCACCAATAAATGTAGGACAGTTACATGCTATTTTCTTTCTCCACCCTCCTTTATTTTATTACTTTTCCCTCGTCCCTGAAGAAAGTAATGGCAAATGGCTACATGTATTTGAAATCAAATGAAGGCATGGGCCAGCTGATCCCTCTACAGCTAAAATCTTTTGCCCCCTTAAAGGACCATTTCTAATCTCCAGTCTGATCACCAGAGTTCATTTTGTTTTATTTTCCATTATTTTGATTTATGCCATTAGTGAATTTGAGTTTCCATTTTTTTTCCCCAGTACACTTCACTAAGAGTTCATTTCCCAACGTAAACATAAGGACTAATGCGCCTAAAACTGTATGACTCATAAAACATACTGCCCCTCCCAACCCACCAGCATGCTGGCAAATCTTTAACTGATTGCTTTGTACCTAGGGATGTGGCTCCCAGTGCTCATAAATAATTTATACTCGTCAACACTTGCGTAAATTAATGGAAATGATAATGCACAGAAAACACTTTATGTCATTCCCAAATTTATTCACTGGAGGGACATTATTGGTATCCTTAGGTGTGCAGGGAACCAACTTCATGTTGCCAGTTCAGCAATCACCAATAGCACTTACTTATAGTGTGAGGTCTCTTTCACACCAGATACTGTTAGTACTTCACTGGCAAGGGAAGCTGCTGCAATCTTCTATCAGCCAATAACTGTGGTTTCCTGAAGTAGCAAAAAAACTGAAAAAAAAAAAAAAAGAAGCAGTTCAGAGAGGACTCAGAGTGGGCTGGTGTTGTATGTATCCTCCAAAGAAGGCAGTACATGACCTCTTAAATACTTTTCAGACTTGTTTTTTGGTTTTCCTAGATTCTACTCAAACACCAATTTATACTCATGTATTAGTTGCCCCGTAGAAACAAACAGGATTTGGAAGCTTTAAATTTTCTTCCAGGAAATTCATCAGACATGGATGCAAGCTAAGTTTAAGTCACTATATTCATACAATTCTTTGAAGCCCCTAACAGTAATAGACTGGATTTGGGCAGCATTAAAGAAAGACTGCAAACCAAATATAGCTCTGGAGTTGAAGTCAGTATTTTACCTCCAGTGTAAAACAATACTTTGTGCTCCTTGAAGTGAGAAGAAAGAATATATCCTTGACCTTAAGTGACCTATTCTTGATCCCTTGTAAACATGAAAGGCTGGCAGCTGGGTATTTGGTGCTAAACTCCACCCCCTCATCCACACAGGGTGTTTGGAGGAACTCTGAGGCACTTCCTGTTTGGGGTCATGACCCAAAGCCAGAAATGGCTCCTTAGGCAAAATTAGAGCAACAATAACTGCTAGTGGGACTGGCTCCTCCTTAAGTCCTCTTCCACACCACCTTCCTTCCCTCTCCATGCCTAGAAACTTAGAAACCAAACCTGGGAGGAGAGCAGCAGGCAAGCTGAGGAACTTCACTGAGGAGACAAAGTCCTTTCTTGTACTACTTATTGCTGTGGCAGCTCACCTTCCCAAACACTCATTTTTTTCCCTCCATCCCTTCTGTTACACACACTCTCTCCTGGGGACAGGAGGAGTGGATCATATAGAGGATTACAGTTTTTGAAGTGGTGACATCCATTACAGATCTGAAGGCAATTTTTTTGGACTATCAGAAAGGAAAAAGAAATCTTGTGAACTTTCTAAAATAAATCCTCCTAACAACTATATAGCAATAGTGGCAGAACCAGGGGATATCTGCCACATCCTGAAGGAGATGTTTTCCAGCTTGCAAAATGACCTGGTTAATTAATTCAGGCATTGTAGTAATTAACTAACCGAAAACCAAAATATCCATCACAGAACAGAAACAGGTCTGCTGTTTTCATTAAGGTAATCGCCGGACCTCGTCTTAATTTTGCTCCATGAAAGCCAAGCCAAGCCTGCTGGTTTACATGCACTTTTACATATACATATCTCCTTGCATTAATAAACAAGTGTGTTCTGAAGACATTTATAGTCAGAAACTTTCCTCCCAGAGATAAAAACTGGAAAGAAAACAAAGGCTATTCCCATTCCAAGCTGTTGATTTTATGTAAAAAATGAAACTGTTATCTAGAAATCTATGTCCTTGGCGCACACATGTAATCCCAGTGACTTGGGAAGCTGAGGCAGGAGAATCAAGAGTTCAAACCCAGCCTCAGCAACTAAAGGAAGCCCTAAGCAACTCAGTGAGACTCTGTCTGTAATAAAAGAAAAAAGGGCCAAGGATGTGGCTCGGTGGTTAAGTGCCCCTGGGTTCAATCCTTGGTACCAAAAAATATATATAAAAAATAAATAAAAATCCATGTCTTTGTACTCATATTTGATGGGTTTCTATAAATTATAATAAAATATAATTACTGGAAAAAAATCAACAAAATAATAAATGGATCAATGAAAGCAAAGATTATTATATAATTTAAAGCTAATAGTTCCCAAAGAAAATGAAAATTTACAAATTCCCCCCTTTTTATCCATGAAAGCCAAATGAAGCCTTTAGCATGCTAAGGATTTGTAAGGCTGTTCTTGCCACTTCCATTATGACTCTTCACCTGCATGAGTCTCAGGTAGGTGGACTATTAAAGTCCTCAACAGGTGGCCTTCCATAACACCTGGCTGCTGAACTGGCCTGAGAAACCTCTAATACCTCTTTTCATAAGTCATCATCACCAATGAGCAATCAACCATGTTGAAAGAACATCCCAGAGAGTTTTCTTCAAAGCAAAGATCTCAAACAAAATATTTATGGGGCCAGGTAAGTCACATACAGCCATGAGAGGAAATGAGGCAACCAGTCACTTCTGTAGTCTTTCCTTAACTCCAGCCAATTTTTGCAGAGAGAGTTTACAGTTCAAATGTTTTTTTCTGTTGTTGTTGTTTTGTTTTTGTTTTTGTTTTTCATTTTTAAGAAATCACAGAAACTGGGGGATTTTTATTATTTGCTGACTTAAAGTTTGCAACAAATTCAGTTTTGCAAAATACCATGCTATGAAGTTGACTTCCATAAAAAACATCTGTGAAAATACCACCAATTTGTGACCTGTGGTTTGTACCTTTGTCTCTGCACATGCAGATACGCATAGGCACACACATGTGCATACTCATCCAGCCACAAACCAACCTTGACCTCAAAAGAAATGTATCTTGGAAGCTGAATTTGTCAAACTTCATTCTTGGAAGTAGCTTGAAATAATACTTTTATTTCTTTATTAATTTGTAGATATTGTCCAGCAAAAGGTTTATTATGACTTACAGAAACACATATTATCCTATAAGGATATAGGACATGGATTTTTAAATGAAGCTTTCATTCATGTACTTAAATATGAATTCCAATAAAGAAAATTTTAAACACTAAAAATTATATATATGCTAAAAAAACTGACATGAATCCACCCAAAAGTAAAGAGTTAATGTTCTCTTGTCTAAATTTTTGTTTATTCTTTTTTTTGATATTTTTTGTTGCTGATTGATTTTTATTTTATTCATTTATTATTTATATGTGATGCTGAGGCTTGAATCCAGTGCCTCACACACACTAGGCAAGCGCTCTACCACTCAGCTACAGCCCCAGCCCCTTGTTTATTCTTCATAAACACTAGAATCAGAGAGTTTGCATCATTACATAAATAACACAGTGGTCAGGTTCCTCACCTGTGAGAGATAAACAATTACTTGGCAGGAGATAGTTGCTAGCGTGTGTTTACAATAACAAACTTGTAGGTATGTATTATCACACAGTGATTTTTTTAACAAGTTTAAATGAGGGACATGTGGATGAGTCGACTTCCATATTGTATATTTAAACTGTCAAGGCAAAATAAATTTTCAGACATTGATAAAGTTGTTACTGAACCAGAAGTTGGAAGGGATACTTAAGGGAACACAGGGCCTTCCAAGATGAAACAAGTTAGGTTCTACATGATTTTTAGTGAGACACAAATATCTCCAAAAAATTATTCTTTAGGGAAAATATGCATCTAATGTTCAAATGCATATTCATTGTGGAGTAAAAGTATATAATACACACATAAGAGATGTTGCAGAGAGGGTTAATTGTTGGAGTTGGAGTCATTGTGCAGTTGGTGATATCTTTTTTCAGCACTCACAAACAGAAACCTTCACTTTCCTGTGCAGTTTGTTAAAAGGTTTTTCAGCGTCCTGAGAATTGGGAGTCATTATGGTTTGCACATCGAAAATAGTTCCTTATTTAGAATAAGCTGAAAGCAAAGGGCTGTTAGTTCCAGTCTAAATCATTCTAATGGGATTGAGTCAATCAGTTTCTTTCCCAGATCTTTATATCAAAAACATTTCCTATTTTTTCCTCACTGAAAACTTCTATTCCTTAAGAGTGGAGTAATTTTTTTTGAAAACTACTAATAACCCTGTGTAAGCACCATGATTACAAACTCAAGACTAGGTTTCAGTGTTATATGTTATATCATGAAATAGCTGCTAAAAATCAATCTATTTAAACTGAATTTAGGGAAAAGATTTTATTTTCAAATTAATTATTGTTATTGTTCTTTTATGCATGCTCTTAAATCAGTTTGCCTTTTCAATAATGAAGCAGTTACTACTACTAGCTGCAATTACAGAATTTTGAAAGCATCTCTGCCATATGGAGGTGGGCTTTGGAATCTGAAAAACTTAGCATCATACTCTGTTTCTGCTCCTAAATAGCTGAACAATCTTGGATAAACTCTTGAGTCCTCTTTGCTTTGGTTTCTCAATCCTGACTGTGACGTTAATATTTTCTTTAAAGAATTCTTGTAAAGTTTAAAGAGAAAATGCTTGTAAAGAGATAAGCACAATAGTGAAAATTTAACAAGTATCTACAACAAAAGCAGTTTCAATTTGTTAGTATGCAGACCACAGAGACAACTTTCCAAGGGAAATCCATGAGGACTTTCAGAGGAAATAGGTTCTTTTTGTTGGAAATAGGTTCTTAAAGTTGGTCATTTCTATTCGCCTGTAAAGCACTTAGCTCAATGGTAGAGTGCTCACCTACCATGTGCAAGACCTTGGGTTCAATCGCCCCAGCACTGAAAAAACAAAAAAAATCATCTATAAAATAATAGTTGTTAGTGCTTACTAAATTCAAGGAGAATATGAATGAACAGGGAGGGAGGGGAGAAGGGACAGGAGGTGTCTGGGTAGCAGAATCAGTTCCTTAAAAAATTTCAACTCAGTAGTAAAGGAAGAGGTAAGACTTGCCAACAAATGACTATACACCAGAATCACAAATCTGCTCTAATAGAGACACAGCCAAGAAACTGTGACACCTGGGGGGAAAGAGGTTGTTTTGCCCCTGATTTCTCTTTCTTTCATAGCAGTGACTCAGAAAACTATGGCAAAGACCACCCTGGAAAAGTTACTTTCTCACTTCATATGATTCTAGAGAGTTTTAGAATTCAAGTACACTTGTAAGGATTCTTGGTTAGGACTCCTACATTTTACAGATGAATTAACCTGTGCCAGCAAAGATGACATTAAGTAACCAGGTTAGAGTGGGGCCAAAACATGAGATCATCTGCTATGTGCCTCCTGCTTCACATAACCTGTAAGTTCTCTTTTTCAACTAGTAATGCCCTTTAAACATTGCATGTCCCTTCTAACAGAGGAAGAGAAAAATCAAAATTAGATCAAATAATTAAATTAAAATTTCAAACAAGCTCTTCAGTAGTTTGGGCTTTAAGATTTTCAATTACCCAATTCCTCTTGCCCTTTTCCAAAGATTTTAATTTCTGCCTAAAGTACCAAGTTTTCTTCCCCTAACAACAAACCCAGGTGTGCCTGAGCCAATGGTCTTTTTCCTTCCTTCCACTTCCTAAGACACTGGACTTTGACCTAGTATTCTAGATTGATCAGATATCCCTAAAGGCCAAGTGGCAGATATCTGAGGCAATGGTAAGCATGGTGGACATCTCAGTAGGATTTGGGGAAGACGGATTAATGAGTAGCAAAACTCTCCTGGTGTCTAAGGGAAAGACCTGCATCCCTGTCCCCAAACTGAAGGAGGTGAGGAATCCTGGGAATCACTGAGATAGAACTTCCCCAACAGTTCACATCAAGTCAAAATTGAACAGAAAGGGAAAGGGGGAAAGAAAAGGTAGAAAGGTAAAGTGGAAGAAAAGAAACCAGTGTCTCTTACATATTTAAGTTGGGAACTGACATTCATGGACACTACTTTATTCACACAGTGATCTATCTTTTTGTCAAGAAAGAAGATAGCTTTAATTCAATAGCTACAAAACAACCAACCTCATCAGAATAAAGATAAAGATTCAATGTGGGGCTGGGGACATAGCTCAATTGGTAGAGTGCTTGCCTCACATGCATAAGGCCCTCAATCCTCAGCACCACAAAAAAAAAAAAAAGTTTCAATGGCTACAATTACTGAGCATCTACTAGGAGCTTTATCTATATTTTTTAATTTTATCTAATAGTCACAAAAATGCTATAACTTAGCTTTAGGATTCTTCTGTTATGGATGAAGAGAATGAGGTTCAAATAAATCAAGCGACCTGTTCAAAAAAGCACAGGTCGAGGGGCTGGGATTGTAGCTCAGTGGTAGAGTGCTTGCCTCGCATGCATGAGGCCCTGGGTTCGATCCTCAGCACCACATACAAACCAATAAAAAATAAAGACATTGTGTCCATCTACAACTAAAAAAAAAAAATTTAAAAAAAAAAAATAAGCACAGGTCGAAAGTGCTGAAACTGGCAACAGAACTGTGCTGACAGATCTTTTTCTTGATCTGCCCTGCAGTGTGAGAAGGCACTCTAGTCAAGGCCTAGTGACTAAGCTCTTTGTTTGGCAGTTGAACTATTTGGATTGACTTCAGTTCTTATTAGCATTGTTCTTTAGGTTTCCCAAAATTTTGACTCTCTTTTCTTTTCTTCACAGTTGTGCCTTCTACTGTAATAATTTGCTATCTGACCCTGACCACAAGTACACCTACCACCCTGCCTCCTTTACACCCACCTGTCATGTGACTCCGCCCATGCAGGGTTTGTTTTGGTACTCCTGTCTGGTGCTAACAGCTCATAGGCCCACACTCTACTAAGTGACCCAAAGGAGGGAGGAAACCTCTAGGTGGCCATTCAGAGAAGGCTGATTTCAGATGGCAATAATCAGGAAAGGTTCCTAAGGAAGGAGCTTGATGGAAAGAAATCATTAAATTAGGTGAAAAATTGGGAGAAAACCATCGAATCTAGGAAGGACAAGGGTAAAAACATCTTAAAATAAGAATGTAGGTGTTAAGAACACCACACTGGTAGGAGGAAATTGATTTTGCTCATAGTGGGAGATTAGAAAAGCAGATTAGGGTTAATGGTGAATCATCTGAATATTTGCAGATTTAAACTTACTTGTCAATTTTATACACAGCATGTTTAGAAATAGGAGTCTGAGAAACCAAAAGTGTCACTGAGAAATAGAGAAGATCCAAAACAATTCCATAGATCCAAGCTTTGATAAGTAGGAAAATTACTGGGACCAATGGAAGAAACAAGGAATTCAAGAGGCAGGCACTATTTAAAGACAAAAATATATGAATGTTTATACAGCCAAGATGCATGTGGGCTCATTTGGTAAAGTTCTAATGGAAATACCAAGCAAAAAATTAGAACTGCAGGACCAGCATTTGTAAAATTGGTCTAGGTGAAATTAACTACACAAAGGTCAAATTTAATTCCATGAAAATAAATGAACTATCCAAAGGCATCTCAAAGGAAAACTCAGAATTCAATAGCACAACCTCAGATCCAATTATATCCTGTTATGTAAACTTTATAGGAGGCCATTGTTTTGGACTAGGCTGTTGTTTGGGGCCCTCACAGCCAGGCCATTTTAAAGGACACAGATGAGCAGCCAGATGAAGACAGGCACAGGGTGATTTCTGAAAGGAGCTTTGGTCCCTGAGGAATGGGGTGCAGCACCCTCCTGGCATGTGGATGAGTTCTTGTTTGCCTTCCTGCAAATCCCCAAGTGTTCAGCTGTCCTGAAGCTCCCAAACCCTGTCCTTGGATTAATTTTGAGACTTCATTGCATAGGCATGGACAGCATGTAGAAATGTGATTGTAAAAGAGAGTATGATCCAATGCTCACACACTGACTGGTAAAATCCAGCAAGACCTGTCCACCCAGATTCTTCAGCATTCATTTCTTATATGCACTGGCAAAAACCCTTCTAAATGGGGTCTTACAATCTATTTTCAAAGAAAGTAAGACAGAGAATTGAAGATTATAGTTCCTCTGAAGTGCTTTGGGGAACAAAAATTCTAATTTCTGTGACCAGACTTGGGAAGAAAAAGAGGCAAATCAAAGGAAAGGTGGGAGATCTCAGAGAAAGAAAGAGAGACTTTGCTTTCTGAAGCCTAAAATACTCCAACATTATTCTAGTCGCTTAGGAGTAATGAGGCAGAAATCATAGGCAAAAGCCAAAAAGTAAATACCATTTCACAAACGATATTTTCCTATTCCTCCATCACCCTCCTCCCAGTTCCTAGCAACCAACTTTCTATTTTCTGTCTCTATGAATTTAACTACTCTAGGTACCTCATGTAAGTGGAATCCTAAGTATCTGTCTTTTTATTATTAGCTTATTTCACTTAGCATAATGACTGCAAAGTCCACATATGTTATACCATGTGTCTGAACTGACTTCCTTTTTAAGGCTAAATAATATTCCGTTATATGTATAGACCACATTTGTTTATCTATTCATCTGCAACGAACACTTGGGTAGCTTCTACCTTGGGCTGTTGTGAATAGTGCTGCTATAAACATGGATGTACAAGTATCTCTTTGAGATCTTGCTTTCAGTTCTTTTGGGAACATAGTCAATGGAATTACTAGATTGTATGATAACACCATTTTTAATTTTGTAAGGAATCTCCATATTGTTTTCTAGCACACTTACACCAGTAGTGCCCAAAGGTTCCAGTTTCTTCACATCCTTGCCAACACCTGTTACTTCCTGTTTGGTAGCTATCCTAATGGGTGTAATGTATTGTCTCATTTAATTGCATTTCTGATCAATGATGTGGAGCCTCTTCTTGTGGAGCCTCTTCTTACTGGCCATCTGTATGTCTTTGTCAACACAGCTACTCAAGTCCTTTGCTCTCAGTCAGATTATTTTTTATTGTTAAGGTTGTTGTTGAACTGTAAGAGTTCTTTATATATTCTGGATATTAAGCCCTTATTGGTTACTTCATTTGAAAATATATTTTCCCATTCTGTGGGTTGCCTGGTCATTGTGTGGTGTCCTTGGAATACACAAAAGTTTTAAATTTTGGTGTAGTCCCATTTACCTATTTGTTTCTTTTGTTACTTGTATTTTTGATGTCACATCCAAGAAATCATTGCCAAATCCAGTCACAAAGCTGCAGCCAGTTAATTTTTTAATATACTTTATGAGGTATAATTTATATGCCATAAAATAGACCTAAGTGTACAGTTCAGTGATCATCAAATCTACACAGTTGTGCATCTACCACTACAATCCAGTTGCAGAAAATGTTTATCACCCCAAAACCATCCCTGTGCAATTGATAGTCCAGCCTTGCTATCCTCACCAGCCTCAGGTCACCAATGATCTGTTTTCTTTCTCTAAGGATTTGCCTACAACTGATGAAATTTTAAAACACATTTTTAAATTGTTTTTTTTAAAAAAATAACATTTCACAGAATTTAGGATGGGAAAGCTATGCTACATAATCCCCCATCATCCTTCATACAAATTTTTCCAATTTTTTTCACTCATCTATCATGGTTAGTGTCACATTTTATTTTTACCTTAATCTTTGTCAAAAGAAAATTTGGAAATCAATCTCATTGGTAAAGGGCACACTTCAGCTATGTTATTAGGATGTTCTTTAGTCCCCAGAGTGTGTCTTGTATCCTGAATCTAATTTCCTTCTAAAATAAGGCATGACATTTCCACTATGGCACCCAGGTGAGTTATGTGCCCATCCTAATCAAGAGCCACCTGTCATGATCTAAGCAGGCCTCTAGATTGTTTATATTTTCTCTTGCTCCCTCCCTAACACGAGGCTGATGCACTTACTGTTCAGTATCAATCACAGGCACTCTGCACACGACACCACCTGTACTGGGTGGAATTCAGAGGCTTTGATGAAGCCTTAAATACACTCTAAGCAAATTCCTTGAGGCCTTGGTATGTGGAGCTCACATCCATGCTGTTTTTCACGTTAGGTTCCTTCCAAAACAAGTTTTTTGAAAACAATGTCAAGGAAGAATGGAGTTTTAAAAAAATAGCAAGATGCTCTGTTGTTTTGTTTGGATGAATAAATAATGTCTCTGATTTTGACTCAGGTCAAATTCAGAAAATCTTGACTAAAGAAAAGTACATGGAACACAATACATACAAATTTTACCTCCAAATTCCCGAGGTGCTGAGGTCAAATTCTGAGCTATAATGTTTGTTTGTTTGCACCCAAGAAGTAACCCAGGGATGCTTAACCACTAAGCCACATCCTCAGCCCTTTTATTTTTTATTTTTTATTTTGAGACAGCATTTCACTAAGTTGCTTAGAGCCTTGCTAAGTTTCTGAGGCCGGCTTTGAACTCCTGCTTCAGCCTCCTAAGCCACCAAGATTACAGGCATGTGCAACTGTTCATGGCTGAGCTATATGTTTTTTGTTTTTATTTTTTTTACAAGCTTAGTTGCTATATTTTCTTTATTTTATTTTACTTTTATTTGTTCTTTTCAGTTATACATGACAGTGGAGTATATTTTGACATATTTATAAAAACATGGAGTACATCTTATTCTAATCAGGATCCCAGTCTTGTGGCTATGCATGATGTGGAGATTCACTGTGGTGTATTCTTAGAGGTATAGGTTTTTTTTAAATTGCCAACTTCAAGAAATACAATCGATCAACAAACATATGAAAAATGTTCATTATCTCTAGCAATTAGAGAAATGCAAATAAAAACTACTATAAGATTTCACCTCATGCCAATCAGAATGATAATTATCAAGAATACAAGCAATAATAATGTTGGCAAGGATGTGGGGGAAAAGGTACACTTATACATTGCTGGTGGGACTGCAGATTGCCACAATCACTATGGAAAGCAGTATGGAGATTTCTTAGAAAACTTGGAATAGAACTACCATTTGACCCAGCTATCCCACTCCTTGGTTGATACCTAAAGGACTTAAAATCAGCATACTACAGTGACCAGCAACATCAATGTTTATAAAAGCTCAATTCATAATAGCCATACTGTGAAACCAACCTAGATGCCCTTCAACAGATGAATGGATAAAGAAAGTGTGATACACACACACACATACACACACACACACACAGGAATATTACTCAGCCTTAAATAAGAATAAAATTATGGCATTTGAAGGTAAATGGATGGAGCTAGAGAATACCATGCTAAGTGAAATAAATCAATCCCCCAAAACCAAAGGCTGAATGTTTTCTCTGATAAGCAGATGCTGATCCATAGTGGAGGCAGGGAGCAGGTAAGAATAAGGAACTTTGGATTGTGCAGAGGGGAGTGAGGGGAGGGGAAGAGCTGTGGGGATGGGAATCATGGTAGAATTAGACAAACATTATTGCCCTATATACATGTATGATTACACTATTAGTGTCACTCTGCACCATGCACAGCCGGAGGAATGAGAAGTCATGCTCCATTTCTAGACAATGTGTCAAAATGCATTCTACTTTCATATATAACTAGTTAGAACAAATTTGGGAATGATGCCTTTAATAGGTGAGACCACTTAATTTTAAGATGAAGAAGACTTAAAATAACACTGTGCTTCAGCAAGGTAGCAGTGGTGGTCAGGCATCATTACAGCGCAGGTTGCTTGCCCCTTGACAAGGTACCCCACACCCACATCATCCTTTTGTGTTGAACTTAAAAGATGCTGAGAGAAAATTAACACATTTGTCTAGAGATCAAAGAGTCTACAGGAAAAGAAAATATTCAAATATCAACTAATAAGATTCACCATTATTTATAATGTTCCCAGCTGAGATCAATGGGCAGGGAAGGACCTTAAGAATGTTCTACCAAAGGTAAGCCAATAAACCAATGGTCTCATCTCAACATCATTTCTTAAATAATTCCTGGAATGTATCTGAACACAGTGTATAATTGAGATAGTCTGCCTTACGTTCTCCAATATGATGGATATGCTATGATGAACTCTGCCTGTTAACAGGATGGCAAAGCATCTCATTGAATTTCCAGGCCTAAAAAAACAAAAATTATATAAAGCAATTATAGCCAAGTACAGCCCCGCAAGAGAGATTTCTCTACCCCCTCCCCCACTCACATAGTCCTGAGAAGTTACTGCCAAGTCATCACACTGACAGGATATCCAGGGACTAAAAAAGGTTGCCCATTTTCAGCAGAGCCCTATGAGTTTGGCTTCATTAGTTCTCTCTCTGTGAGGTCCTTGGCAGCAAGCTTGGCAATGTTTCCTCTCTGGTTTGTCTACCAGAACACTTTTTTTTTCCCAATAGCTAAAAAAAAACTATAAATGTTAAAACACAGTGACATAGGATTTTATATTTAGGCCACAATAAAAAAAGAAACTCTTTGCTGTTCAAGAGAGTAATTACAAAAACATAAAAATTTTGTTTCATGCATCTCTGAAATAGCAGAGTAAGCTGCAGGTAATAATTTACCCTGTATTCAAATTGTTATTCTATATTAAAAATTCTTCTATCCAAGGAAGTGATAACTTGTCTAGAAGGTCTAAAAGATACTCTACCCACAACCTTAAGAAAGGGCAGTGGACAGCTTCTTATGTCTCTAAGACCCAAGTCATCCTTAATGGTCCTCTAAGTTTAACTATAGTAATAAAAAGCAGAAAGTATCACTTATATTTTAGAAAGATGAAAAAAAAGCACAGACTCTAAGGGGAATTCTAGAATTAAAGAAAAATATCGTGATTGTTATTTCTTTTTTTTATTTTTTAATTTTTTATTTTTTGTACCAGGATCTCACTAAGTTCCTAAATTGCTTAAAGCCTCACTAAATTTCTGAGGCTGGCTTTGAACTTGTGATCCTCCTGCCTCAGCCTCCCCAGCTGCTGGGATTATAGATGTGTACCACATGATTGTTATTTCTAAGGCAGGAAGATGACTCTCTGGTTTGGTGTTGACCCTCTAAGGGGCATGGCAGTGCAGAATGAGTGTAGCCGTGGGGCCTAAGCCAAGGCTTCTGAATTATTGGAGACAAAGTTGTCTTATCCTTTTTTGCCACCATCCTTCAAAGTCCGTGCTACCCCGCAGGAAATGATATACAATGACATGATGTTAATGCCTGAAGTAGAAGACCGATGGCCCCAAACAAACCCAAATGGTGAAGGCAACCGTGGGCAGAGATTCCCAAGGGCTCCTGGCCACTTGTGAGTGGAACTCTGGCACAGTGCGTTTTGCTGCTGAGCCTTTAAGGATCTAGATGACCCAGCAAAAATGTTGGGAAGGCAGGAATATGATAATGGATTTCCCTCAATTCTGCAAGAGGAGCCTAGGGCTAGTTGCATTTTAATCTGAAGAGTTAGGAAACATGACATTTTGCTCATCACAGAGCCTCATATCTATTATATAAACCATAATGGTCAGATATGGGATTTCATAAATATGATGAAATTTATGTCATTACATATTTAGTCAATTGGCATCTAATAAGGGAAACAGATAAATGCAATGCTATCTTAGCTACTACAAGCTCCTGGGGCTCCACTGCCCAGGAAGTAAGCAACATAATAAACTGAGGTAGAGACTACCTCTCACACACTAACAGTGAGCTAGAGAAGCATAGCACAGCATAGGTCTAACTGAGATAGGAATTTCTGCAGGGAGATGATTTAAGTCTTAATTGCATGCAAAAGAGTTTTCTGTTTCTCTTGTCATCGTCCCACAATGGAGGCCCCACCAACCAACCCAAGTCCCCACCAGGAGCATACCTATCTGTGAACTCTTTTTTTCCTCTTCATCACACAGGAAGTATCTCACTTTCATCTTCCTAGCTCTTCAACATCTAACTGACCCATTTATTTCCAGTGCCCCATTAAGGTAAGAGTCTTACCTGGAACTGGGTTTCTCATTCAGGCTGCAGCCGACCAGTTGCCTTTTCTCCTCCTATCCCAATCCCAGGCCCCCACCCCTAGAGAGCTTAGCAGCCAGAATCACTCAGCCAGGCCTCTTGATCAAAACAGGAGGATCAAACACTAGTGGGTAGAGTAAGGGATCTGACAGGATACCTGACAGGGTTATAACATTCCCAGAATCCACACACTGCGCCCTTTCTCATGATCACTGAATGGGTCATAATTTAGCTTCTCCTATATTCACTGAATATTTCTAGTAGATAATTTGGGCAGGGAACAATGATAAAGATGAAAGCTATTAAAGTATAATGACTCAGACATAGGCTCTGAAAACAGAGTAGGTTAAATTCTAGAGTCTACAACCCAGAAATTCTCATAAGCTTTTCCCCAACCTGCTCCCTCCACACCAAGAAGGATAAGTCAATATACCACTGTTTAAGAATTAGTACTTCTAATGAGGACATATCCTATTCCTCAAGTATACAGATAAACAAATTAAAGTAAAATATACTGAAAACTGATCAGATGATTTATGTAAAGGGTCTAGTACCTACCTGGCACATTGTAAGCCTAAATAAATCGCTGTCTTAGGTAGTTGAAATATAAATAGAAAATGTGTGATTTCTGTCACTACTCTTTCCTGCCTAGAATTTACTGGCTAACATACACATTATACTAGTTGCACATATTTAAGGATCACACCTTCCTCATCCCTATGCAAAATCATTTTATTAAAATATGAATTAATGCCATCTCACTTCTAAAATTCTTCCAAATGTAATATATCTCCAAAAGTTACTTTCCTTCTATTTTTCATTTTAGGTTTCCAAAAGCTATTAATTTCCAACATGAAGCTACCATGATTAAACTTCTGCTTAAAGAAAAACTTCTTCAGTTATGATATCAGAGCTCAGTCCACATCAAGGCAGTTGTTGTGAATTTCTCTCTAAAATATTCAAACTGAGCATATGTGGAATTCAAACCCAGTCTTGTTCAAAAAAGATATCCTTACAGGATGACTATAAACATGAGAAGTATACCCCTCCTATTTTATGCTTCCTCCACAAATTGTTTCCATCTATGTCTCAAGTGCCAGTCTGTTTTCATGAATTCTAATTGGCACCAGATTGCTGCTGGACTGGGAGGGAACAGAGAGCATTTTGACATTTGCTGAACCCTATAAAGCTTGTGAGGTTTGCACTTAAGACTAGCTTCCTGAATTCAGAATAAAGCTGGTGTGAGGCCAGACATTCTGGCCAATCTAGTAGCCAAGACTATCTGAGATTTTCCTCTTGGACAAAAATACAAAAGGTACAATTTCTGGAGGTAGGCTAAAATTGACAAATGAAAGAGAAAACTAGTGGAGTTGAGTACTAACGTGATTTGTAGAAGAAATCCTGTTATCTAATAAAGAATTGTAAGAGCCCACTGACCAATATTGTTGGAGCCTGTGGTTGTTTCCAGATGGGAAAAGTTTTTAATGGACATGGCCATTGAGAAGTAAAATTACAGTAGTCCCCCTTATCTTAGGGGGATATACTACAAGATTCCTAGTGGATGTCTGAAGCCGTGAGAGTACAGAACTCTATATATACTAAATTTTTTTCCTATACATTCATACCTAAAGTTTATAAATTAAACACAATGAAAGATCAACAACAGTAATTCACAAAATAGAATAATTGTGAAAATCACAGCCTTTGAGACAGAGTCTCCAGTGTTTCTCCTTTGCTAGCAAAGCAATAAACCACTTTTTTCCTTTTTCTCAAAACCATGTCCTCATTATTGGATTGGCATCAGGGACAAGGACTGAGCTTTTCAGAACAAATGTGGTGACCCAGATGGGACCCAAGAGAAGCTCCTGGCTCCAGCTTTCTTGGGCAGACCTGACTCTCCAAGGAACCCCACTTCCATGCTGAGGATTTAGAGTGCTGGCAAACTTGTTGAGAGCCAACTGCAGAGAATTAGGAGATAGTACAGGTTTCTCCATCATTGTCCACTTTGAGAAAAAAGAAACAACTCAGGAAAGTTGCAACAACTTTGGCCATTTGCATGATCCCTGCCCTATGTATGCCTTGTCCAGTTACCTGCCATCTGCCACTGTGGGCCTCTGGACTGCTCTGATGCTGAATACTCTTAACTGTCCACACCCCACCTGATAGAAAACAAGGACTTTGGGTTATTTCCCTCAACTTTGCTGCCTTTCAGCAGGAAGTAGTTTAGAGATAATATCCATTTTTCCATAGAAACGGAAATGTAGAAATTGACAGTGGGAAATATCACAGTGGTCTCCTTTATGCTTTGAATATAACCCTTGCTGCTCTGCCACTGCAACTTATTTTTAAAATGGACATGTTTCTTTCTCTTCCTCTCTCTCTGCTCCTCCCTGATCTCTCCCCTTCCATAATCTCAGAGGAAACAGGATTATCTTTCTTTCCCATCTTAGGCAGATTTATCTGTCCTTGAGTACATCCACCATAGGAACAAAGTAAGCCAGACTTCAGGGATGGTACCAGGAGATCTCAGAAATGACTGTCTCCCAAATTAACAAGTAACAGAACTCTAACAGAAAACACATGGAATTTAGCCTTTGAATCCCCTTTTAAAAAGTCCCCTGTTCTTGCTGATGCACAGAATCATAAACTTTGGGGTGGGAGAGGAGGAATTACAACAATGTATTTTATGAAATTTATGTGAATGTGGTCTCTCTCAAAATACCTTGTTGTGCTGTATTCATCTGTATTCTTCCTGTGATGATAGATGATACAATGTCTATGTGATACAAGGACGTGAGGAGGAGGATGTAAGCATTGTGACAAAGAATTTGGCTGTTGAATAAGGGTGATCTGCACACCAGCAATGCTGCCACAGATCTGAGAACCAAGATGGCTGCTCAGTGATTGGCAGGCAGATAGCGAACAGAACAAGATGCACTGGACAAAGGGATAATTCATGACTTGAGCAGGACACAGTGGGATGGCATGAGATTACATCATGCTACGCACAATGCCATGCAATTTAAAACTTATGAATTATTTGTTTCTGGAAATTTTGTTGCAGTATTTTTAGGCTGCAGTTGACTACGGGGAACTGAGACTACAGGAAGCAAAACCATAGGAATCACTTAGCTAAACTTCTAAGGAAGGTACTGCACAAAGCATATTTAATTAGTAAAAGCTGGGTATTTAAATATTCAGAAATAAAACAGGACAACACTAATGTAGAAAATGTAAACTACACAACCAAGTATAGGCCAATATGAAATAAATATTTACACATAGGTGCATGCCAAGGAATTATTGCAATTGTGTCACTCTGCTCAAGCTTTTATCAGGTCAACAGAAGCAAAGAACAGGCAGCATTAAACCCAAGATACCCCTGGTGGAAGGTAGAATCCATACATCATTATCTAAGTCAGTGGCTTCTAAATTTTTGAAACATAAACTTTTGAGTAAAACAAATTTTAAACATATACCATACATATATATACACCTATATATATGCATGCACTCTATATATAAGGTATATACGTGTGTGCATGCATATTTATTTCTATAGAAATGTAATATATATGTCTGGCACAGTGATGTACACCTGTAATTCCAGGTACTCAGGAGCTGAGGCAGGAGGATCGCTAGTTTGAGGCCAGCTTCAGCAACTTAGCAAGACCTTGTCTCAAAATAAAAAATTTTAAGAAAGGTCTGGGGATGTAGCTCAGTGCCAAAATGCCTGTGAATTTAATCCTCAGTGCCAAAAATAAAAAAAGTAAATGAAATAAATACATATGCATATATGATATGGTATATATAGTATATATAACTATGATATATGCATGTGATATATTAACATATCATATATACTAATATACAAAATATAAATTCTAAGAGGATAAAATAAAATAGCAAATTATGGTTTATTTAGTTTTTGTTCTCCTTATTAATGTATAAAGAAATCTTTCTATTCTCACTTTCAAATCATTAATACTATTAAAACATTATGTGGATTTACTATAATTATTTTTTAAATCTTTGTGATTCAGTCTGACATTATGTTTATGATTTCTGTGGCTTTTCATAGCTGAAAAGTTAATTCATAATGATACAAGAATATGAAAGGAAAAAGGACCTTGCTATTTTGCCTATTAACTCATTTTTACTTGTTTCTTAATCCCTCTGATTATGCAAAGTTTTTGTTTAAATTTGATATAGAAGTCAACCAGGGTGAAGTCTACAATGATAAAGAAGTAAATCCATATTGCATATATTATTTTAATCATTTCAAAATTCATTAGAATTTCTGAATTCATCTTTTACCTCTTCTTAGGCTACTGAAAAACTGGTTCCAAAAGATTAGGAGAAAACGCCACATCTACCATTTTTCTCATTATTGAATGGTGCAAGAATTATTACCTACTATCTCAGATATTTTTCCAGGAATATTTTTAATCCATTTGTCCATTTTGTGAAGTAGATAATGAAATCCCTAAATCCATTCAACTAGGTACATGCAAGCTTGAGAGTGTGTCAGTGCACTGAAATCAAGTGAGAACTCCGCAGCCAGTTGGTTGGTCCTTGGAGACTGAATAACTTCCACTCTTTCTTTAAGAAGCCTTAAATAACCTGATAGCATATTTGTGCAGAGACTAGTGCCAATTTACTTATTAAAGATTAGTAAAGCTTGACTTCTCCTCTCTATATGTTAATGTTAAAACCATAAGTTATAATATCTTTTTCCATACACCAGTGAATGGTCTTGTTCACACCCTGGTGATCATGTCTTCCACCTTGAAATGGCTTCTCTCCAGACAGGCCTGTCTCCTCTCTCCCTACTGAGTAAATGAATATATGTTTTATGGTCTATGGAGTAATTCTGGGGGTAAACTTATAAACAATTGCTTTCTCATGACTTTGGATTCCTAAATTAATTTATTTTGTGGAGAGTCCAACAGAGAAATATCATTATTCATTTATTCTGTACATAGTTTCTAATATTTGACAACTTTCTAATTTTATCTAAAAATATTTTAATACTTGAGAATAATCTCTAAGTAATCCAGGTTTCGACTAGAGGTCAAAATCTTTTTCTGTAAAGGGGCAGATAGTAAACTCTTTTGGTATTGCTGCCCATACCACCTTCATTGCAACTACTTACCTTTGCCATTTTAGGGTAGAAACAAAGACAGTAGGTGAAAGAATATACATGGCTCTATTTCAATAAAACTTTATTTACAAAAACAAGTAGCATGCCAGGGACATTGGCACATGTTTGTAATCCCAGTGTCTTGGGGGCTGAAGAAAGGGGATTGCAAGTTCAAGACCAACCTCAGCAATTTAGTGAGCCCCTATCTAAAAATAAAAAATAAAAAGGCTGGAGATGTAGCTCAGTGATAAGGTGCCCCTGGGTTCAATGTACCCCAAACTAACAAAGATATGTTCTACCTAATGCTTATCCAATTGTTCTTAAACTGAAGGGCTCAGAAGTTTCACCTTGAAAGTTAGTTAAAATACTGATCACAAGGGCTGGGGTTATGGCGCAGTGGTAGCGTGCTCGCCTAGCATGCGTGCGATCCTCAGCACCACATAAAAATAAAACAAAGATATTCTGTCCACCTACAACTAAAAAATAAATGTTTAAAAAATGCTTTAAAAATTTTTTGAAAAAATACTGATCACAAGTCTCTTGCGATGGGATCCAGCACCTGTCACCAATTACTTCCAATGATTCTAATAGAATCAGTCAAAAGGTCATATTCATATTGAAAAGCACACAAATTTGTTGAGTTCAAATCCCTCCCTGAAAGGCTAGAGTGAAGATAAGTGAAAATATAACATAAATCAGCATTTGACAGAGAGATGGATCTAAATAATTTTATAATTAATATAACATAATGATTGTTTTATACATGAAGAGAATTATATATCCACCCTATGAAACTGCAGTGAGGTAAATAGAGAAGGAAGAGAATTTAAAATCCCAAAATGGATGCACCTGGGAAAGGATCAGAAACTGCAAAAGTTCCCTAACTTTAAAAATGTTCATAACTGCTGAATCACTAGTTAATCATTAATCCAAACTAGAGACAAGTAATGAAGGAAAGGGGGAAAAGGCTTTAATAGCTATTTCCCCTATGCCAAAATTGATACAGACATGTTTATTATCTGGATCATCTGGGTCTTATCCACAGTTCTCTGATTCACTTTGCCTGAGTAAACCTGAATTTAAGGAAACAAAATTGAGAAAATAGTAGGACTTAGGGAAAAGAGAGATTTTCAAATTATAGCTGAAGTCAGAGAGTCATTGCATTCTAAAAAGATCATTGCCCTCCTCAGTAAATCCCAAGCTTGATGGTTGTATCACTTGCTTAGCAGGTGACTTAGGAAAACTTGGGGAGTTTTCAGGCCATGCAGGTTCTGGTTCTTCCATTCATTTGTTCCTTCATTCATTCAACCAATACTTAACAAACTGTCCCAGGTTCTTGGGATACATAAGTGGAAAAAAAAACAAAGATAAACTTATTTGTTCTCATAGAATTAACATTCTAGCAAAGAGAAGCACATAATAAAATAAACACAATAAATAAGTGATGTAATTTTTAAAAGGAAAAGTAAACTGAGTAAAAAAAGAGTATGGGGTGTGAGTGGTGGTCAGGTAGGCTTTCCAGCAAAGTGAAATTTGAGCAAAGACCTGAAGGATATGGGGGAGCTGAACAAGTAGCTATGGGTGACAGAGTTCTTGTCAGAGAGAGAAGAACAAGGGTCACAGGACAGGAGAACGCAGGATTTCTTTTCTCTTTTTAAGAGTACCAAGAAGGTGGCCCAGTGTGTGACACACACCTGTAATCCCAGCAGCTCAGGAGACTGAGGCAGAAGGATCACAAGTTCAAAGCCAGCCTCAGCGACTTAGCGAGGCCCTAAGAAATTTAGCAAGTCCTTGTCTCAAAATAAAATATAAAAAGGGCTGGGAAATAGCTATCTCACTCCTCTGTCTATACCCTAAAGACATAAAAACAGCATACTACAGTAATGCAGCTACTTCAGTATTTATAGCAGCACAATTCACGTTAGCTAAACTGTGGAAGCAACCTAGATGCCCTCCAATAGATGAATGGATAAACAAACTGTAGTATATATACACAATGGAAAATATTGCTCTGCAGTAAAAGAGAATAAAATTATGACATTTGCAAGTAAATGAATGGAATTGGAGAATATCACGCTAAGTGAAGTAAGTCAATTCCAAAGAACCAAAGGCCGAATGTTTTCACTGATTAGTGGATGCTGATACATAATGGAAGTGGGGTAGGGAGCATGGGAGAAACGGAGGAACTTTGGATAGGGCAAAAGGAGGTAGGGGAAGGGAGGGGGCACGGGGGTAGCAAAGATGGTGGAATGAGATGGACATCACTACCCTAGTTACATGTATGAAGACACGAACGGTGTGACTGTATCTTGTTTACAACCAGAGAAATGGAAAATTGTGCTCCGTGTGTGTACTATGGCTTGAAATGCATTCTTTTATTTTAAAAAATAAAAATAAATAAACTTTTTAAAAAGGGATGAGAATGTGGCTGAGTAGTTAAGCACTCCTGGGTTCAATCCCTAGTATCAAATAATAATAATAATAATAATAATAATAATAATAACAATAATAATACACCAAGAAGGCCATTGTGGTTGGAGGATAGTAAATGAGGGGAATAATAAAAGATGACAGTGGAGAATTAATTGAGGGTCCAGTCATGGTAGAGCTTGCAGGACTTTGTCTAAAAACTTTGACTTGTATACCCAAATGAGAAGCCTCAGGGTTCTGAGCACAGGAGTGTCACATCTGAATTAGGCTTTACAAAGCTTGCTCTTGCTGCTGGGCTGAGAGTAAGCTGGGAAAGAACAACTGCAGAGCGTACTCGCCTAAGCACAGTACCCCACCATTGCCGCAGCTCAGTGCTTCCCACATAGGAGCACAGGGGAGCTTCCCTGCAAGCACTGCTGAGCTCTGCCTGTGATCACTGACCCTTAAATGACATTTCTGAGCACTACTTGGTTTTGACCTCTGGTCACCATATAATCTAATTACAAAGTCCTAGTTTTCCTATTATTCTCTCCAATTTGCCTTAGCTACCCCTAGAAGGTACATAAAGTTCAATCTTTTTCATCCAACAATTTTCAGAGCCCGTAACTGCATTAAAAGTCAACTGGAAAATAGAAGCATTTGAAGTCCCCTTTAAGAGCTAAGAATCAGGATCCCAGCTGCAGCTTCTACTGTGTGCAGGGAGCTGTGCTTCGTAGGTATTAACAGTCTGTCCTCTCAGCCCAGGGATCTGGCATTATTGTCATTATAACGTCTCAGTGGTAGGAGCCATGCCTTCAAGACATGGTAAGAATAGGAAACAGGGTTCAAATCCAGAAACCAATATAATATGTAATTAAAATAAATATTTACACTTAAAATGACAGGTTTTAAAATAAAAGTTCTCCAGGATCTTATTTGTACTGTTGATTCATATAGTACATTCTGTTAAAATTAAGAGAATAAAACTAGCAGCCCAATCCTGACCTCAATCTGACAAACTGGAGTAAAATCCCTCTAAGCCGGTAGAGTCAGAATTGGTAATTAGCTGATAATCAACAAAAAAGTTAAAGTGATGAAAAATAAGAAATTATAAATGTACACCTAAATAATTTGCTTTTGAATCCATCATTTGTTTGTGTAGTCATTTGTCAATCTTGCTGTAGAACATTTTCTCACAGTCTGGAGTTCTGTTACTTTTTTGCATAAAGCATCATCATTTATCAGCAGTTTCTGTTTCAGTGGAGTAAGAAAAGAGGTTGGCTTTGAAGAAACATGAAAATAGATTTCTCTAGACATTTATGATATTTCCTCAATTTTATAATGTTCTTATCCTACCAAGTTATATTATACAGCATTCTTTTCGCATAGATTCTACCCAAAATATTAGTTTTAATTTTCACAGAAATAGCTCTCTTTTCATATTCATATTTCTTTGACTTTCATACAATTTAGCAAATTATACAATTCCAATAGTAAATACACTTGGCATAACTAGATTTGGGGACAAATTCAGCCGACCGTTGGTACGATAGTTTGTGTGTGCCCCCAAAGTGTCATGTGTTGGAAACTTGGTCCACAGTGTGATGTTGTGAAGAAGTGATGGGATCTTTAGGAGATGAGGCCTAGTGGAAGTCTTAGGTCAGTTGGGGTCATGTACTTGGAAAAGATTGATACTGGTCTTGTGGAATGAGTTAGTTGTTCCCACAGAGGGCTGTTATAAAAGTGCAAGACTGGCTGGGCCAGTGGCGCACACCTGTAATCCCAGCGGCTCAGGAAGCTGAGATAAGGGAGGATCCTGAGTTCAAAGCCAGCCTCAGCAACTTAGCAAGGTCTTAAGCAACTCATCGAGACCTTGTCTCTAACTAAAATATGAAAATGGGCTTGGGATGTGACTCAGTGGTTAAGTGCCCCTGGGTTCAATCCCTGGTACAAGAGAAAAAAAAAAAAAAAAAGAGCAAGACTGACCCCTAAATTGCATTCTGGCTTCCTCTTTCGCCATGTGATCACTCCCTGTTGCATTCATACCTCCCATTTGATATCATCCAACATGATGTCCTCACCAGAGCCAATGCCATACCCTTGAATCTCCCAAACTGTGAACTAAATAAATTTCCTTTCTTTATAGAATACCCAGCTTCAGGTATTTTATTATAGTAATTAAAGACTGACTAAGACACTTGGTAAATATAAAACCTTAACTAATGGAAATAGAAATTCATGGTCATTCTAGTACAATCTTCTGGCTGCTGGTATTCTGTGACAGGCATCATCTAATATGTTTTTCAGAGGTAATAATGTACCTGGACTACTCTAGTGGATTGTTTAAGTGAATGTTGATTAACTAAACATCTATGGTATACATTATCAGATGTCAACTAATGAAATCTTATTTGAAATTGCAGAGTATAGGCACTGTAAAGAACAACAAAAATAACAACAAAATCCAATAATTTAACAAAGGAGAAAACTCAGATCTTGCGAATTAGAGTATCATTCCAAGATTACTTCATTAATAGAAAAAGGAACAGATTTAATGCTCCCTGTTCAGGGCTCTTCCCACACTTTGCCATTTTGTCACTACTGGATGAAGTTACCTTAATGATCAATTTTCTCTTTTCTTTAGTTCTTCTATTTGAAAATGCAATACAAAGAATTTCCCTCACCTGGGACTAATATTTTTATTACCTAGAAAATTAAAGATGTTTTACTCTGAGGCTTTCAAGTGAAAATGATTAGTTTTTTTAAAAATATATTTTCATGTAAATTACATAGAGAAGTGTTTAATTCTCTTACAAAACATGAAAACTAAACACTAAATTTTTCCTCTCTACATGACCCACTGAATTCACAAGGAGCCACATTTGGACATTGGCTGGGAACTAGAAAATAACTTGAGAAGCAGAAAAAAAGAAACAAAGAAAAGAAAAGTGAGGGGGGCTGAAATACTAGAATGACTGAAAAAATAAATAAGAAACAAACCTTGCAGCCGACTTTTCCAGATATTCTGCCAAGATGCCTAAGGTCATTCATAACTACTCAGTTCTCAAGTAATACTATCAACATTATCAACCATAGAAATAGACCAAAAATTGTAATGTTGACTTTGTAACAAGTACAAGGCTTTGTATGATGTGTACTCATGTATATTTATAAAAGTGGGTCATAATATAATCAGAGTCTCAAAATGGAACCAAGGAATTAGAACCAGATCCCATATTCTCCTATTCGTTTTCTTTCTGCTAGGAAAATACCTATAAAAAATTGATTTGGCACCAATAAATGTGTACACATTAACTCCACCTTCAACTTGGGCCTCTATTTGCTGTTAATAATGAGCTACTTCTAATCTGTGTTTCACAGTCGCTTCCCATGAGGAGGAGTGGTGGGGGCTTAAAGGCCCCTGTTGGGCATTGTGCTCTTTTCTTGCTAGAAATCCTCACCCCACCTGGGGAAGATCAAATTGATAGTCTTAAGAGTCAGTTGGCCAATTGTGCTAAGTGAACTTTTGTGCAGTTCTGGAGTGCCAGGGATTAGACCCAGCGCCTTGGGAATGTTAGGTAAGGCTCTACCATCCCCAGTCCATCACAAGTGACCTTTCACATATTTACTCCAAACTTCCATGATACTACCCACCACTAGTTCCTATCAAACCTCTTGATTATCTGTTTCCTTAGATATTTTTGCTTTGTTTCACCATTACATAAACTATAGGGATTCTCCAGGGTTCTAGACTTGACCCATTGTTCTTCCTAGTCACCTATCCTCCTAAATGACTTCATTCCCTGTAAGAACCTTGATTATTACATACCAGGAACTCCCAAATCTATCCATCCAGGATAGCCCTGTGACCAATAAATGACAGTCATGTCAATTTCCCATTGAACAGATCTATCCAATGATCTGTGGACACTTTAAATCCATCCAATTGAAAAGTGGACATGGGATTTCCTCATCTCCCCCAAACTTCTCTTCCTCATGTGTTCTTTCCCTCATGTAGAAAAACCAATTGCCTACTCCAGAAACTCCTAAGAAAACCCTCAACAAGAATCTCTCAAATGGATTTTCAGTATTCAATTCATATTTTTACCATGTGTGTGATGAGTCGTAAGCCAATGCTGGTCTTATTTACATTAATAAGGCACTGTATTTCACAGGAGTATACTAATACATTAATTCACTAATAGCTTTTCCTAATTACTACACAACCCCCACCCCAACCCCTGACTCTATTGTTCCTTCCTTTTCTCCTTAGGCTTTTTGCAGACTTACAGAAATGATGATCATTGAAATTCCTTATTTGGGAAATAAACATGTATAAGAAAGAGATCATGAGCACAGATTGCACGTGCTTTAAGAATACCAAAACCAGGGGCTGGGGTTGTGGCTCAGCGGTAGAGCGCTTGCCTCGTATGTGTGGGGCACTGGGTTCAATCCTCAGCACCACATAAAATAAAAATAAAGGTATTGTGTTCATCTATAACTAAATAAAATATTTAAAAAAAAAGAATACCAAAACCAAAGCCAACCTCCCAAAAAGTCAAAACAAGCAAACAAAATCCAAGTATCTAAATACACAATCTCACTTTATTCCATGCTTCTTTGCATTTTTATTCCCCAGCACTAATAAATGGGGGGCAGCAGGTGTGCCAAAAACACTTCACTGTGAAAAAGTTTCAAAACTAAAAGGTAGGGAGAAGATTGGGTAGGGGAAGACTTGGAAAAAAAGGATACATTTTCTACTTATTACTAATTAAATCTAATCACAGCTGCCAAGTAACTACCCGTGTTGTGGGTTTATAAAGCAGCATAAAGTCTCTGTTCCTGATTAAATCGAGTACAAGCAGTACAAAAGCATTAATGATAAAGCAAACCCTCTTAGACTGTTAAAATATAACAGAAATCCACTTTCACAAATCAATGTATTTCTAAGTACCCAGAGCCTGCCCCCCTGAAAATACATCAATGATCATTCTTCTCCCTTTCTTGATCTTTTGTAACTTTCTCCAGGGCAGTAAACTGTGGAGGTGGAACAACGAAGTCTTTCATGTGGAAGGAGAAAAATAAAGAAAGAAAGGAAAAAAAAAACTTCTGGATATGATGGTCTCTCTCCTTTTCTGTAATGCTGTGAACACACTAAAAGAAACAAAGGGAAGGATCAGCCCCCTTTCCAGTGGTCAAAAGGCATTTCAGATACAAAGGAAGAATCCTTGAGAATGGCTTTGTGTCCGTCTGCCTTGACTGTCACTGATAGTCTGTGCTAAGCCTCTTCAGTGTCAGAAATCCAAGCCCAGAACAGACAACCAAAGCACAGGCGGGTTTTCTTCTGAAAGGCAACCAACGACATTTGGATAAGATGACTGAGAGTCCTTGACAGTATAGAGAATTCTATAAGAAAAAATGTTGGCACCATTGAGCATTTTGAGTGTTTAGACAGACAAGTGTAGATTACCTCCTAAACTTGATCTGACTCATTGTTTACAGAACAATTTTTGAAAGATGAGCAGTGAGATGTGGGAGCTTAGATTTAACTTCAGGGTCAGGAAGGAAGCCAAGTAAAATACAAGGATTTTTGAAAGATTAGAACCTATAATAAGTCAAAATCTCAAGTATCTCCTGTTCTTCAGTAAAAAGCTATTTTTTTAAAAAAGTCACAATATTTAGAAACAGAACTTGCATGCACAAAAGATCTATTTGGTGCAATGCTTCAAATCTACAAGCAAAAAAGGGCTATCCCTGATAGAGTCCCTGTGCCTTTTTTTGGTTGTTGTTAACTGTGTGTGTGTGTGTGTGTGTGTGTGTGTGTGTGTTACTGGAGATTAAATTTAGGGGTATTCTATCTTTGAGATACATCCTTAGCTCTTTTTAAAATTTTATTTTATTTTGAAACTGCGTATCACTAAGTTGCCCACACTGGGCTTGAACCTGCCATCCTCTTGCCTCAACCTGCCCAGCTACTGGGATTCCAGGCATGCACCACTGCACCTGGTTCTAGTGTCTTTTTTTTTTTTTTAAATGCACTGCCCTCACTGTCTTTGAGTCCAATAGGTGCTTCCTCAATAGTGATAGTACTTCACAAACTAAAGGGGCCTGACTGGACTTGATCTTCATTATCACATGCTATCTTCATCCCCACACAGGTAGGAATTATCATTGAGCCAGTTATCAGTAAGCCAGTGTGAGTGAGATCAACAGAGTTATAAAAATGGAAGTCAGAGCACTAGGGAAGCTGAGTATAGACAAGAGTCTTACACTTGAAATTAGTAGACAGTACTAAAACCCAATTCTTCATCCACCATTATATATATTTCCACATGAGCAAATTGTATTTATATAAGGTAGACAACAACATTTTATAATAGGCAAGTTGGTAGGTTTATTTTATGCTTTGTTTTTGTTTGGTTTGGTTTGGTACCTGGGATTAAACCTAGGGGCACTTTACCACGGAGCCACATCCCCAGTCCTATTTATTTATGTATTTAGAGACAGTTTTGAGGGTTTTTTAAATTTTGAACTTGTGATCTTCCTGCCTCTCGCAGACTGCTGGGATTGTAGGCACGCACCACTGCGCCTGGCAAGTGGGCAGCTTTATTATAATTTAACTCATTATACACCAAAGCAAAAGCATCTGTCCAAGAATGTTTGGCCACATAATCAAGATCCAGCCAAATGCATTTGGAATGGAGAACCGATGTTGCTGGAATGTGTACCCATTGGCAAAGTTAATTATTCACATTTTCATCTATTTTAACTCAGAATCATACTGGGAAAGGAGGGACCCCAGCTGAATGCCACCCTCCCAACACTTCAAATGGTAACAGCTAATACAGGTTTTAATATTGCTGATTTATAAGCCATAATAAATGCATTTGGCTACTCTTCCCTGGAGGCTTATTTAAAAGTGAAAACAAAGAGACTAGTCATAAAGAGTCTTTGTTCTTGATTTCAGTAGGAAAGCAAAAAGTCAGTAGAGAGACGGTTACTTCTGGGGCATGGTGCATAAAATCTCTAAAATACGATTTGTGTTCTTTTGACTTCAAGGCACAACACAATGGGCATTTTCTAATTTTCATATATTTTAATTTAATTGAACAGTTAGCATTCAGAATGCATTATGATAGGTAATATGAGAAGATAAAAATGAGTAATATGGCATCCTAGATCTGGCTTACCGAGACTCTTTCTCTCAATGCTTTAAAATTATACCAAAGGAATAAAAAGTTGTAAGCTAGATTTGAGAAAAGATTGAAAACAGATCACAAACAAGAATCTAACTTTGCCCCCACCAAAATCCCTGTAAAACCACTACAAATGGATAAGTAGGAAGATAGATAAATAAACAGAAGCTTTTAAAAACATACATACATGGAGAAAAGGCAGTAATGTAACAGCCCAATATTTGGTAAGTTATAAAGGCAGATAAATGAGCATTAACTGAAGGTCTTTGCAGAACTAGAAGGCCAAATCCTAAACCAGCCAACGAGGAAAGTAGAAAACTGACCTAATCTTCAGTTGAAAACAACCAAAAGCCTCAGATACCTCTGAAACTGGGGAGTAAGGACTGTTTGGAAGTGAGATAAAGAAGATTGATTGGAAGCTTGAAAAAGACAATTTTATCCCTTTTCCTAGATTGCTAATATGTCACCTAGTAACTTCCTCCCTCACCTAAGGCAAAAGATTGGCAAAGGTAAGACGTAGTCGTCCGTACTCTGAGGGAAGTCACGCATCATCAAGAGTGTGAGAACTAGTCTGAAAACATATGGATTGTGTGCATAACTACTCAGCTACCAGATCATAAAATAGGACTTTTTTATATTATATTTTTTTTATACTTCCAGCATAAAATGAGAAGATACTTCTCTAGGGAATCAGCCCAAGGGGAATGACAGCAGGATGTTAGGGCTCACCCAACAAGGGTTCAGCCACACTGCCCTCCGGGGAAATTAGTGTTATCCAGACTCATTCACGCCCACAGAGATTCTTTTCAGAAATTAGATTTCCCACCTAGAATCATGAGCAATTAAACAAAGATGACCAAAAATCCCAGGAGAACTTCTAACATGGACCACAGACAATAAAATAAACCCAATGAAAAACTTGGGAGAAAACAGAGTAAATAGAGGGAAGAAACTTCAGAAATTCTCAGTGTCTCTAGAAAGAGGACTTTCATAGATAAAGATGCAAACAGCTAGCTAACATCTATGAAAAAGGAACAAAGTAAAATCAGGAAACAGAAAGAACTCAGAAAATAAAATTCAATAGTTGGGGGTAGGAAATCAATGTAAATTTTGAAGGAGATTGTTAAAAATTTCATCAAGAAAATTATGAGGTGAAGGGTCAGAATGAATGCAGAATGTGGCAAAACAATCTAACCATGTTATCTAACAATATAACTATATTGCAAATGTATGAAACAAACTTCAATGAAAAGAAGTGGGGCCAGATGTGGTGGTACACACCTGTAACCTCAGCCACTTGGGAGGCTGTGGTAGTAAGATCCCAGTTTCAAAGCAGCCTCAGAAATTAAATGAAGCTCTAAGCATCTCAGTGAGACCCTGACTCAAAATAAAAAATAAAGAGACTGGGGATGTGGCTCAGTGGTAAAACACCTCTGGGCTCCCCAGTACTGGGGAAAAAAGAAAGAAAGAAAAGGAGTAGCGGGGCAGGGAGATGCTAAACTGAATTGCAATGGAAACAGAGTTCCTAAGACTAAAGGCAAAAGAAGCTATGCATAAGCACGAAACTCCAGCTGATGAAGCTCTTTCCCAAGAGGGTACCATCTAGCAATTTTGATACCACAATACATGCACACTAGAGTAGAATAATTAAGTACATCATGGGGGATGATATGAACCAGGATTCTCACTATTGGAGTGAGGGTTCACAGATAAGAAAGGAAGGCAGCTAGAATGATCCATGTGATGACAGATTAGAGTTGGAGACATCAGTGTAAACTCATGTTTAGCTTAACATAGATGCTCATGTTACACATAGAAATGCTTATATACGTATATATTAGTTGACATATAAGAATTTTTTTTCTCTCTCAGCTGAGAGAATCTAGAAACAGCAACATTCCAATAGCAACAAGCACACCTCAATCTCAGATCTTGGTTTCTAATACCATATTTTGGTAAAAGAAACCAGTGCTTCTAGTAGACATGTCTAATTCAAGGACCTTGGTAAGAAATGAAAAAGATGAGCCTGGAGTATCTCACAGTGCCAAAAAGTAAGGAAGTTCTCAAAAACAAACAAACACACACAAACCCTTAATGTTGGAGCAGTATGTCAAAAGGGTGAAGGGATCAAATGAAAGAACTACTGGCCAAAGCTATAATAATTACAGCAAGAAAATAAAGTAATATTTGATTATATCCCAAAGTATAAAATAAATATTTCTGAGTCTGTACTATGATAAATAAATAATTAGTTAAATAAACAAGTGAGAAAAATATCTCATGTAGGAGAACTTTTAATAATTTATGTAAATACTCTGCTTTCAAAGAGGTGGAGCATAACTCCCCACGTGGGGAGTTATGTGGACTGCATGTGATAACTTCTTTCCAAAGGACATGCTATGGAAAGGGGCTAAAATAGTACCTTTACAGTACAGACACCTGAGAAGTAGTACCTCAGCCAGGTGATCAAGGTTAACATCCACAGTGATGTCATTTTCATAGTGCCTACCATCGATGAGAATGGCACCTTACCTCTGCAGCTGTCCTCCTCAACACCCTGAATACTAAAGACGGTAGATCGTAGCTTTGAAGTCCTCCAGTAAAACGTTTTTACCTCAGAACTTTTAAACCAACCAAATTAATAATTAATGTGAAGGCAACATACTTCTAGATATGCAAGGACTTAGAAAATTTACTTCAACATATCTTTTATTAGATATTAACTTTGGCAATATTTTTCTTAAAAGAAATGAATCAAGAAGAAACAGGAATAGAGTGGATACTGGTCATGGTAAATTCAATTCAGAGAAGTAATGAGTGAAGATTCCAGAACAACAGATTTGCAACCATTCTAGCAGTAACCAGCTAACTTTAGAACAGACGTCCATGGAGGAGGTGTTCAAGAAAAGAGAGAAGTCCATATACCTTATCCCTGAGACACTAGAGGAGTTAAAGATATGAAAGAAGCTTACAGTGCAAGAAAAATAAAGGCAACTAGAAGTCCTAGGAAAAACAAAAATCCAAACAAGAAAAGTCATAAAATGTTTATTAATAGGCCAGGTTGTCATAACAATGCAAGCACTATTTACCAGCATTTATAGAATCTATTTATAGGAAAGTACAGAAGATTTCCTCACAGTTCTAGAAGAGAAAGCAAATTTTATCAACCTTAATCATATAAAAATGACACAAGTTTCGGGGCTGGGATTGTGGCTCAGTGGTAGAGCCGCTTACCTCACAATGGTGAGGCCCTGGGTTCGATCCTCAGTACCACATAAAAAGAAATAAAATAAAGATATTGTGTCCATCTACAACTAAAAAAAAATATTTAAAAAAAAATGACACAAGTTTCAAAGTAAAAATGGTGAGAAAAGCTGAAGGGAAGAGTAGGTGTGATAATGTTCCAGTCTTATAGTGTAAGATATCAAGAGGTGTGACTTATAATACATAGAAAAAGTAAAACATTTGTTTATTATTTAACATTGTGCCTGGACACATTGATGCCTGGCTGCAATGCTAGACTCTGGAGGCTGAGGAAAGAAGACCACAAATTTGAGGCAAGCCTCAGCAATTTAGCAAGACATTATCTCCCTGCCCGCCCCCCGCAATATTAAAAGGGCTGGGGATGTAGCATAGTGGTATGCCCCTGGGTTCAATCCCCAGTACCATTAAAAACTAATGTAAGCCGGACGCAGTGGCACATGCCTGCAATCCCAGCACTTTGGGAGGCTGAGACAGGAGAATCACGAGTTCAAAGCCAGCCTCAGCAATGGCGAGGTGCTAAGCAACTCAGTGAGACCCTGTCTCTAAATAAAACACAAAATAGGGCTGGGGATGTGGCTCAGTGGTTGAGGGCCCCAAGTTCAATCCCTGATACCAAAAAAAAAAAAAAAAACTAATGTAAAGTTAAATGATAGAGGACTTTAAGAGACAATTATTTGGGATGTAGAGATAGTATGGTGGTTTAAGTAAGCTAAATCTTTTTCTGTCGAAATAGGAACATAAGTAAACCTTAAAATGTATAAATCAGGAAATAACAGTATAAAACTCTTTTGATGACAAATTTAGATGATATCAGAATATTTAAAATCTAAAACTGTTAAGAATTGGATATGATTTTCTCTGGGAAATGAGATTGAGTTATGGCAGGGTGGAGGCAGTTGTTCTGCATGATTTGAAATTTTTAGTTAATATCTATTATTTAAAGAAAGACAGAAATTACTTTTTAATGACAAAGATGTCACTTTTTGTCCTGAGGAATCTCAGAATCTAATAAAGAACACTTCTTACAAAAATGTAAGGGAAAAAGAAATGAAAGGAAGGAAAGGAAGAAGGTTACAAAATTTTATTCAGTATCTCCTCTGTGCTGTGCATTTTGCTGGATGATTTAAATAGTGTTACTTTTGTTTATTTATTTTTACATGATGCTAAGGATTGAACCTAGTGCCTCACACATTCTAGGCAAGCACTCTACAACTGAGCTACAACCCCAGTCCTAAAATAGTGGTGTTTGGCTACAAAGTGTTCCCCAGAGACTCCTGTGTTGATGGCTTCAAAGTTCAGAGGTGAGGCTTTGGGAAATGATGGCTCATGAGAGCTCTGACCTCACCAGTACACCAAAATATACTGACAGATTAATAATTTGATGTCACTGTGGGAGATGGTAGAAATTTTAGGAGGTGGGGCTAGTTGGAGGAAGTAGATCACTATAGGGCAAGCCCTGGAAGGATATTTCTTTTGCCTGATCTCCTTCTCTCTTCCCTCTTTCTTCTTTCCCTCCCCCCATGCCTCTTGCTTCCTGGCTTCTATGAACTGAGCAGATTTCCTCCACCATACCCTTCCACCATGATGTTCTGGATCACCTGAGCTCAGCCCAAAGCAATGGACCAGCAAAGCATGAAATGAAACTACCGAAACCTTGAACCAGAATAAATTTTTCCTTCCCTAAGTTGTTCTTGTCAGGTACTTGGGTCACAGATACAAAAAGCTGACTAACAAACATACATTGTCTCACTTAATCTTTCTGCCATTGATTTCTCCATTTTATTTGGAATGATGGAGGCTTGAAAAAGTTAGGCAATATACTCAAGATCACAAAGCTTTTATGTACTACAGCCAAGAATTAAACTTAGGTCTATCAAAGTCTGAGTCTATGTACTTTCTCTTAGGGAAGGCAGTCATCTAGATGCTAAAGATATCTGGATATCAGTAAGATTTCTAAGATAGAAGCTGCCTTTCTGCAAGAAGTTATGGCGAAGGGTAGAGTTGCCTTACAGATCTAGGACACAGCAGGACAAGGGAGACTCCAGCCCCTTGGTCGGAGCTCCTCAGAGAAGCTGACTGCTGGGAGCCTGCTTTTGATGTCTGAGTTCTATCTAACACATTCAAAAGTCTTCACAGCTGGAGGGATGAATGATTCATCTAAACCCATCCCAGTCATCCAGAAATCCTGCCCTTTGTTGCAGTGAGACATGTGATTAACCAGGCTGAGAGGTGACTTCCCACAAGTCCTCATCCCACCTTCCTCTCCACTCCCTGTCACTCATCTGTGAGATTGGAGCTAACCTAATTTGGTCCTACTACTTCTCAGCTGGATGCTCCCCCAGAAATCTTTTTTGGTCAACTTTTTTCCTTTCCTTGGAGCAATTTCAATACCTCCTTAAACCCTTCATTCCTCTTCCTTCTTACCTCCTTCTCCTGCTTCCTCTTCTTCTTCTTCTTCCTCTTCTGCTTTCTCTTGTTCTTTTTCTCTCTTTCTCTTTTAGCTGGCAATGGCGTCTAGCACTTCTCCAAGAAACGGATACCAACATTTTAATAAACTATAAACCCAATAGATATCTATATGCATCCCTTCTTTCCTTTCTTTCATGTTAAAAGAAGGGGAGCTCTTCTCCTAGACAAAACAAACTCCTGCTTTGGAGTTTTGTGTTGTTCTTTTTTATCCCATTTGCTCCTGCTTCTCCCAGAATCTGTGCCATCTTTTTTCTTTCTCTGTCTTTCCTTTTTTCCTCCTCCATGAGTGTCTTTCCCTTACCCTAAAATACAGTTAATGAAAATTCCTTCTGTCTTCTCAATTCCACTCTTTCTTCTCCAGGTGTTTGTGGAGCACCTCTGTGTGCATGGACATTATCCTGGGCAATGAGAATACTTTTGGCATGATGCTTGTTCTTATGGAAATTATAGTCTCATGAGGGACAAAATTATATGTATAAATAAATTTACAAATTTCCACAAAGCAGGCATAGCAATGGAGAATAAAAGGAGGTCCACTTAGCTCTGAAAAGGCTTTTAGGATTTCATGACTTCTGTGACTGGAGATCAGCTGTCTTTGTTCCTCTGTGTTCTACTGCTCTCTTAACTGAATTCCCTACACATAAATTCCCCCTTTTAGTGCTTCAGTGTCTGCAGATCCAATTTTGTCATTTCCCTGTTTAGCCTTAGCTCAGTCCCAGTGGGCCCAGATACTTGAGCCCAGCATTTTAAAACACATAGGTGATTAAAGACCCTGAGTTCATTCAATAAACAAAGACAAGTGCTATGAGGAATGCTTTGTGAGAGCTTTATCTCCAGAACTAGCTTCTACTCTCTCATTTTGTTTTAAAAAAACAAACCCTTTAGAATAAAGGGCATCCAGGAGTATAGCCTAGGCATTCTCTCCTATGAGTACTAGGTGGTCGTGAGAGACAGGTGGGCTGTGGGACCTGCAAAGTAGAGAGGGAAGTACCTGAGACTGTGGGGAAAGAAAGGTCCAGATGAAGCAGAGGAGAAGGCTCCAGGAGATGCACAGCAGGGAGAATATGTCAACACTGGCTCCTTGACAAAGAGCTGACACTCCCTCTCTTTCAGTCCTGTTCCTACAGCTGCTGCAGGAGACCAAATTTAATGTTCTTCCTTAAAATGTTATTAGAAAAACTAGTCAACTAAAAGAAAATAAAAATAAGCCTGGTGAATTTCTAACTTGGTGAAAAGAAATTTCTGTGAATTGGCCACTGAGTGAATTTGCTTCAAAAGTCCAGGGGATTTTGACAATCTGACTATTGGACCAAATGCCCCTGGGAGGGGGGAGAATGGGTTATGTGGGTCAAGGTTAATGCCATGGGCAGAGAAGCTTCTGCCCACTTCTTCTTTCATAATTGGGAAGATATTGCACCATTAGTCACTTCTGCATCAACTTGTGGATAGTGGGGTTGGTCCTAAATTTATGTTTCTCAAGCTGCCTCTGCAACAGAACATGAAACTTAGATAAGGGTTTGATTAGAAGCTTGCTAGAAGCTGCCTTAAGCAGGCTATGTAACCTGTCAGTGGGCCAGAACTGGTTCACTGGCTCAGTTACATGACTATTAAATTGCCTGAAATTTTGTGGGGCTGAGAATCTAGCACAGTGTCAGAGTATGTACTTACCATATTTACCATGAAGTTCAATCCTCAGCACCAAAAAGGACAAGAAAAAGAGGAAGAGGAGGAGGAGGAGAAAAACGACAAGGAGGAGGAGGAGGAGAATGAAGAGGAGGAGGAGGAGGAGGAAGAAAGGAAGGAAGGAAGAAGAAAAGAGGTTTTGGAGGCCAGTTGATAAACATGGTAATTATTAAATATTAAATTATTTAAATTTACAATTAAATAAATTTATTAAGAATAAAGAGAATAGATTCTCAAAATTATCACTTTGTAATCCTTATACTACATTTTATTGTTATTATTTATGCTTTTGAGATTATTTACATCTATCGTATCTATAAGGTGCACCTCTGTCTTTGCCTTTGGTGACCTCGCATTAGTAGCTTGAAATGCCAAGGCAAGAATCTTTGCACCATAGAAATCTGCAGATACTATAAACCAGGGATCTCCAAACCCAGACTAACTGCTAATCATTTTGCCAATGATCCACAACAATATAGACTGCCTGAACGAGAAAGAAGAAGAGTCACATTGTACCTCTGTGGCATTCACAAAGAAACGCCATGTCAGTAAGTTACACCAAAAGCAAGCTTTAGTGTCAGATAACAGAAGAACACCCCAGGATGACACCAGTCTCCCTCAGTGGTCACAAGTCCCCAGAGTATTCCAAGTTAACCATGCACAGCAGAGACAAGTGTCCAAATGCCACAGTGATGGTTAAATTTGGGTGTTAACTTCACTGAACTGGGGAATCTCTAGACTATTGGTAAAGCACACCATAGGTACGTCAGTGAGGGTGTTTCCAAAGGTTGGTGTGCAGACCCAACCTAAATGTGGGAACTGAGGAGGGAAGACCCAACCTAAATGTGGGATCCCCTGTCCAATTGACTGGAGGGCTACAATTGAAGAAGGAGGAGGCACTTCCCGCCCCCTCTAGATCTTCCTCCAGAGCAGGTACATTTTATGCTGCTGTTGCCCCTGACCATTAAACTCCAGGTCCTTCAGTCTTTAGACTCTGGGATTTGCACAAAAGACATTCGGGGGTGAGGGGGTTTCTCAGGCCTTCAGTCTCAGATTGGGGAATGTATCATCACCTCCCAAGTTGTAGCTTCTTAGACTGAGCATGTTACCAGCTCACACATAGCTTGCACATAGCCATCTTAAGAAAATTTTAGCCTCTGCGATCATGTTAGCCAATCTAACAGATTTTTGCATGATTTCTATTCTGTTCTATTCTACTGGTTCTGTTTCTCTGAAGAATCCTAATACAGACACCAAAGAGTCCCCAAATTCCTCTACCACTTTACCAAAAGCTCGGTCCTTGTTCCCAATATCAATCCAATAATGAGGACATGGTTTTGAGAAAAAGGAAAAAGAAGTTTCATTGATTCACTAGCACAGCAGAAACACAGGAGACTCCTAAAAAACAAACAACCCAATCAATAAATGGGCTAAGGAGCTGAACAGACACTTCTCAAAATATATACAATCCAACAACAAATATATGAAAAAATGTTCAACATTTCTAGCAATTAGAGAAAAGCAAATCAAAACTAAGATTTCATCTCATGCCAGTCAGAATGGCAGTTATCAAGAATACAAACAAGTGGTAGCAAGGATATGGGGGGAAAGGCACACTCATACATTGCTGGTGGGACTGCAAATTGGTACAACCAATCTGGAAAGCAGTATGGAGATTCCTTAGAACACGTGGAATGGAACCACCATTTGACCCAGGTATCCCACTCCTCTGTCTTAACCCAAAGGATTTAAAAACAGCATACTACAGTGACTCAGCCACTTCAATGTTTATAGCAGCTCAATTCACAATAGCTAAAGTGTGGAACCAACCTAGATGCCCTTCGATAGATGACTGGATAAAGAAACTGTGGTATATATACACAATGGAATATTAGTCAACAATAAAAGAGAATAAAATTATGGTATTTGCAGGTAAATGGATGGAGTTGGAGAATATCATGCTAAGTGAAGTAAGCCAATCCCAAAAAACCAAAGGCCTAATGTTCTCTCTGTTAAGTGGATGCTGATGGGGCGGGGACAGGGGGGGTGGAGAATGGAAGAACTTTGGTCAAAGGGGAGGGAGTGGAGGGGAGGGGACACGGGAACAGAAAAGATGATAGAATAAGATGGACATCAATGCCCTAGGTACATGTTTGACTACACATATGGTGCATCGTGTACAACCAGAGAAATGAAAAGCTATGCTCCATTTGTATACAATGAATCCAAATGCATTCTGCTGTCATCTATACCTAATTAGAATAAAAAATTTTTAAAAATACATGACCAGTGTAATTCTACATCATGTACAACCTCAAGAATGGGAAGTTATAATC
The DNA here is from genome assembly GCA_028644305.1 of Xerus rutilus. Taxonomy (NCBI): domain Eukaryota; kingdom Metazoa; phylum Chordata; class Mammalia; order Rodentia; family Sciuridae; genus Xerus; species Xerus rutilus. Next base: position 119,056,314 of record CM053399.1, read on the forward strand.
CATATATATACAATATGTACAATACACTGTACTTTCATGCATATCTAAAAAGCACAAATAAAGAATAATTTTAAAATTTAGAAAAAAAAGTCTCAGTGGCAGAGCAACAAGGGCAATATTCAAAGTGTGAAGCAGACCACTGTTACACCACCATAAGGTCACCTCAGCCTCCCATTCAGAAACTGTTATAATTTAGATGTGGAATGTCTCCCAAAGGCTCATGAGCCTTCTCCCAAAGGCTCATGGTGGGTCCCTGGCTAGTGGTGCTTTTGAGAGGTAGTGGAAACATTAAGAGGTGGGCCTAATTGGAGGGAGTAGGTCACCCTTGAGGGCTATAATGGGACCCTGGGTCTCTCCCCTACCCTTTCATTCTCCCTACCCCACATGGTCTCCAAAAGGTGAATAGCTTTCTTCCACCACACCATTTTGCCATGATGCCCCAAAACAATGGAGCCAAGTAACCATGGACTGAAATCTTGAGCCAAAATAAATCTTTCCTCCTTTAAGTTGATTTTTCTCAAATATTTTGTCACAATGACAGATAGATGACCAACATAGGTACCATCTAAAAACAGGGAGGGAGCAGAAATCTGAAAATCTGAGCCTAGTGTCTTTAAACCAATAAAGGTAATAATTTCCTAGGTGTGGCAGTACATGTCTATAGTTTCAGCTACTCAGGAGGCTGAGGCAGAAGGATAGCAAGTTTGAGGCCAGCCTGGGCAACTTAATGAGAAACTATCTCAAAATAAAATAAAAAGGGCTGGGATGTAGCTGGGGCTGGTAAAACGCCCCTGGGTTAAATTTCCAGCACCAAAAACAGAAAGAAAGAAAAACATTTAAATACAACTGAACAAAATTATTCTGGTGGAACTGAAAGGGCACCTACCCCCTGAGGACAAGCCCTTCAGGGTGGTAATGATTGAATGAGGAACCAGTGATTGGTGGGAACAGACTGATTATAGACCAATTACTTTGTTGTGATTTTTGCACATTAAAGAACAGTGTATGTAAATGATGATATTCATTTTTTTTTCCAACACTGAGGACTGAACCCAGGGGCACTGTAACACTGAGCTACATCCCCAACCTTTTTATTTTGAGACAGAAACTCCCTAAGTTGCCCCAGCTGGCCTCAAATTTGCAGTCCTTTTTGCCTCAGCCTCCCAAGCAGCTGGGGGTATTGAACTTTTATTAAAGTGCTAATTACTATCAGAACTTTCACATGTAGATGAAAGTAAGGCTTAGAAAGTTTCTGGGACCTACCCAAGATCACTTTGGAGGAAGAGATTGAGGCAAGCCTTAAAGGCTGGTATGACTACAAGGATGGACAAAACCCTTGTGTGTTACTCCTCTCAGCATCTCTGTTCAGGCTTTTCTGTGGTCCTTTCAATTCAGCTGCAGGAATGGAGAAGCCAGGAGAAGGCCTGAGGGCAGATAACCTGGGAGCCACGTAAAATCAGGAAAACTGTTACTGCAGAGGCTAACCATGACCACTTAGGCCCCGGGCAAGAAATGAAGTGTCATCAGAAAGGAAGTTGAGGTCAGAAGGGAATGCACAAATCACCAGGTAGGTAAATGGACCACAGGGTTGACGGCTAATATTGCTAAGAGTCTGGAGTCATGCCTGAGCAGAGAAGATGGACTGTGAAGAACCAAATCCAGGAATCCTGAGCCAGCTTTCTTCTTCTACAGTGCCCAGCTCATCCTGTCAGAGGAGCAGTAGCCTCATCCAGGAGCCAAACCAGACACGAAAACAGCCTTTCTCCAAAGTGTGACTATTACTCATGCATTCCCTCCCACCGCCCTGCCTGGCCCATGAGTGTCCTCTCCATCTGACTCTTAGTTGTTTTGAAAAAGAAATATTTTCTTAGTTTATCAAAATAATTCATGTAGATAATTTTAGAAACTCAAATAATACAGAAAGACTTACTTATAAGAAGAAAGAGAAGTCATCTGTCCCAACCCACCTCCGTTCCCGGTCCAACTTTCCATGCTTTGTACTCAAGTTCTGCAAACATCCACGTGCCTGGGCCCCTCCACATCTCTCAGAACAGCACATGCCCAAGCCTGTCCCACTGTTCCTCCTCTGGTTTCATTATCCCAGAGAGGGTGGAGGACCAGCAAAAAGGTCCCAAAGTATAGCTTTGGTGAATACAATTAGATAAAGCTAGGAGGAGAGGAAGGGAGGTGTCCACCCAGGCCCTTTTTGTTTCCCTGATTTCCATGGACAGATGGATGGTTTCTCCCCATTGTCTGGAGTGTATTGTATACTTTGCCAGCTCAAGGGAATGAGTCAGCCTCTCCCTCCTCCTTTACTTCCCATCCGCTGATAATGAAGCTCTCTAAAACCTTATTGGTTTCCCTTAACACTAAGAAAGCCTTCAAACAATTTGAGTTCAAAGTCACATTTTTTCATCTCAATGGCAGAAGTTTCTTTTGGGGTCTGGCGCTGCAACGGCTCCAGTTTTCCTTTTTCGGCTTCCTCAGGGATATCATTCTTGTATTCATTCACTCAAGAAACATTTGCTAGGCATCCGCTCTCTGCCATGCTCAGCACAGTGGACTCAGTTTATATGCAGTTTGCACCCTCGTGTTGCAATGGCCTAGAGAGAAAGTCAGATGAAAAGGCCACCGTAAGGCAGTGTTGTGAGAGTATTCACAGACAAAAGTCAGTGGAAGCAGGAGGAAGGGTTCCACACCCCTGCCTGAGTGATCAGGGATAGCTTCTCAGATATGGTGAAAAGAGGTGAATTTTGACTGTCAAGTCTAAGACAAGGGTTAGTGCAGAGCATCGAGGAGCACTGAGTGTGCCTGGAGTAATCTTCCTGAGATCAGAGGCCCCAAACCGCTGATTGGCATTGTAAACACCTGGACAACATCTGTCATTAGTAACATCCAAAATAATGATTTTTTTTAATTTTATTTATTTATTTATTTATTTATTTATTTATTTATTTATTTAGACAATGGTACCTGCATCCCTTCAGATTTTGGTTTTTATAAACCAGTTCCCCAGTTTTGAGATCTATCTGTGGACTTGAATCTGAAACTGACCAAATTGCATTGTTATATTGTATGCATGTATGCATATATAGCAACAAATCTATGAATAATTATAATGCACCAGTGGCCGAGGGCAAGCTAAATAAGTAGCCCAGTTCCAGTGGCCAGCCCACTCCTGGCTCTCTGGGGCTGCCTGGACTTCAGTCCGGCTGTGCTGCTCCCGGAGACTCAGTTTCAGTATTTGTCACAAAAGATGCTTCCTTGCTCACAAGAGGGTCTGAGCCCACCAAGGCCCTGAAAAAGGAAGCAAAGTGCTTCTCAAACCTTCATTCCCACTCTTTCTAGAAGTTGTATGGAGGAGAGAGGAAAAAGAACCACAGGATCCATGAAAATCCCTGGTACCTCTGGAAGTCTTTCCCCAAAATTTCACTCTGGGGGCTAGGGATGAAGCTCAGTAGCAAAGCATGTGTGAGGCATGGGGTTCCATCCTTAGCACCACATAAAATAAAAAAATAAAAGGCATTCTGTCCATCTATAATGACAAAAAAAAATCTTTTAAAGAAATTTCAATGTGGTATTTCATCCTTTTACCTGAACCCTTTGGTAGTCATTAAGCTGAGATTCATGAGAAAATAAGATTTGGAGTAAATAAGTTGTAATATTTTCATTTTGACAGGAAAAGAACCTATCAACACTGAAGAATTATAAAGTGAAAGCCATTGGGCAAAGGAAATGATCCAGGTTAAAAAGGACTGAGACATTGAAATTTCACAAATTGGCCCCGGGTAAGGCTTGCCTTTAAAGAGGTGGAGGAAAACAGGTAGAAAAAGTGGCAGGGGAAAGAGAAGATAGGAAAAGCAATAGTAAAAGAGACAGACAAAACAAAATGAAAGGTAGAAAGAAGCCTGGGAAAATGAGAAAAAAGTGTTCAAACTAGGATCACAAAAATGAACAATGTTATAGCAAATGTACATTAAAATAAGTACTGATACGAGGTAAAGGAGACAAGATAGCAAGCCATGGCTGATATCATTCTTAGTCCAAAAAGAATATTTTGGCCTTGGCTAATTTTAAAAAATGTCCAGCCAGAGACTTATCAAATATGCCCTTCCATTGTCATTTCCAGGCACTGCGGCTAATCCACCAGCTAATCCACCTGCTCAGCATGGCCGCCCAGTAGGGCACAGGTTCCTAACTGGGATGGGAGTTACCTCCCTGAACTCATTACAGGGAAGGGGAGTTGAGTTCTGCTCCTTTTCAAAGCTAAAATTAAATTTTCTCTGCTTGCCTTCGTAAATTCCTTTTGAGTTACTCCTTCATCCCTCCATGCCTCATTTTTTCTGAGAGAAAATAGTCCAATGAACAAAGAGTCCAATTATCTTCTACATGTAGGAGAAAGGGACCATAGCAACTCTTAGAGAAATCATTTCAGATTCCACTCACAGCATAAAACATTCTTTTCTCCCTCTCCGCCCACCCCTCCATCACTTCCAGGAGCCTTCATCTTGAGAATACTGTCCCACTAGTAATCCACCAAAAAAAAAATCAAACTTCAATATATATACATTTTCAAGTTACCTACAAGGTACACACTTATAGCCCTTTCTGCACATGAGTGCACATGAGTGCCCAACAAGAAATTGTAGCTTAATATATTAGGAATCAACACACTGGTGAGGAAACACTCTGTCCAAGTTGTCCATCCAGTTATTGAGAAGTTTATCTTTCCAGAAAAAAAAATGTCAAAGGGGGAAATTACAACCCATGTAAGTATACTTTATCTGTCCTGACAAAAATAGAGAAAAAAAATATTACTGTGTCCTAGAAGTTTACAATAAAGCTGGTTGAAAACACAGGCATTTTTTTTTAAGCACCACCGGGAGCTATTTATAGGCTTTAATTGTAAGCAGTAAATTTGGGAAAACATGTTACCCTGAAAACATTATTTATTTTTCTCTATGAGCTGTGGAAAGTATTGATTTGGAAATATGCATTTATCTGCCCACTGAGTCTTTTGGAAAACATGTTCTGGTTCCCTTTATGAACTCAGCCTGTCCTCTTGAGTTTATGTAGAAATTAATTTCTTTTGGCATCATACTCGTTTCTTTGTCTAAGGCATATATAAGGTTTACTACATCTCTCCAGAGCTTTGTAAATATTGGTACTGAGGTTTTCTGAAACAGGAAGAACATTAACCCCACCTGGGGGAGGCTGGTCAGCAATGATTGTGGGTCTTTTTTAGCTAAAAGTGAAGTTTTTCTCTGTAGCAAGAGAGAGCTCATCATGCAAAAGCTCATTAGGATAGGCATTAAGGAAGAATGTTTTTGACAAAGACGATGCCGAACAAATTCTCAAACTGGCTACCAAAGAGTATCTATTTTAGGAGATGCTTAAAAGAAGTACTCATGTTGCCGGGAAGCGACGTATACCCATAACTCCAGTGGCTCAGAAGGCAGAGGCAGGAGGATCGTGAGTTGAAAGCCAGCCTCAGCAACTTAGTGAGTCTCTAAGCAACTCAGCGAGAACCTGTCTCTACATAAAATATAAAAAGGGCTGGGATGTCACTCAATGTTTAAGCACCCTTGAGTTCAATCCTTGGTACTACTACTACTACTACTAATATTATTAATAACAACAACCCATGTTATATTATCATTTCTTTTAAGTTGCTTTAGCAGTACAGGGTTTATAACAATGAAAGTCCTTAACTATACTGGGGGGAGCAAAAGCCACACTCACAAATAACCTCTATTGTGGAGGTTTATGACAAGATTCTATAAGAATGTAAGCTAAAACAGGAAATTCCTTTTTGCCTACACTGTCCTCCCAGTCTTATCTTGTCCACCGCTGGATTCCAGGAGCTCAGGAGAAGAACAGGCCAGACTGCTCCTAACCTTGAATGGCCCATCTTCTCCTATTCAACTAAAATCTTTAACTTTCCAAAGAAGGAACTGGGGTGAATTTTCTATCACTCAGTGTGCCATTACTCTGCTAGCAGAGAACAAGTAAAGACATCAGACCTCTAAGTGTAACAACCTACAACCTACTTTTCTCCACAGACCAGATTCTTAGTTTAGTTGACTGTGGCCTGGACAATAGGATTTATTTGATTAAGGAACAATGTTATGTGGGTTTTATCAGTTTCTGCAAGAAAGAACCAATTATAGTCACTTTTCTTAAAAGGATATTTTGTCACAAAAAATATCTAGAATAAGATTGAAAAAGAAAAATTAATAAGCAAAAGGAATAATATATGCAATATACATAACAAAAGTATTATACCCCCAGAATTTTAAAATGCCTAAAAATCCAGGTGTGGTGGCACATGCCTGTAATTCTAGCAGCTCAGGAGGCTGAGGAAGGAGGATCACAAGTTCAAAACCAGCCTCAGCAACTTTAGTGACCCTAAGCAACTTAGCAAGATCCTGTCTCAAAATAAAAAAATAAAAAGGGTTGGGGAAATTGCTCCGTGGTTAAGTGCCCGTGGGTTCAATCCCTGGTACAAAAAAAAAAAAAATCTAATAAACAACTAAGAAGGAAAAAAGCACTACAATAGGAAAAATGAAGACCTGTTTGTTTTTGAGGTGGATGACCTAACATTTGAATGCCCATCTAATGTAGGTCAGTGTTAGTCGAAAGTAAGATCCCATTTTCCACTGCAGGAGCAAGAGAGGCCAGAGAATCCTGCTCTTAGTCACTGGTTCCCATAGTTCATTTGTGTGACCTAGCTCACTTAATTGCTTGCTCCCACTTGGAACTCTTGAGTCTTGAGAAATGATACAAAAATAGAGGGGCAACAGAGAAGTTACTCACAGTTGTATCAAGACATCTGAGACATTAGTGGTAGTATATGTAGAGGATCCCAGTGACCGCTTCTTGCCTGTCCTGTCCTCTCCTGCCCTATCTCCTGATCTGTAGTTAGACTGCATTCCCCACTGCCCAGCTTTCCTTCCTCAAACCTTGTTTTCCAACTTTCTCCTGGATTCTGTAAATTCCTCCCCATCCTCTCAGCAAAACCTGTTTCTGTCAAGACTGGCTGGAGTTAGTTGGCTTTTGTTGCTGTAACTAACTGACAGAGGAAGTGAGTTGATAGTTCCCAAATGAAGCAACATGTGGAAAATAAAGAGAGAAAAGTTGTCAACCTCACTGGTTATTGAAGAAGAGTAAATAAAAAGAATAACATATTCCTTTTCATGACATTAGCAACTACTAGAAGAATTTAGTGTTGCAAAGGTGTAGGAAAAGAAGCAATCACAATAAGCCATTAATGGGAATATAAAACTGATTTAAGTTTTCCAGAAGGTGGACTAGAAGTATAGAACGGGACTTGAAATGCATGTACCTTTTGATCCACAGTTTTCCAACTAGCAATCTATCTTTTTGTTTTGTTTTGTTTTGTTTTTTGGTGGTACTGAGGATTGAACAGTGGAGTGGAGGTACTCTACCACTGAGCTACATCCTTACCAGGTTTGTTTGGGAGCTTGGGGAGGTTTGGGGGTAGTATTTTTGGTACCAGAGATTGAACCCAGGGACTGGGTTCACCACTGAGCCCCATCCCCAGCCCATTTTAATATTTCATTTAGAATCAAGGTCTCACTGAGTTGCTTAGGGCCTCCCTAAGTTGCTGAGGCTGACTTTGAACTTTCCATCCTCCTGCCTCAACCTCCTGAGCCACTGAGCCTGGCTTTTCTTTTCTTTTTTCCCCAACACTGAGGATTGAATCCAACACATTCCCAGTCCATTTTTACTTTTTATTTTGAGACAGGATCTCGCGAAGTTGCTGATGTGAACTTATAGTCTTTCTGCTTCAGCCTCGTTTCTGGAATTAGAGTTGTTTTATCTCAAAGAAATAATTAATCATCATGTTTATATTTTTTTAAAAAAATGTAAACAATCTAAACAGGCATCAATAGACAAATAGGTAAGTTATAGTAAATCCCTGTGATAGAGTATTATTCAGCAATTTAAAAGGCCAGTGTATCTCTTTTTCTCACTTTTTATTTTACTTGTTTTTATTAGTTCTTTTTAGTTATACATGTAGAATCCATTTTAACATAATTATACAAGCATGAAATATATCTTGTTCTAATTCAGTCCCCAGTACCTCTCCTTCCCCTTTCCTCCTTGACTGCCTTCTCCCTTCCCTCTATTGATCTTTTCCCCATTTACCCGTAATAAAAAGGCCATTGTATTTCTATTTACTAAGAAACATCTCCACAGCATGCATGGAAGAGAAAAAAAGTGCAGAAGAATAAATTTTGTGTTGACTTGATGTAAAAAGTAGAGTAGGCAGGATTCTAAATCGTCCCCAGGATCTCTGTCCCTTATGTTACACCTGTCATTCTGCTACATTACATAGAGAAACAGATTTTACAGACATCATCAAGCTTATGGACCAGTTAGTTGACTTGGAGTGAATCAAAAGGGAGCTTATCCAGGGAGCCTGACCTGATCACATGGACCATGGCAGAGGGAAAGTCAGAGCACAAGAAAGACTCAGTGTCCGCTTACTGATTTGAAGAGGAAGTGATAGAGGGGGCCCACAGAAAAGATCCAGCAGTGACCTCGAATGAACTTATAGTGACTCCAGCCAACGAGACCACAGTCAACAACAAAGACCTCGGTCATAGCCGCAAGAAAATAAACAAATCTGAAAGAGCTTGGAAGTGGATTTCCACCCAGAGCCTCTAGATAGGAGCCACACTTGGCTGACACCTTGATTTCAGGCTTTTCAGACTCTGAGTAAAGAATTCCGTTGAGCCAGTGTGGTGGTGCATGTTGGTGATTCCAGCCACTTGGGAGGCTGAGGCAGGAGGGTCACGGATCACAAATTGGAGGTCAGCCTGGGCAACCTAGCGAAGCCCTGATTCAAAATTAAAAATAAAAATGACTGGAGATATAGCTCAGTGGTAAAGTGCCTCCAGGATCAATTCCCAGTACCAAAGAAAATAGCAAAGAGAGAGAACCCAGCTGACCACCCAACTTTTGGTAATTTCTTATGCAACAATAGAAATCGGGCATCTGCAAAATGAAATTGAGGGGATGACACTTATTTTTTATACTACTCTGTATTGCTTGCCTTTTCTTCACAAATACAATTAGAAAAATATTTAACATTTGGAAAAAAACAGAAACCACACAATCTACCTGGAAGCCATTTGGGTGTCTCTGGATTTCTCCTGCAGCCTGTTACAGAAGAAAAATCTGAGACCAAGAAAGTTTGGCTGTAGATCTGTTGTGGGTTTTGTTTGTGTTTAGTTTTATCCATACCTCATACTCAGGAAGAATTTCTTATACTTCCTAGCAAAGAAAGTACTGAGAATCAAGAAAACTGGTTCAAGTAAAACATTAACACTTCCAACCTTGCAGACTTGTTTCTTTGTTTGGACAATGGAGCTATATTAGGCTGCTGCAAGGATTAACCATAATAATGATTGTGGAAACACATAGCTCAGTGCCCGATGTTTAACAGTATCTGACATCTATGGAGTCCTGCAATTTTCCAGGCACCATTCTATGAGGTATCCATCCTTGCTACTGAGAGCATGATGCAGCCCGAGGTATCACCAGGGAGCATGGTAGAGAGGGGGATTCTCAGGCCCTCCCCACACCTACTGAACCAGAATTTGCATGTTAAGAGGATTTGTAGGTGATATGAGTACACATCAAAGTTGTTAAAAATGTACACTGAGTGTAGTGGCTCACATCTGTAACCCCAGAAACTTGGGAGGCTAAAGCAGGAGGATCACCAGTTTGAGGACAGTTTCAGCAAATAAGCAAGGCCTAAGCAACTTAGTGAGACCCTGTCTTAAAATAAAAAAATAAAAATGTGCTGGGGATGTGGCTCAGTGATTAAGCACTCCTGGGTTCAATCCCTGGTACCAAATGGAAAATAAAAATGCAAGTAACCTTAACACCCAGTCCTTATGTGCATCTTAAAAAGAAAGCACTACATCATTCTCATTTTAAGGTGAATCAATTAAGTCCCAGACAAGGTAATCTGGCCAAGGTTAGTAAGACACATCTGATTTCTCTAGCTTCACCACACTGCTCTACTGCCGGTCCTAGAAGATGTCCAACAGAGGACAGCTGAAGTTAACTATGATTCCATAGTTCTTCCCTCAGTACTGCCATCAGGATGTAGGGACAGCCTGGATTATATTTCCCAATTTTAAAGAAGAAAATAACATTTTAAAGTCATAGGAATTCTAACCCAAAATAGATTTAGAACAAGTCTTTATAATATCTTATTCTTTCCCTTTTTCTTCATTTTTCTTACCATATTTAGTTTCTTATGTTAGTATTATATGTCCCTCTATCTTATTAAAAGGCTCCGCCCAAATGGAGATGTTTAATGTCAATGGGAACCCTCATGCTCAGTGAGATGAACTGGGCACATGTTCAGTGTGTGCCCAAGGTCAAAGGTGAGTAAGAAGTATTTGATTCAGGCCGGGTTCAGTGGCACACGCCTGTAATCCCAATGGCTCAGAAGGCTGAGGCAGGAGGATCACAAGTTCATAAGACAGCCTCAGCAACTGCAAGGCACTAAGCAACTCAGTGAGACTCTGTCTCTAAATAAAATACAAAATAGGGCTGAGGAAGTGGCTCAGTGGTCAAGTACCCCTGAGTTTAATCCCTAGTACCCTCCCCCCCTAAAAATATATCTGATCCAAAGGAGTAGTTCAAGCTGGTGGTATTTTTAAATCTTTGATTGTTTATTATAACTTACACTCATATGTCACCTTACAGATTGGTTTTTATGTATATTACATACTGTAATCCCGATGGCAGGCACAGTTATTCCAGATGTATAGACAGGAAAATGAGGCTTGCTCATAAATGATAGAAACTGAACCTTGAACCTATGCTTGGAAAACATCCAAATCTGTATGTGCATTATCATAAAAGAGGTATCTCTAGTGTTTATTGGTGTAAGTCCAACCTCGTGAGGAAAGACCAATCTGAAATACTAAAATATGAATTTTAATTATATTTAAAGAAAGCCTGGGTTTATTTTAAATAATATGAGAACAATATGCCCGCTAGTAGAGACTTCAATATTTTCCCTTCCTTTCTTTTTATAGTATTCATTTGCATAACTAATTCCTTTTTAGAGATTATATAGCAAAAATGGCATTTGTGAAAGCAGCTGGCACATGGGAGAAACGGAATAAAAGTTATTTAACAAGAAAAGGAAACCAGACCAGCACTTGTCCAAGCTATCACAAACTCTATTTCTGAAATGAAGTACAATGAAATCCTTTTTGACACTGCTTCAGAGGAAAAGAACAACTGTGTACCAAATGGGCGAACCACATTCAGATCTACTCTGGCCACCTGTGACTACAGTTCATCTGTGGGCCATACATGAGAAACCATGTGGCCATAAGTCAATGATAAGTAACAGTGATGATCTACCATGTTTTTATTATGTTTGTGAAGTACCAGTATCTTATCATATCTATTCCCCTCCCCTCAAAAATCACCAGAAATCTTTGCCACAAAATCAAAACTTCTAATCTTATCATAAGTTCCCAGTTCATTCTCAAACATGTAGGACCCAGAGTCCTACATGATGGAGACTCAAGCAGAAAATATGTTCTTTAGACACCAAAATTTCTCAAATGGGAATCTCAGGAAATTCTAAATTTGTTTCTTTTTCAGAAGAAAAACAATGCATGATGTGAAGGATAAAATATTAACTCACTACTGAAATAGAAGGGATGAGGTAAGGATCTTTGGGGTCCTGCCGTTCAGGTTCTCATCCTGCTTCTGCAGCTCTCTGGTGCTGTGCCCAAAGAGCGGCAGGGGTGGGTACTTCTATTTAATGGAGAGTATATAGTGAAAGAAAGCTTACTTGATCCTGTAAACAGATGCTGATGGTAATGACTCTTCTCTGCTCACTAATTTCCAAGGTTGTTGGTGGTCACTTTATCCATCCATTTTGATGGATAAATATATCCATCTCAATAAGTTAACCATTGAAAATATAGGGAGAAAGGACAGTGATAAGTCCAGAGAAGAATCATCAGAACAGTCTACTAAAAGCTGACTACAGGCCAGGCTTTTAAATGCCAATAGATTTAAGAAAATAACAGCAACAGCTAGCATCTACTAAGTACTTAGTGTGTGCTGGCCATGATTATGAGTATTTTATGTGCATGAACTTACTTAATTCTCACATCTTTACAAAGTAGGAACTGACATTTTCCTCATTTAACCACACAGGAACCAGACACGACGAAGCTAAGGAATTTGCACATGATCACACAGCCACTAGGCTGCAGGGATGGAACCTGATTTCAGGCAGATGGGTCAAAAGCATGTGCTCATGTCCTCTTTAGCTTTGTCTCATTTAATCCTCACCACACACTCCATGAGTTTTCTTTTTCTTTCTTTCTTTTTTTCCTTTTTTTTTTGTTTGGTTGTTTTCATCCCAAAGATTGAACCCAGGGCACTAACCCCAGAGCACATCACCAACCCTTTTTATACTTTATTTTTTTAGTTGTAGATGAACATGATACCTTTATTTATTATTTTCTGTGGTGCTGAGGGTCAAACCCAGTGCCCCACAGATGCAAGACAAGCGATCTACCGCTGAGCCACAATCCTAGCCCCTTTATGCTTTATTTTGAGATAGGATCTTGCTAAATTGCTTAGGTCCTTCCTAAATTGCTGAGGCTGGCCTCAAACTTGCAATCCTCCTGCTTCAGCTTCCCTAGCAGCTGGGATTACAGACATGTACCACCTTGCGCAGCCCCTCCCTTATTTCTTAAAAAGTCACACTGTGTTTTAGAGATGTAAAGAGTCCCCTCTAGAATCACACAGCTGACAAGTGTAATAAGCTAAAACTGAATTCCAGGTCTCACCAACACCATCCTTCTGTTTATTAATCACTTGGCACTCCCATCACTGACTGAGTTTAAAAATTTAAACACTACAGTCTGCTGCCACATTAAGTGATCTGCACAAAGTGGTTACAAACAAAATGTCACAGAAAAGTATCTGAAAGCCATTGCTGATTATTATAAAAGATAAGTGATAATGACTTCATCATTGCACTTCCTCAAAGATCTATTTGTGTGATTGCAGAAAATGTTTACCACTTAGAACCAATGTCTGAAACCCCTAAGGACTGTTATTTATTCCAGAATCTAACATTTTCAGCCTTCATAAAAAATTCTGGGGTACACAAAGTGTGGTAGCACACACCTGAATTTCCAGCAACTCTGGAGGCTGATACAGGAGGATCAAGGCCAATCTCAACAACTTAGCAAGGCCATAAGCAACTTAGAAGACCTTGTCTCAAAATAAAAAATAAAAGGCCTGAAGATGTGGCTTAGTGGTAGAGTACCCATGGGTTCAATCCCCAGTACCACAAAAAAAATTGTTTAAAGAAATCAAAAGAAAAAGAAAATGAATAGGAAAAAATTCACCATGAATAATTAAATTCAGTGATTTTATCCATCTACTTTATAATTTTTATTTTCTACTTTTTTATAAACATACATTATTTATAAAATAAATTTCTAAATTTTGAAAAAGATAGTTAGTTGCAACTTTAAGGAAAAAAATCGTCCAGTGAGGCAATGTAATTTTAACTTAATAACACAGTGCCCTAAAGGGAGTTGCTTATAGCTGCCTAAATTGCTCCTAAAGTACATAAATGGCCAGTTGGCTATGAGTTTCTAAAGAGGCCATGCTAAGGGCCACAGTGGAGGTCTTAACAAGAGTTACTCGTTATGATATTGCTGAGAGAAAAGAGATGAAGATGCTACTGGAAAGTAAATTAGACAACAGGGAGAGGAAATATTTTACCATCCTTAAAGTGCAAGCAGTAGTTCAATCTGTGTCATCGGGCCATGTTATGTGGACTCCTCTGTTACTTCAAAACATGTTACTTCAAAACTCCTCTCCTGGAAGTTACTTCTAGCCTCACAATTGTGAAGGCTAGAAGACCAAAATTAAGGTGTTGGCAGATTGAGTTTCTTCTAAGGCCCCATTCCTTGACTGATGGATTTATGCCTTCTCTCTGTGTCCTAAAATGGTGCCTTAGTCCGTTTTTTGTTGCTATAACAGAATATACGGACAATGGGTTATTTATAAAGAACAGGAATTGATTGACAGTTCTGGAGATTGGAGAGTGCAAAAGCATGGTGCTGGCATCTGTTCACCATTTGTTGAAAACCTTCTAATCTCATCATCCTATGGTGGAAGACAGAAGGGCAAATGAGCATGTGCACGTGAGAAGGAAGGGAACTGAACTCTTGCTTTTACCACTTCATTGCACCCCAACTCACCTCTGAGATGATGGCATTAAATCATGAAGGCAGAGCCCTTGTGACCTAATCACCTACCAACACTGTGGCATTGGGACTTAAGTGTCCAACATGTGTACTATGGGACACATTCAAACCATATTCTGAGCTTTTTGTCTATATGTATGTATCCCTTGTGTCTGTGTGTCCTCAAGGCACTTTACTTCTATACTTTTGAGCTACATCCCCAGGCCTTTTTGTTTTGAAACAGGATCTCATAAATTGCCCAAACTGGCCTTGAACTTGAGATCCTCCTACCTCAGCCTCCCTCTTAACTCTTGTTAAGACCTCCACTGTGGCTACCTCCCAAGTAGCTGGTATTGCAGGTGTGTGCCATCACACCAGGCCTGATCTACTCTTTTTATATAAACATCAGTCATATTAGGCCAACAACCTCATTTTAACTTAATTACCTTTTTAAAAAGTCTCTTTTCAAAGATAGGCACATTCTGAGGTAGTGGATGTTAGGATTTCAACATAACAATTTGGTAGTTGAAAAAGTGGGGGACCAAATTCAGCTCATAGGAAACAGAAATTCAAATTAATTATTCCCATGGAGCCAGTGAGAGGTGCGACCTTTCACAGTGTCTTCATAATAAAGTAAATTGCAATTGCTTTTCAAAAAAAAAAAAAAGTTTTTAGGGCTAAGGATGTAGCTCAGTAGTAGAGCACATGTCCCATATGTATGAGGCCCTGAGTTCAATCCCCAGCACTGCAAAAAGAAAAACAAAAGAAAAGAAAAGAAAAAAGAAACAAAAAGATTGGTTTATCAACCTCAGCACTGTTGACTAAATAGTTTGTTGCTGTGATGGGGCTGTCCTCTGTATCATAGAATATCCAGCAGTATTCCTGGCTTCTACTCAAAAGATGTCCGTACTATTACCCTGTCTATCCACAAGTTGTAGCAACCAAAATTTTCTCCAGACATTGACAAATGTTCCCTGATGAGGAAAATTACCCTTCACTGGAAACCACTTATTTAAAGTGACTCAGTTTATTCAATCAGAGCTAGTAAAAAAGACAAAACAAATGTGGAGCACCCTTCTTATATTGGCCAATACCAGGGTGATTTCTCAGAGACAATTTTGATAAGTGGCCATAACAACCCCGAGAGGTAGGATTACATCCCCATTTTCTAGATTAGGAAATGAATCTGAGAGGATGAATGGCTTCCAAGGAGATCCCACAGTGGGTAAATGGTAGAAGGAGGGTCCAAATCTTAGCAGGCATCCACAGTTTGTGTTCTACTGGTAGAATGAGAAGAATGTTGTCATACACATAAACAGAAACCATACATACTGACATATTCTGAAAGGGTGAGAGCACTGACCTATAAGGACATTCCACAATGTGATAATTCTGAGTCATAAGAGACTGGATAGTTTAGCAGTTAATAATTGAATAAACAGGTGAAATTCCAACTCTGTTACCAAACAGCTATGAAAGAAACTTGAAACCTCCTGCTTCCTAATGATGTGTAATAACACCTCATGGGAGTGTTGTAAGGATATAACAAGACGATATATGTTTATTGCTTAGAGAAATGCCTGACTCATAGTAGGGGCTCAATAAAGGTTAGCTGTTGTTGGAGGGGTGGTGTATGCCTGGTCCCAGCAACTCAGGATGCTGAAGCAGGAGGATCTCAAGTTCAAGGACAGCCTCAGCAACTTAGGCCCTAAGCAACTTAGTGAGACTCTGTCTCAAAATTTAAAAATTTAAAATAAAAGGGCTGGTAAATGTAGCTCAGTAGTAAAGCACCCCTAGGTTCAGTTCCCAGTACCTCAAAAAAAAAAGTTTGCTCTTACTGTTTATGTATCAACATATCCATTACACACAATTGAAAACTGCTAGGACCTTTCTACATAACTAAGTAACTTGTGTGTTTGTTTCCTAGGATTTCCACAACAAATACAAACTAAGTGGCTTAAAAACAACAGAAATCATTTTCTCACAGCTCTGGATACCAGAAGTCTAAATTCAAGATGTGGCAGGGCCATGGTCCCTCTGAGACTCTGGGTAGCATCCTTCCTTGACTCTTCTAGCTCCTAGCCCCACTGCTCCCACCTCTCCCTCTGTCTTCACATGGCATGCTCTCCAGTGTGTCTGTGTTCACATTTCCTTCATCTTGTAAAGACACAGTTCATGTTGGATGAGGACATGTCCTACTGACTACGGCATCATCTTAACTAATTACATCTACAATGCCCCTGTTTCCAAATAAAGTCACATTCTCTAGGTACTAGAGACTGGAAATTTCCACACGTCTTCTTCGGGGACACAATTCATCCCATAATACTGGAGATGTACATCCTGTTATTTGGACTTCTTTTCTTCTAATGCCTTTAATACAGACCCACCCTGAACACACACTTATGAGTGTTCTCTGTATGCCAGGCACTGTTCTAAGCACTGAGCATACATCAGTGAACAAAGAAAGATCTCTAGCCTTTTGGAGGCCAAATGTTTCTGTTTTAGTCCATTTCTCTACAAATATATAAAAATGACATTTATTGGACAGTTAATTTACATCAAGCACTGTTGTAAGCATTCTGTATATATTACTTTATTAAATCATCAGAATAATCCTCTGGGGTAGATATTAATAGGAACTCTATTTTACCAAGGCCAGAGGAGTTAAGCAAGTTAATCAAAGTCACACAGCTATTAAAAGGAATAGAACTGGAACACAAAATAAGTGGCTGGCTCAGAGCCAGGCTTATAACCACTGAGGATAGCCTTTGTGCACAAGGCATTGACAGTGTGGGAAGCACACATGGAAAGTTCTCCATCTTTAGTCTGGTGGCATGAAATATGCTTTAAGTTCTGTGATTTTTGCAAGTATCTCAAAAGTTTAAATCTTTATTAACTAGCATGTATATATGATATAGATATTTTTAAACTTTTAGATATAAAGCAAATATCAATAAATGGAGGATTGAGGGTGCAGCTCAGTGATAGACAGCTTGCCTAGTATGCAGGAAGCCCTAGGTCCAATCCCCAGAACCACAAAACACACACACACACACAACACACACACACACATACACACACATCAATAAACAGAATCATATATCCTGCTGTATTTGCTACTTTCAGAGATTATTTTGCTTTTTTCACACAATCTTTTGTTGACAATGGCTCCTAATTCATAAGTTTATCTGTTGACAGATAATTGACAGGTAAATAAGTGACTATAATTAACAGATAATTCTTCTATAGTCTCTCTTTTTCTATTTCTATTTTTTCTCTCCTTGTAAGAAAAGGCCTAAATACACTAAGAAAGATTGCTACTTAAAAGAACTACAAAGATAATGTTTTAAATAAGGGTAAATTAAGCAGAGCCCAGTGATACTCATTTCTAATCCCATCAATTCAGGAGGCTGGGGCAGGAGGATTGCAAGTTTGAGACCAACCTCAGCAACTTAGCAAGACACTTTCTCAAAATAAAATGTAAAAAAAAAAAAAAGGCTGGGGATGTAGTTCAATGATAGAGTGCCCTGGGTTCAATCATTAGTATCTAAATAAATAAATAAGAATAAATTAAACTTTATGTTGTAGTATCATGATGGAATCTGAAACATTAGCATTAAATGAAATCTATCAACATCTATAGTTGCATTGTTGAAAGGGAAATTTAGATCCAGGAAAGCCCATTTCTGTGGCATCCACACCAAAGCCATGATGGGGAGTAACAAGAACAACTCATGGGCACTTCCTAAACATGTGGAGAGACAGGACTATGGCTGGAAGGCAAAAGCACCCTCCCCCCTATTCCTGGGAATCCACAAACTTAGCCAAATTCTTCCAACTGTAATTAATTTTATATACTACTTAGAACGATTCAGTCCCCCACTTAGGAGAGAAATAAGAGCCAAAAGACTAGAAAATATTTCCCATAGTTTTTCTTTGGATCATATAGGGAAAAATACTTCACAGGCAAAATGTTTAGGGAAAACACTTCATAGGCAAAATTGTCTGTATCTGATGGGCTCCTTCCCTTGGCTTCTTACACACAATGGCAGAGAGTCTTCCATGCTATCAGAATTCTTTTCCAGAATGCAGAGCAATACTCTCCCTGGTTTGGAGGAGGTTAGAAGGAGGCAAGGGAATCTTGCTTGTTTATAGCTGCATACTGCTAATATCAGGACAAAAGATCACACATGTTCAAATTAACAGGAAATGTTCTCTACCTAATTTTCCTATCCTTATAGGAAGGACCTAAGGATTCAAAATATTGCTTGCTTTCTTCATATAAGTCCAGATAGTGTCTAGCTTCTTTGGGTATAATTACAAAGACATCTACACATAAGAACCTAGTAAAAATCATAGAGCACAATATATAAGACATAGAAAATTATTATGTAAAATACAAAGCAGAAGCTGAGCATAGTGGTGGAGGCCTGTAATTCCAGTGATTCTGGTGGGTGAGGCAGCAGGATCCCAAATTCAAGGCCAGCCTCACCAACTTAGTGAGACTCTGTCTCAAAATAAAAAAGGGTGAGGATGAAGGACTGGTTGAGCTCCCCAGGTTTGATCCTTAGTACTGCACACACAAAGGAAAAAAGAATACAAGGCAGAATGCAGTTTTTATAAGGACCTTAAAGAAACAGTTACTACATAGTAGAGAGTGTTTGCCCAGGCAAGTGTTTAAATCTTAGTTTGCAAGGTACTGATTGTGGCATCCTTGGCAAATCCCTTAGCCTTTGCATCAGAACAACTTTGTCATCATATTGTCATAGGCACTGCATGGGAATAGCTAAAAATTTAAAAACTAAAACACTGTCCTATATGGAGTTTCTGTTCTGGGGACAGAAAAGATATATACAGGAAGATTAGTCAGAAGGTACATCTGAATCAGCATATGATGCTTGATATATGGGCATAATAATGACTATAGTCATAGGATTGTTTCAAGAAAGAAATGCAATGAAGTATGTACTTCATAAATTATAAAACGATTTTTTGAAGATTATATGCTATGACCCCATTTCTACTAGACCAAGTTGTCTATTTTCATTGCATTATTTGTGTCATATATTTGACATTTGCTGTGTCATACCCGTAACAAGTAGGGTTAGATCTACCAAACTCAATATGAATGAGCTGGGCCCAGTAGCACACACCTATAATCACAGCTACTTAGGAGGCTGAGGCAGGAAAATTGCAAGTTCAAGGCCAGCCTAGGCAATTTAACAAGACCATGTCTCAAAAATAAATTTTTGTTAAGTGGCTATAGATGGAGCTCAATAGCAGAGCATTTGCCTAGCATGTGCTAGGCCTTGAGGTCAATCTCCAGCACCATAAAAAACAAACTAAAACAACACACAAAAGCAGTCACTATATGCGAATCCCAAGATGACTTGTACAAATATTCTTTTATCCCCTGAGGAGGGTTAAGTGGCTCTCTCTTCTCCTCTCCTGCCTTCTGCTTAAAACTGTTATTTAGACAGCAAGAAAGCAGTATCATACTTGAGAAACTTACACCAACCAACACCTGTGAAGTGGAAATCTCTTCCTTATTTTGAAAGAAAACACAAACTCAATCCCACTGGGCACAGCAGTGCATGCCTATAATTCTACCTGGGGCTGAGGCAGGAGGACTGCAAGTCTGAGGCCAGCCTCAACAACTTATTGAGACCCTTTCTCAAAAGGAAAAAGGACTGGAAAGGTAGAACCCCTCAGTTCAATCCCCAGTATCACAAAACACACAAATTCGAAACCTAGGTTAGACAAATGATATTTTATTGATAAGTTTCACCATAAATCCCTTTCATCTCCAATCAATTTTTGTCACCTCCATTATAAAGAGCTAACAGAACTACATGTTCTGAGTTTGAGCCTGGAAAGCTTGTGGAATACTAACAAGGACGAGTTATCAGGTAACAACGAAACTGAGTTCTTAACAATGCATGGCCACAGCATGGATTTTCTTTCTTTCAATCATATAGGAGTGCCTGAAATTTTATTCACTTTCCCTGAGCAAGAACAACAACATGTCCGGACACATAGTGTAAACATATCAAATTCAAAAAACCAAAACAAAAACCTATTAGCAGTGGAGCAGAAGTTAATGGGCAGCCCAGCTCACAGCTTTCAAAGATACTAATAGGGGATCACTTTGTTTGATCTTATAATGGAAGAGCAGAGGAAAGCCTAATTGTGGAGGGTAAATGCTGTGCCTTAAATAACTGTAAAACAACATTCTGTGTCAGTTCATGGCAGGCAGAAACCAGATTAATTTTGGAACACAGCATGGAAAGAAAAAAATCTGTGAATTTTAAACCCCCCAAGACTGCGGATGCCATTTTTCTTACACAGCAATTCTTCCCCTCCTGTTGGGTAGCAGTAAATAAATACTTACAGATGAAGTTTGAGGCTAAGGAGTAGGTAGAAGCCAGTACTGGGAACAGGGAGCCATCCACAGTTCAATGGCCATGCATTCTATTGTGTGTTCAAACGCAGATTGCTGCATTCAGGTAGCTTACCAGGAGAGTAAGTGTCAATTCAGCTTTCAAAATCTGGAGTTGAGTTCATAATAGATAGGTTGAATGATAAAAACACCATTGCTTTAGTGACATCCCTGTGAAACAAAAATCCAAACAAAACTAAAGATTTGGTCACTGAGGGCCATTAAGGCCTTGATTAAAATATACACAAGTAAAACACAAAATATAAATAAAACAGAATATACACATTTAACAAAATTTAAAATGAAAGTGTGCATGATATCCATTGAGAGCAAAAATTCAGATCTGGTTGCAAATTAGGCATGTCATATTTTCATGATTAATTAACCCTGCAAAACAACCAACCACAAAATTTCAGCAGCAAAAACATAAAGCATTTGTTTTTCACTAGTGCACTTTCAGGGTTTCAGTTGATCTAGGCTGGGCTCTAGGCTTTGGGCTGAGATAGGTCTGGTCTCACCTTTCTTTTCTTCTTCTTGGGCCAGTACCTAAGACATGTGCAAGAACATATCAAACCTTTACTTATGTCACATCTGCTAATGCCCCATGGGTCAAAGCCAGTCAGAGGACCAAGCCTTAAGCCAAGGTGTACTTTTCTACCCTCAGACCATGACAAAGATATGAAGGTATGATATTACTATATCAGGGAATGAAGAATTGCAACCAATAATTCATTCTATGACAGTTACTGTCAAAAGGATTATGTGTGACTTATGTCCATATTAGACCTTTATATATCAGGAAACTACCACTCCAACATATGAAGGAAGGATTTATTATCCTCAGAACAAGAAAGAACATTAGTCAAACTCCCATACCTCACATATAAGGAAATTGAGGTTCCGAAGAAGGAAGTCTTTCCCACAATCTTGTGATTGGTTAACATCCTGCCGAGGTTAGGCCAATTCACCTTTCAGTACATAACAGAGGAACACAACAGAGACAGGGGAGACATACTCTCCTCAAGCAAAAGGGAATCAGTTCCAGTAACAAGATTTGAACATGAAGTGTTTCACTGAAATACAGAAGTTTCTGGACCTCCTGGAAATTTCTATCATGAATGCAAATATTACACAAGCAACTACTAAAACTCACAACTTCCATGGCTAAGTATTCTGCCTAATTTAACTAAAACCATGTCATCCGTATGTACTCTGTAAGCCATATCCTGCCTCAAAAGAAACCAGAAATACCGTAAGACATTGCTAAATGTGTTCTCGTTTGGTCTTTCCCTTCATGGTACCAGCCAATTTGTCCCACAGGCTCCCACCAGGAGCCTCGTCACATTTTTCAAGGTCCTTCCTTATGATATCTCAAACTACCTTAATTTTTTCTCTTTATATTGTAACCCTCAACAAAAGTATATTTATATGAGCATATATTCTGTTGTTTTTAAGTTATGAGGATATAAAAGATTTGGCTTAACAGTTTACCACCAAGGCCTCAAAAGGGCCAGGCACAAAACCAGTGTGCCCATGACTAAAGTCAAAAACTGCACAGACGTGTGTTTACTGTTCCAAACAAATAAACTGCAAGACAAAGCCAGTCTTTCACTTGCACAATCATGTCATTCTGGGCTAATAGGCACAGATAAGAAGTTGTCACAGGAATGAAAGCAAAGGACTGCCACATTTAGAGAATGAAATCCTGCATTTCTGCTGCGAGTAAGGAAAGGAGATTGGAGTACAATCAGAAACTGTTCCAAATGCCCTTGGATTCTCAAATATTTAGAGGTTTGTCCATCAGAGGAGAGAAAGTCTTATTTGGTAGAGCTCCAGAAAACAGAATTAGGACATGTAGGTGAAGTTAGGAAGATAAACTGTTTCCGCTCAAAATATGCAAAATCTGGGTGACGATCAGAGCTATCTAAAAATGGACTAGGCTGCCTCATGTGGCACCACGTTCCAGGTCACCAGTAGTGTCTGAGGAAGGGCAGAGTGACAACTTGTCAGTGATGACATTCAGGGGATTCTTTGATGGAGAGAGAGGTAAGGGAGATTCTGCTGTGAGGCCGTTTGACCCAGATCTCATGACTCCCACGCAGCTCCTTCCAGCTTTAACGAGGCCACCCCGGGAGAGTAGTACAAGATGGTTCAAGGAAGAACAGGAACGAGAAAACTGGAGTTCATATCCCCTTGCTACCACCTATTAGCAGAGTGACCCTGACCAAATCACCTCACTTGTTTGAGCCTCCGTCTCCTCAGCTCTAAGGTAGAGATTTCTCAACTCAAAGTGGATCAAGGACCCAGAAATTAGACAAGAAATCCTGCATATGCTAGAAGAAAATATAGGCCCAACACTTCAACGTATGGGCTCAGGAACTGACTTCCTCAACAAGACTCCTAAAGTGCAACAAGTAAAATCAAAAACCAATAAATGAGATGGCATCAAATTAAACAGCTTCTTCACAGCAAAGGAAACAATCAGGAGTGTAGAGAGTCTGCAGAATGGGAGAAAAATCTTTGCCACCTGTACCTCAGATGCGGCATTAATATCCAGGATGTACAAAAAACTCAAAAAACTTAACACTAAAAAACAAATAACCCAATCAATAATCAGGCAAAGGAGCTAAACAGACACTTCTCAAAAGAATACACATGGTCAACAAGTGTACAAAAAAATGTTCAACATCCCTAACAATTACAGAAATGCAAATCAAGACTACACTTAGATTTCATCTCACTCCAACCAGAATGGCAATTATCAAGAATATAAGTAACAATAAATGTTTGCAAGGATGTAGAGGTTAAAAGGTACATTCATAAAATGTTGAAGGAGCTGCTAATTAGTGTAACCACACTGGAAAGCAGTATGGAGATTCCTCAAAAAACTAGGAATGGAACCACCATATGACCCAGCTATCTTACTCCTAGGTATATGTCCAAAAGATCTAAAATCAGCATACTACAGTGACACAGCCAAATCAACATTTATAGCAGCACAATTCATAGTAGCTAAGCTATGGTGCCAACCTAGATGCCCTTCAACAGATGAACGGATAAATAAAAAGTGGTATATATACACAATGGAGTATTACTCAACCATCAATAAAGAATGACTTTATGACATTTGCCAGTAAATGAATGGATCTGCAGACTATCATGCCAAGTGAAATAAGCCAATCCTTAAAAACCAAAGGTCAAATGTTTCCTCTGACATGTGGAAGCTAACCCACAATAAGTGGGGTGGTGAGGGGAATGGAAGTGCAGGGGAGTAGACAAAGGGGAATGAAGGCAAGGGAGGGAGGGAGGATGGAAAAGGAATGACAGTGGAATGAATCTGACCTAACTTTCCTATGTACATATATGAATACATCACAGTGAATCTCACCATTGTGTAATCTATAAGAAATTAATTTAAAAAATAGTAATAACAATAGTTAAATAGCAGAAAGATCAATAGAGGGAAGGGTGCAAGGGATGGGGAGAAAGGGGAAGGAGAGGTATTGGGGTCTGAATTAGAAGAAGATACATTCCATGCTTCTAATTCAAAATGAATTCTACTGGTCTAGGGATATAGCTCAGTTGGTAGAGTGCTTGCCTTGCATGCACAAGGCCTTGGTGGATTCAATCCCAGCACCACAAAAAAAGAAAAGAAAAAAAATCTACTGTCATGTATAACTAAAAAGAACCATTTTTAAAAAACAGTTCATAGGGCTGGAGTTGTGGCTCAGTGGTGGAGTGCTTGCCTAGCATGTGTGGGTCACTGGGTTCAATTCTCAGCACCACATAAAAATGAATAAATAAAATAAAGGTATTGTGTCCATCAACAACTAGAAAAAAAATTTTAAAAAAACTAACAGTTCATATAGTAAAAATAAATAAGAAATAAATAAAGTGGAGTTTTCTATTACTCATTATGAGGAATAAGTGAGGTGTTCCATGTGACGTGCCTTGAGCAGGGCCCACCAGGGACAGTGCTCAATGAATTTTAGTTGTTGTCATCACGACTCAAAGTATGAGAAAATTAGAGGTGCTAGTGCTGTATTGGAAGGGACACCACAATGATTTAACTTGCAGCTCTCACCACTGCAGGGCCAACACAGAGGTGGGGATGGCAATTAGGATAAGAACAAAGGACCCACTCTGGCAGCCCCATTACACACAGGATTGCATGGCCAATGCCACGAATAGTCATGGGAATCTGGATACCTTTGCATTTTTCACAGCATTGGTTGACTCGTTGCAGACACCTGGATGTACTAAAATTCACCCCATCACTGTGGACTCCACTATCAAATGGACCAACCACCTCCCCTCCCCAGAAGTATATCCAGTTGCCCACTCTCATTCTTCATCTGTACTCTGGACCTGGGGCAGGTCGGGAAGAGACACTTCCAAGGGCTGTGCTACAGTTTGCATATGTATTTCCATCCATCATTCATATATTAGAACTCAAACCCCAATGTGACAGTATTAAGTGAACCTTTAGAGGTAACTGAGTCATGAGAGCAAAGGACTCTAGAAGGGATTGGCAACCCTATGAAAGGGTTAGAAGAACTAGGTAGGCCCCTGTTGGCCTTTCCATTTCCTTTGCCATGTGAGGACATGGCATCATTTCTGCCCTTTTTGCTCCTTCCACCACATGCAGACACAGCAAGATGGCCGTAACCATGTGTACCTTGATTTTGTACTTCCTAGTCTTCAGAATCATAAGACATGCATTTCTGTTCTGCATAAATCACGGGGTCTCAGGTATTTTATTATGACAGCCCAAACAGACCAAGACAGGCAGCTTTCACATATCAAGGGAAAAGGGAAATCATGTTCAATAGACTCTTCTAAAGCTGTTCATTGATGTGGGGGCACACTTGATTCACCTCTCTGTGCCCCTTTCAGCCCACAGTTATTATCTCACCTCCATGAGAAATCTGGAGCCCTCTCTTCCTCCTGCCTTCTCTGCCCGAAACTTCCTGGTTTCAAATGGCTCATTTCCTCCATCTTCAGCCCACAGGCATGGCTTGACCTTTCTCATCATCTCAGCTCAGTTATACACCCTACTGCTGTGCTGTGTAGATTTGTTCAACAGCGCAGGTCTGAACTCCTTGGGGAAAGGACCTTGTCATTTCTACTTTCATTTTGCAAGGCATCATGTGTATTCCCAGTCCTGAATTAACAACGAGATCAGGTTAAAGGTAGATTTTCTATGTGTTCAAGTCACTAAATGAAAAATGACACCTTCCGTTTCTGATTTTAATGCCCTCATCCATGAACACTCATTTTCATATTCAGTCAAGAAAGAAAATATCTCATTTTAATTTAAATCTACTCTAATCTTTTGATATGATAGTCATTACTCAAGAGTTTAAAGTAAAATACCAGTCATTGTGCAAAAATTTCAAAAACCTATTTCTTCTTCCATCAATAATTTGTTTTAACTACACAGTACTTTCTTTACTAACATGTAGCACAAATTCAATAAATATTTGTAGAGTGAAAAAAAACAAATGAGACTTGATAAACTTCGTAACAACAGAGAGGAAGGTTGGTGATAATTTGCTCATTTTACTACCAAGAAAACAGAAGTCTTCAAATTAATAAATGACATCATTATGAATTGAATTCAGTTCTCCTGACTCCAAGTCCTTGTCAGATTTATTTGATTCCTCATTATCAACATTTCTTAAACTGTGGAGATTTGCATACCATCTGCAAGATTATACCTTACTACATACCACTTATGCTATTGTTTACTTCACAATTTTTTAACTCATTTTGATCTGCATTATAAAAGGCAACTACATTTCTTAAAGTTCATCTATAAACACCTTACATCTGTGTGAGCCATGTACATCTGCCTACCTCGTAACTGCCACCATCTCCCCCTACGTGACCAACCCTATTTCCTCCAGTACACTCATAATCCTCAAATTTTAAAGCAGATAATATAAAAATTAAGACTCTTGCTGGGCATGGTGGCGCATACCTGTAATCTCTGCAACTCAGGAGGCTGAAGCAAGAGAATCAAAAGTTCAAAGCCATCCTCAGCAACTTAGTGAAGCTTTGTCTCAAAATAAAAATAAAAAGGGCTGGGAATGCAGCTCAGTGGTAAATCCCCAGTACCACTTTTCAGGCCTCTTCTGAGACATTTCCCCATGCTTGGAGTCAGAAAGACCAAACAGACCTTGACCTCTACTCATAAGCTACGGAAAAGTACAGCATTTGCAGTCCAGGGATGGCCTAGGTGCCATTTCCTCTGCCGGAATGATGGGTGATGGGCATTTGAATCACTTAAGCATCTTAAAGAGACTCCACAACCATCTTCTCTCTACCTGTCTCCTCCTTTCCATTCTTCCTGATTACAGCCTTTACCCTCTCATTCTTGGACCCACGTAAGAGTGTCCTAACAGGTCTTCAGCATCCTGCCTCTCTCTGGCCCTGTCCACGCATCCGAACTTCCACAAGCTGCTTTGTCTCATTCCTCTGCTTGGAGCTTCTCAATGAGATACTTTCCTATCTGTGGCCTACCTATCACTCTGTTGTTCAGAAGAAAACTGTTCATACACTGGTAAATCAAAGAAATAGAAGCATCCACATTCTTCCTGCCTGTACTTTGAATGTAGGGTCCCTTCTCACATCCTGATTGAGCTCAACATTAGCAATGACTCCAAGGAGTTATTAAGTGCAGTCAGACTCTACTTGGCTACTGATAGTGGATAAGGTTCAGTGCCTCCCCTGTATACAAGATGCACAATCATCTGGTTTACCCCAGAATGATCAGACTGATTATTAAAATATTGGAATATCTCTATACTACCTCCAAAGTGTTCTTCCACTTTCCCAGTGGACCTGATCCCTGGGACCTGATCCCTTCCTCATTTCCTACCAACTAAAGCATAATAGGGGGTTCTCACTATGTTGCCTAAACTATGGCTAAAATCTATTCTGATAGGTCTAAACATACAGCTGACAAGTTCTTAAATATTTTGAATATCACTATTATGGGATGAATTATATCTACCTTCAAATTCCAATGTTGAAGTCCTAGCCACCTGAACCTCAGAATGTGGGTGTACAGTCAGGTCTCCCTATCCATGGGCTCTGTATCCTCAGATTCCACCAACCTCAGATCAAAACTACTGGGAAAAAATAATTATCTGTACTAAATATATTTTTTCTGGTTATTATTCTCTAAATGGTATACGATAACAATTACTTAAATAGCATTTAATTTGTTTTTAGTTAGGATAAGTAACCTAGAGATGATTTAAAGCATATAGAATAACATGCATAGTATATAAGAAAGGGATTTGAGTATCCATAGATTGTGGTACCTGCAGGAGGGTCCCAGAACTGTTTATAGGTATATGCCTATAAACTCAGGCAGTTTCAATTCTTGGTATCCACAGTTACCAAAGGATAGCTGGATTTGGAGACAGAACTTTAAAAAGGTAATTTAAAGAGCCAGGCACAATGGTGGATACGAGTAATCCCAGCAAGTCAGGAGTATGATGCAAGAGGATCACAAGTTTAAGGACAGCCTCAGCAACTCAAACCTATCGCAAAATTTTTAAAAAGGACTGGGATGCAGTGCAGTAGTAAAGCACTCCTGGGTTCAATCCTCAGTACAAAAAAAAAAGTTAATTAAATTAAAGTGATATCATCTGGGTGGGTCCTAATTCAATATGACTAGTGTCAGTATTAGAAGAGGAGATAAGAACACATACACACAGAGAGAACACCATGTCAAGATGCAGGAAGAAGACAGTCACCCACAAGTCAATGAAAGACCTCAGAAGAAAACAACCCTGTAGACACTGTGAGCTCAGACTTGTAGTTTCCGGGACTGTGAGAAAATATATGTCTGTTGTTTAAACCACAAAATAGGGCTGGTCGAGTGCCCCTGAGTTCAATCCCTGCTACCACAAAAAAAAAAAAAAATTTATCATCATGCCATGTGCAGTGGTGCAAACTCACAATCCCAGTTACTCAGGAGGCTGAGGCAGGAAGATTGCAACTTGAGAGCAACCTGAGCAATTTTGTGAAATCTTATCTCAAAAATTAAAAAATAGCCAGCCAGATGTGGTGGCACGCTCCTGTAATACCAGCGGTTTGGGAGGCTGAGGCAGAAGGATCGCAAGTTCAAAGCCAGCCTCAGCAAAAGTGAGGTGCTAATCAACTCATTGAGACCCATCTCTAAATAAAGTACAAAATGGGGCTGGGCATGTGGCTCAGTAGTCGAGCGCCCCTGAGTTCAATCCCTGTACTCCCCTCACCCCCCAAAACAAAAATTAAAAATGGCTGGAGATATAGCTTTGTTGTATCTCCTAGACTCTTTGTTGTACTCCCCTAGGCTCAAATCCTAGTACAAAAAAAAAATCATTATGATGCCACCTTCCCAAATTAAAAAAATATATATGCATTTTCCTGTTGAGGCAGTTTCAAATGAGGTTGTAGAGAGGATTGCTTTTTCATAATGCTTTAAAACGATGCCTGTATATGAAGTAATACATAAATTAATTACTTTAATTTAGCTGTTCCACAGTGCAGCCATATCAAATCATGTTGCACATATTGTATGCAATTTCTGATTATCAATTTAAAGGTAAATATTAAAATGACATTTATCTTAATTACAAGCTCATTAGACTTTTTAAATAAATCAATCACTTTCACAAATGAAGAAGATATTTAAGCAGGAGACTTGCTGTAAGGGGCCTCAGGTCTAAGAGCTGGCTTTGTCATGGGTCATCTGTTTAAGCTTGAGTGCATTATCTCACCTCTCCAGTTCTGTTTTGTCATTTGCTAAAACATCTTTTATTCATTCAATGTACTGAGAAAACTATATTTTCCAAGTCTGTACCAGGGACTGTGGATGCAGCTGTCAATAGGACTTAGACTCTGTCAAGAGAATGGACATCAAACAAATAATTATGCAAATTAGGATAAAATTGAAATTAAGACAAATACCATGAAGAACAAAGTAATAGGTGTGGAAGTTACTTGCAGTAAACAAATGTAGATGATATGGCAACTGATCTAGCTGCATGGAAGACTGAGGAAAGCAGAATTCTTCCTGGAGAAAATGACTTTATCAGGCATGGTGGTGCATGCCTATAACTAGCATCTTGGGAGGCTGAGGCAGGAGGACTGCCAAGTTTGAGGCCAGCCTGGGTAATTTAACAAGATTCTGTTTCTAAATAAATTAAAATAAATAATAAACAAATAAATAATAAACAAATAAATAATAAATAAATGGACTGAAGATGTATCTCAGTGGGTAAGATTTGAAGGCTGAGAAGTTGGTCAAAGAGAAAAGGGAACAAAGTTCTTAGCATAGGTATAGATTTTGGCATGGAAAGGAACTTATATATGTTGTGAAAAGACTAATGTGAAGAGAAAAAGAGGATTTTCAAATGAAGCTTGGAGGCACAGACAGGTCCCACGTGAAGGTTTTGTTTATTTGTTTGTTGATTGGTTGGTTGGTTGGTTGATTGATTGGTACAGAGAATTGAAACCAGGAGAGCTTTACCATTGAACTACATCTCCAGCCCTTTTTATTTTGAAACAGGGTCTCTCTCTCTATGTTGCTGAGGGTCTCACTAAATTACTGAGGCTAGCTTTGAACTTGTAATCCTCTTGCCTCAGCCTCCTGAGTCACTGGGATTATAGGCATGCCACTGTGCTTAGCTCCATGTGAAGGCTTTTAAAGGAATTTAGACTAAGGACAACAAGAAACCATTAGTGAGTTTTAAACAGAGACAAGAAGAAATCCAAGAATATAATGTGTCTCAAGGAAAATGTATGTAAAGTATTTTACTATTAATTGTATAACAAATTCCAACTTCTTTATTAGCATTCTATTCTTAGCTGAAGAGTGGTTGATTTAGTCGTCAAGTCCATAGACATAGTTTATTCCGATGTGGGGGAAAACATCATGAAAGTAAAGAAGAGCTGAGTGTGGTGGTGCACACCTGTAATCCCAGTGACTCAGAAGGCTGAGGCAGGAGGATCACAAGTTCAAGGGCAGCTTCAACAATTTAGTGAGACCTTGTCTTAAAATCAAAAATCAAAAGGGCTGGAGATGTAGCTCAGTAGTATAGCATGCCTGGGTTCCAACCCTAGTGCAAAAAAAAAAAACAGAAAGACAAGAGGGTCCGGGTCTGGGAGGAGTGGGGACTACTCAAGGAGGTCAAGGCCAATATTTGTGTTCCTCATTTTATAGATGAAAGAAACTAAAAGGTCACAGAGATTAAGATATTTGCTCTAGGCCACAAAACTAGTAAGTGTCAGCTCTGGGTCTAGAACGCAAAGCAAAGTTAAGAAATTCTGACCCAGTTGTGGTAGTGTATGCCTTTAATCCCAGCAAGTGGAGAGGCTGAGGCAGGAGGATTGCAGGTTCAAGGCCACCCTCAGCAATTTAGCAAGACCCTAAAAAAATTAATAAATAAATAAAGGGCTGGGGATGTGGCTCAGTGAAAGTGCCCCTGGGTTCAATTCTCAGCACCAAAATAATAATAATAATAATAACAACAACAACAACAACAATAATAATAATTTTTAAAAGATTGTAGAGGAGGAAGCAGTGAAAGGGAAAGAAAATAACATTCCTGACAATGTTGAGCACCTACACTATGTTCTGTTATTTAACCCCCAAAACAAAACAGAAAAGTAGGTAAAAGTATGCCTACTTTCCAGACGGGAAAACTGAGTGTAAAAAAGAGATTAGATTTAGCCAAGTGCAGTGGTATAGGTATGTAGCCTCAGCTACTTGGGAAGTGAGGCAGGAAGATGGTTTGTATCCAGAAATTGAGGCCAGCCTGGGCAACATAACAAGAACCAGTTTCAAAACAAACAAAAAAATTACTGTTTCAGGAGTCAACCTGCTTGGGTTCAGATTGCCACTCCCATACCTTTAAATACTGCCTCACATTTATTGGCAAAATGGACAGAGCCCCTATTTCACAGGTGATTGGAAGAACTAAATAAAATAACGTGTTTAGCATGAACTAATCATGGCTATTATAATATTAATAAATAATAAATTTTTGCCATTTTTTTGTTTTTAGGAGTTAATAAAATAGAATTTTTATTTATTTATTTTGTACCAGGGATTGAACCCAGAGGTGCTTAACCACTGAGCCAAATCCCCATCCCTTTTTATTTTTTATTTTGAGACAGAGTCTTACTAAGTTGCTTAGGGCCTCACTAAATTGCTGAGGCTGTCTTTGAACTTGTGATCTTCCTGCCTCAGCCTCCCAAGACTCTGGGATTCAAATGTGCATGCACCACAATGCCCAGAGAAAATACAGAATTTTAAAGAGTAATTATATCAAGATCACAGCGGGACATGGTGGCTAATGCCAGACACTTAAGAGGATGAGGCAGGATTGCAAGTTCAAAACCAGCCAGAGCAACTTAACAAGACCCATCTCAAAATAAAATAAAAAGGACTGGGAATGTAGCTCAGTGCTCGCATAACATGTGTGAGGCTTGGGATTCAATCCTTAGTACTACCAAAAATTAAAAAAAAAAAATTAAAGCAGTAAATTTATTGTTCTGAGATCTGCATGTAGAAATTAGCTGCAAATAATAATCTTGATTTCCTCCTTATAAATTATTCCATGATACTAAAATATAAGTACAAAAGAGAGTATCTTGATAGTGTTTGAAATATGCACCCTATACTGATACAAATCGTAAGAAAAATTATTACAACCTTTGCAGTTTATAAGACATTTGCTAGAATTTTTTTATTTATTTTTTTTAGAGGATAACATTTCATTTCTCTGGTTGTGATATGGAATCACAACATACAGGCAGTCATACATAAAGTTAGGGCTATGATGACCATTATATTCCACCACCTTTGCTGTCTCCATGCCCTCTCCCCCCTTACACCCCTGTGAACAGAGTTCCTCCATTGTTCCCATGTCTTTCCCCACATTATGGATCAGCATCCACTTATCAACGAGTAAGTTCAGCATTTGGTTTTCTGAGATTGGCTTATTTCACTTAGCATGATATTCTCCAACTCCATCCATTTGCCTGCAAATGCCATAATTTTATTCTCTTTTATTGCTGAGTAATATTCCATTGTGTATATATACCACAGTTTCTTTATCCAGTCATCTATCGAAGGGCATCTAGGTTGGTTCCACAGTTTAGCTATTGTGAATTGAGCTGCTATAAACATTAAAGTGGCTGCGTCACTGTAGTATGCTGTTTTTAAGTCTTCTGGGTATAGACTGAGGAGTGGGATAGCAGGCTCAAATGGTGGTT
>CM053399.1:119089822-119163413 GCA_028644305.1 Xerus rutilus
CATAACCCACTCGTATCTACTTCTCTGTGCCTTTGTTCAAGCTATGCCTTTTGCCTAGAATGACCTCCCTTCCTAACTTCTACTCAAGGCCAAGCAAGATATTATTTCCTTAGGCCCAACTTCCCAAGGCAAAATTTGTAATCAGATTACATTTTTGTTACTTATCACACTTTGCATTACTATTATATTGGCACTTAATCATATGGTACTGTAATTATTTATATTTATTTTTTTCCCACAGGAGGTTAAGATCATTAAGATCAAAAATTGCTTCTTATTCACTTCCAGGTTCCCAATGCATAATACAGAGCTTGGCACATAGATCAGCACCCACTAATTTAACTACTGACAGACCTAACAATTCATGCCAGCATGCTGTAAATTAAAAGTATCTCCCAAAAAGTGACAAAACCAACTTTCATGCCTCTATTTGGAAACCACATTTTCCCACATTTTATTTGTTTTTATGTGTTACTCGTTTGATCACCTTACAGACACTCAGGAAATCTAAAAGACAATCTCTCTACCCTGTCTATTTGTGATTCTATTCCAGAAAATTCTACCTTCTAATGGGGCACACCTGTAATTCCAGCAGCTCAGGAGGCTGAGGCAGGAGAATTGAGAGTTTGAGGCCAGTCTCAGCAATTTAGTGAGACCCTCAACAACTTAGGGAGACTGTATCTCAAAATAAAAAATGAAAAGTAATGAGGTTATAGATCAATGGTAAAGCACCCACAGGTTCAATCCCCAGCACCAAAGGGGAAAAAAATTAAAATTTCTACTTTCTTATATTTTAGAAAACACAAAATGGAATTTTCACAAAATCTGAATTGATTTTCCTGGTTAACTGAGCTATACATGATGCAAAAATTTATCTCTGGATACTCAGTGCAGATATAAGCCTTTTCCTTGACATTGAGAAATATGACAGCCACAAGGTATAGGTTAGTCCCATAAAGAAGGCGCCAACTGAATGTGGTGCTCATCTGAGCCCTTCAAACAGGACAAATACATCTGCGCTGATTTGTATCTTCAAATCAATTGCCAATGCTTTGTTTTCCTACAGGGAGAAAAATAAATGCTTTGATTCTCATTTAGCAAATTAGAAAGATACAGAAATAATGATTTGGTTCAAACCTTATTTTCCTGGAATCTGGTATTTAATCCAAAAGTTTTCATCTTCCAAACTGCGTTCAAATGCAAAGCCAAATATTTCAGAAAATGGATTGCAACTATATTATTGTCTTTACCAAGCTAATCAGGTCATCCCTTTAAATAACTCCTTTATGCTTCAGAAGTAACATTAATATACAATTATCCTGCAGCTTAGATGCAAAACAGGCTAATAAAAAGATTTGGCATTATTTTTTGAAGTCTTTACTGAACAGGGATATTCACAGATAATTGGCAGTTGTTGTCTGGACAAAGAGTTATAGCTTTGTGAGCTAAAAACATAGCCTACTTGTCCAAATTAGTTCAAGAAATTTCCCGTTTCTGAGAGGATGGGCTGGCTGCCAGCTCTTTAAAGACAGAAAAATACACCCTCTTCGAACATGAATCATCACATATCACAAAAAGTATGAGAGGCGAAGGGGATGTGCACACACACATATAGGCATTTAAATACTTGCCCAAGACTTTCCACAGCAAGCTTTCTTCATACATGAGGTGTATATTTTGTCAACCAAGATCAGTTTGTCACCAGGCTTGGTGGCACATGCCTGTAATCTGGCAATTCAGGAGGCTGAAGCAGGAGGGTCACAAGTTTGAGGGCATCCTGAGCAACTTAGACTCTGTCTTGAAATAAAATTAAAAAGGAGGATTGGGATGTAACTTAGTGGAAGAGTGCCCCTGAGTGCAGTCCCCAGTACCACACAAAGAGGAACAGGTTGTCCTTTTCTTATTCATGCTCTTTACCAATAGTATTGGCTGCATGAGAAAGCTCGAGATGTACTATCAACAGGGTGCAAACAGACACAACGGATGACTCAGAGCCAATTTTAGAGTATACACTGGTAGGTTGAACTTCGTGCCTAAAGCTGGTTATTTGTCAATCCTATTTTTAAAACAGATTGGTTGACCTTGATGCCTACAACTGGTTATTTTCTAAACCCTATACCTGAAATTCAGCCTTCTAGAAGAAGAGAACCTAATCAGCACTTCTCATTCTTTAGAAAAGTAGATTAAACTTGTGAACAAGGACAGATGTGAACCCACCAAGCCCAAAACCCAAATCCAGAGGAAGAGTGACCTTCCATACGTGAAAGCAGACATTTGGATAGCCTCTGCAAGTTCTGTCCTTGTCCCCCATGCCAATCCAACAACAAGGATATGGTTTTGAGAAAAAGGAAAAAGCAGGTTTATTGCTTTGGTAACAAAGGAGAAACACAGGGGACTCCTGTCCCAGAGGCTGTGATTCTGCCCATCAGCTGGAACAGGGGGCTTTTAAAGAGGTGTCTCATAGCCTACATTCCACATATTCTCGGTTGGAGTTGTAATTCACTTGTTAATTTGGGAGAAAACCATTTCTGAGATCTTCTGGTGCCATCCCCAAAGTGTGGATGACTTCATTCCTATGTTGAGTGTGTACTCAGGGACACATAACTCTGCCTAGGATGGGGAGGGAAAGGGAATCTTGTTTCCCCTGAGATTAGGGAAGGGGAGAGATTAGGGAGAGAGGAAGGAAAAGAAACATGTCCATTTTAAAAATAAATTTCAGTGGCAGAGCAGCAAGCGCTACATTCAAAGCATAAAGTGGACCTCCGTTACACTGGCTCAGGCCTGTAATCTCAGCTACTCAGGAGGATAAGGTAGGAAGTTTTCAATTTCAAGCCCAGCCTCAGCAACTTAGCAAGACTGTCCCAAAATGAAAATTAAAAAGGGCTGGAAATGGACCTCAATGCTAGAACATCCTTGTGTTTAATCTCCAGTACTGCAAAATAAATAAACAAATAAATAAGTTTTGGGGTTGTTACTTTGAAAAGAAAATTTGCATACCCTTTTCAGGCCAAACCCTAAAAAAAAAAAAAAAAAGCTAGTCTAAAAAAAGTAAATGAAGACAAGCAATTTTTTAAGAAGATAACTTCCCAATTTGAAAAGCAAATTTTCTCTAGTGTGCTTAATCAGTGGGCTTAAAATGCACTTAAATTGATAATTAAAATGATTAGTAGGTGTTTTGCCCTTACTATTAAAGTGGTGTAGTTCAGTTGTACAGTATGTGCTAACCAGGCACAAGGGTCTTGGAACTGGATCCCCAGCACGACCAAAAAGAAAAAGAAAAAAAAGTCACAGAATAAGATAATGTGAGTATCTGATACTAAAAATTCCATTCATACCTAAATACATGCAACACTTCGGAAAGGGTGATGAGAGCATTGTTTCTTAGATTTTTCTCTTTTAAGAGATCATTGAGTTGGGTTTTATAGAAGTGTAAAGATTTGCATTTGTTTGGGTTTGGGGAATGGTACTGATGCTTAAAGCTGTTAAGCATTATCTTATCATTATTAGTACAAATGCCTTTAACATGCAATGAAGTCAGGACTGCAAGGTGGCACAAGCCTGTAATACTAGTGACTGGGGAGGCTGAGGCAGGAGGATCACATGTTCAAAGCTAGCCTCAGCAACTTAGTGGAGCTCTAAGCAACTTAGCCAGATCTGTTCAAAAAATAAATTAATAAAATATCAAGGGGCTGAGGATGTGGCCCACTGGTTAAGCACCCCTGGATTCAATCCCCAGTACCAAAAATAAATATAAAAAGCAATAAAATAAAGAAGTAAAGTATCAAATTTAACTGCTCTCATTATCTAGTTCAAAATAACCATACAATGAGATTTTTGCTATTAAGACAAAAAACCTGGAATCTCTTTTTGTGTCCTTCTCAAAGTTCTCACAAGTGATAGAAAAGTTAGAAAGAGAAAATATTTAACATTTTAGTGAATATGTAAAATAATTTCAATAAACATTTAGGGCAAGGCCAAATAACTCAAAAATTAAAATTCCTCTAAGTCAAATGGGATAAGTTCATTTATTTATTATTGAAAAGAATAGTAAATGATCAGCAATCAGAAGTGATGGGCCCCAACGGAGGGATGTTCAAATGCAGAAACCATACCTGGAGGCTAATCAGTAGAAATCTTGTTGGGCACTACCAAGGCCTATTTCAAATGTAAAAGACCATGAGGCTAACCTGCTGGAATACCTCCAGCCAGCTCCTTTGTCCCAGAGGTGGGAAAAAGGGAAGGTGAGGTGAGCTCCCTGGAAGTTGATAGGAAGAATTAAAACTCAAAGGAAACAGCCATAGTGCTGTTTTCAATGCCTATTTTACAGAATTTGATCAATGATTTAGATGCTGTTTTCAAATGCCTGTTTAACATAGATTTTGCTCCATGCTCTACACAGAACCAAATATAAGCTTCTAAACTAGCACACCAATATGGATTTTTCTGCTGTCAGGCCTCCTCCTGTAACAGAAATCCACTTTAGGCACTGAAACTTATTTTTTAAAATGGACACGTTTCTTTCTCTTCCTCTCTCCCTGCTCTCCCTAATCTCAGGGGAAACAGAATTCCCTTTCCCTCCCCATCCTAGGCAGAGTTATGTGTCCCTGAGTACACACTCAACATAGGAATGAAGTCATCCACACTTTGGGGATGGCACCAGAAGATCTCAGAAATGGTTTTCTCCCAAATTAACAAGTGAATTACAACTCCAACCGAGAATATGTGGAATGTAGGTTTTGAGACACCTTTTTAAAAGCCCCCTGTTCCAGCTGATGAGCAGAATCAGTCCCGTGTTTCTCCTTTGCTAGCAAAGCAATAAAACTTTTCCTTTTTCTAAAAATCATGTCCTCCTTACTGGATCAGGGACAGGGACAAGGACCGAGCTTCAGTAACATCATTATTTTGGTGTGTAGTCTTGTGGAAAATTTTAATATAAAAATTTAAATATAATGTAATGATTTTTATGGATTATAAAACTAATAAACTCACCCGTCCCTGGTACTGGGGATTGCACCCAGAGGTACTCTACCAGCCTTTTTATTTTTTCTTTTGAGACAAAGTCTCACTAAATTGCTGAGGCTGGCATCGAACTTTGTGATCCTCCTGCCTCAGCCTCCAGAGTTGCTGGGATTACAGGTATACACCATGGTGCCCAGCTACATACACTATTTTAAAAATGAAATTATAGAACAGAGAACAGTGCTTTGATAGCTTCTTTTTGCTCCTAGAATTTCTGAACAAAATGTGTATTAATTGAAGATTTTCTTATTAACATTCTGTAACTGAAGAAGAGAATTTAGCTTATTACATGACTTCTAAATCTCTCAATTTTTAGCAATTGTAACATTAGTTTCTCTATTACTTACTTCTATCATTTAAATAATTTTTTAAAACCATTAATTCCTTTTTATTTAAATCTTCTTTTTGGTAAAGAAAAAAAAAAAAAGCCAGGCAGGGTTGTGCATGCCTGTAATCCCAAAATAGGGATGGGGATGTAGCTCAGTGGTCAAGTACCCCTGAGTTCAATCCACGGTACCAAAAAAAAAAAAAGAAGAAGAAGAAAAAGTACATAATACATAGAAGCATAATACATAATACATTCTGAAGCAAACTCTCCCACCTTAGTGTCTACCCAAGTCCAATAGAGATGCATGTTGTGCCAGTTCCCAGAAAGTCCCTTCATGCATCTCTAAGACACAACTACTCCCTTTTCCTTAAATGTAAATGTAAAACTCTCCTGACATGTGGTAATCACTTCCTTGCTTTTCTTTATATTTCTGCCATCTAAGAATGTATCACTTAACACTATAGTTTTACCTGTCTGTCAATTTTGTATAAATAGAATCGAATATTGTATGTAGTGTTTTGGTTTTGCATCAGGCTTTTCTTAGTTTGATGTTATGTTTGTGAGATTCATTCATATTGTAGCATTCAGTTACAATTCATTTATATTCACTGCTACATAGAATTTCACTGTAGAATGAGGTCACAATTTGTCTACTCTCCTATCAATGATATTTTGTGTGTTCTTATGCTTAAGCTATTTGAATGAGGCTCTTACCAACTTTCTTATACATGTACCTCAGTACATGAGGACACAGGTCTCTTTTGGATGTATTCCTAAGAGAGAAATTTCTAAGTCATGAGGTATAGCACCCTTAATTTTAGTAAAGTTAAATTATTTTCCGAATTAGTTGAGCTAGCTTGCATTTCTACTAGCAATATCATATACAATTCTAGGTGCTATACATACTCAGCAATCCCTATTATTTTCAGTCTCTTAAATTTTAGTCATCCTAACAGCTATCTCTACTGGCATTTTTTGCAGTTTTAATTTGAGTTTCTCTGATGACTGAGATTAACAATTTTATCATATGTTAATTGAATTAATATATTCTATTTTAAAGTAATTGTTGAGTCTATTTGCCCATTTTTCTATTTGATTTTATTTTCTTATTGGTTGTATGAGTTCAGATATTTTGCATATAAGCCCTTTGTTGGTTATGGCAAATACCTATCAAGGTACATTCCAAATATCTCCAAAACTGTATCTTGCTTTTTTACTATTCTCTTACTATCTTAATTTATATTTATTAATTTTAATTGATTCGTTATAGTTATATAAAAGAACTAATTTATTTTTAGTTGCTCTTGATTTTACTGTAATAAATTCATCAACTCTTACCTTTCAGGTTGGATGTTCTTAATGTTCAAGATGTTTAAAAATTATTCCCTCACAGAGATTACCGTGAATTTATTTTTCTGTATTATTTTCTAAACGACTTTTTGGTTTACCTTTCATATTTAAAGAGTCTACAATTTACTTGGAATGGACATTTTATTTGCTATGTAAACTGGGTGAGGTTGTTTTGTTGTCTTCTTTTTTCCAGATAGAACATCCTCTTCCACACTGTTCTTCAGGTTCACCTTCATCAGCGCAATTTAATCTTTTTACTAATTTTCAAAGGATTACTTTGACTTCTCATTTTGTAAAATGAGGGTATTTACACCTTTACAGTTCCTTCTCCTCTTACCTACTTTTCATCTCTCAAAAATCTGTCAGCTAGAGCTTTACTTTAACATCAAAGCTGAGAGGGTTTACATTCTGTCCTTAATCATGATTAACTCCTCCATGCTTAGTGCACGGGTTTATTTTAAAACCCCATAACCAATAAACAAATTTTGCATTATTATGACTATTCATCACATTATTCATCACAGACCCCAGAGAGTGCTGATAATTACATTCCCTTGCCTAGGATTCTGTTCACATAATCCTTGTGCCACTCAAAGGAAAACACAGAAACACCAAGGTTAAATAGAGTCTCCTCTCTTGTAGTTTAGTGACTGCTCAAAATATAAACATGTTTTGGATTGTTTCATACTGGGAACATGACATTCTGGTGAAGTGTTTTGATTTATCTGGAATTTCTGGGTTTGGGTTGTCATGAGCAGCATGTGCAATTAATAATCACTCAGGCAGATTGTCTTTAAATGCAAGTGTATGTTCAATCACAACAATCATCAAATATAATTAATTAATGCAAAAAGTGTTGGATGTGCTGGAGCACAGCAACTAGCATTCAATGCACACTAATTAAACACTATAGGTAAGTTACACTATCCTAGGGCCACTAAACACTATCAGCAATTCACAAAATCTTAGGGCAACTAAACATTACAAGTAATTCACACAATC
Source organism: Xerus rutilus (assembly GCA_028644305.1). Classification (NCBI taxonomy): domain Eukaryota; kingdom Metazoa; phylum Chordata; class Mammalia; order Rodentia; family Sciuridae; genus Xerus; species Xerus rutilus. The sequence continues at coordinate 119,097,522 of CM053399.1, forward strand.
CTAGGACAACCACAAGCCCCAAAATACCTCCAATGCCAGGTGACTTCTCTTAGCCAAAGAGCAGACATTGTCCTTATCTGGTGGTTCTCTTCAGCCAACAGCTGGATGTCAGGGAATGGTGGAGTTGATCCAGGGTGGACAGCAAAGTGGCCGGTCTCACAGATGTCCTTGGTGCAAAGCCCACAATGTGGCAGGACAAACAGTTTAAATGCAGTTCCAAGTTGGTGATGTGAGCTGGTGATTGGTTACATCCAGTAAAAGTCAGTGCCCATTGGTTATGTCCAGTGAGATAGTATAATTGCCACTGGGCCTTTCTTTGTGCATGTGCATGGAGCTGAGCTCCCTATCAATTGTAACCAGTCATTGCTAGGCAGGCCTATGGTTAGATGCCCCTTACAGGCCCTTATCAATTGCAAGCAGTCATGACTAAGCAAGTCAATGGCTGTGTTCCTTATGGCCAGTAACTTTGTGAGTCCCTGGCATGTCCAGGCATGTCTATAGCATGTGCTCCTTACAGTCCATCCCCTGGAAGCCCATGGACATACAGAAGTACAAGGGCTTCTATCGCTTAAAGGAGGGGGGATGATGGCACCACATGGGCCTTCCCAACGAGTTGAGGTCCAGAGAGACGAGGAAAAAGAAGAGATCCCCGGGGAAGATGATATGGAGTCTCTGGACGGTGGTGGCAATTCGCAGAGCCAATTTCCCCAGCCCCCCGGGTGTAGGTAAAAATCTGCTCTGCCCCAGTGAGATGCAGAAACACCTGAAGCAAGAAACAGGGACACTGGAGCGAGAAGCAGAAAACACCATTTATTCCTGAAAGTGTAGAAACTTAAATACACTCTTGGACCCATGAGATCCAAAGGTCACAAACAAAGCGCTGCTCTTTGGCAAGAGCACAGTCCATTCACATAGAATGGGGATAGATGGAAGAGAGGGGTTGAAATTATGGAGAGTGCTCCTACAGGCTTCCATCATAATGGAAGAATGATATGATACGTAACAAACATTGTTACAATTCAAAAATCAAATCACATCAAAGCAAATCAAAATATATCAAAGCACATTAATCTCATACATTAATATCTTTATAAACATGATCATCAGAATCTGGGATTTGAGCAATCATGGTTTTGTATAATGCATCATCAGTGAGCAAGGGTACTTTGGCATTATCATGAACAACAATAGCATTTCTAATCTTGTGGTTACAAAAGCACAAGAATAGTTTTATTGCAACATAACACACAGCAAATAGGATAATATAATGAAGAATCCACTTAACAAAAAGTAATGGGGAGGGCCCATGTAAGCACACTGTATTGAAACACAATAACTTTTGGATAGCCATAAAAGGGGAACATGGGGAATTTAGGGTAGAAACATCTTGTTTTAAGGCAATAGTATCGGTGTTGAGGATATGTACCAGATCATTAACATGGGAAGTACTATGTTTGAGATCTTTTAGCTCGGTAGAGGCTTTGGTCCATAAATTTGTAACTGTCTCAAGTTATCATCTATGTGTTTGTTCAGTCTACCATGTTTGTCCATGAAAGAGTGGAAGATCTGATTGGGAACATTTATGGAGCCTATTCCCATAGTGGCATTTGTTTGGAGGTGTATGGTAGAAATACTGGAAAGAGTGTCACATTTTTGAGATGACATGGTGACCTTCCATGCATGATTAATCATAACAGAGTCATTGTGTATAGATACATTATATATATCAGTGTCATTGTAGCCTAGGGCAGAGATATTTGTCATCACATTAGAACATGTAACAAAATGGTAGTTACTTAGATCATAGAGTCTAAATGGAATAAATGTTGTATGTACCTGCATAAAGGAAGCTCTGGTTGTGGGTCATGTAAGACCATATATTGCAATGGGGACAGTTGTGTCAAATACTCAGCACTATACAGTTTACCATTGATCCAGATAGTATCTTCCACTGGCAATACTGTAAGTTCATCAATTTTCCTGGAGTATTATATGTCTTATAGCCTGTGGCCTTTTTAAGTGTAGAGATTTGTAAAAGAAGTATCAAGCAAAAATCTTGATCACATCCAGAAGGGTTTGTTTGAGGGGTCCAAGAAAGATATGGATGTGGCAGTATGTGTAGCAATGCCTGTTTTAAACATTTCTTGTGAGTCTGTGTAGCTTCAAACAAATAACTGTCTCACAGTAGCACAAGTATTTACCTTGTGTAGTTTGTCAGATAGAGCCTCCAATGCCTTTTTAATGGCCTTACCATCTTTATATATTGCCTTGTAGGAGTCTGTGAGGATCTTAGTTTGAACATTAATATTAGTAAGTAACGAGATAAGGAGAAGAGTAAATTAGACAGGGTTGTGATGGTTTCCACCTGTTTCTCTTGTAAATTAGATATTTTGTCAACAACTATATGTAATTTTCCTATCTCACGTGTATTGATGAGTTCACCTGCAGCAAGTCCTGCTATGGAGACCCATTCAAATTGGAGTCGTTTTCTGGGCCCTATCAATGGAAGGTGAAGGAGTTGTAAGGCAGGTAAATAAGAATATCAGGTGTGTAGTATGGTGTAAAAGAAGGGAAGCGTAGGGCAAGAAGGTCAAGGTGGATGTTGAGCCTGCGTATGTCCAGTTGGACTAGCACTGAAAGTGGGGTGCACACATTAGGGACATAAAATAGAGCAGGAGATATAAGAGTAGGGTGTTTAAGTCTCTGGTGAAAAGTAAAGGCAGGTCTATAATGAGCTGTAATGAAGCAGTGGGTAGTATTACAACCACCATGCAAAAGAATGTATGGCCCAGGGGAATTTTGTGACACATAGCATCTGGGAAAAAGAAATGGGGAAAATGTACATAACATTAGATTTTTGTTCAAGCATATTTAAATGCACAGTGGTCGTGGCATTTAGTACCGGGTTATGGGCTACCATATCAAAAAGGTGCCATTCATTGTTGAATGGAAGTAGCATTTGGAATGTACATGGCAAAGGTGAAAGTTGATGAGTCATAGATTTTGGAAAGCTTGTCTGTGGGTGGTCCAATACGTTAATGGATGGTTGTCTGCTTCCTTAAAGTGGTAGTGTACAGTGCCATTAAGAAAGCTGATGGGGCAATGAAAGCAAAAGACAGAAGAAGCATGGACTGAAGGAGGGAAATAGTACAAGGAGGAAATGTTATAGTGGGCAGGAGAATACCGGGCAAAACAATAACTGGAAGACTTATGATTATAAACAAGTTCTTCAGAAACATCTAAGGGGATGAATGTGTCAAAAGAGGAGTTATGGGAATAGAAGATGTTATTGCACATTTGGTAAATATTTAAGGTAAGGTAGCAACATGAGGTAAACATACTTTGGTGGAACTTAGATGTATTTACCAGAGGGTCAAACAAGAGTAAGTGTGGAGGTACGAAATGATCCACTTTATCGGTAAAATTTTGTAGGAAAGGTTGAAAAGTGTAGTATTAAAAGGATTAGAAATCCAGTACATGGGCATAGAATCTGGGTTATGCCAGGGAATGTAGATGTTCCCATTAGAAAAGAAGATCCTAGATGCATTGAAATAAAGCATGATATTGTCAACCTGGGTGTTTTGAATGTTGTGGTACCCTGGTAAGTCCTAATGAGGTATGGATGTAAACCATCAAAAGAGAAATTGACAGCGGTATTTAGAAAAGGAAAGCGTCTAGGAGGTAATAAGAATTGGTTTGTATGAGCTTTAGAGTTTGGAAAACAAATAAAAGATGAGGTTGCATGAAATGTGGTAGAATAGTTAAGTTGAAGGTCAAGTTTAGAAATATCTGGTATAGAGAGTGCTAATGCGCAAAAGCGGGAAAGGCGGGCACAAGGGGGTCTTGGCAGAGGCTTAATTGGTGCCATGCTGATGAGTTGTGATAATACATCTATTAGGGCCACTGGGAAGTGCCAATATTGAGTACCAAGTGCTGCATACCAATATTGTACATTCATGGGTAGTTGGGAAACATTATAAATTCGTGGGTCCCAAGAGGGTTTATGGAGGTATATTTCCAATTGAGAGAAGAATGGTAGGTTTGGAAAGTTGACCATACATAACACTAAAGTGTTTGGGTTGTTGAATTCAGTGTGTACCTTAAATAAGTCTGTTAGGCAGTCAAAATCAAAGGGTTTCAGGAGTTGTTGGATGCTTTGTGGGAAGTCAGGCGGGACAGTCCTGTCAGAGACATCTGGAAAGTATGGGGTATTTGGGCTGTAATTCTCTTCTTCTCATTTTGTCATTTGAGGCAGTTAAGTGTGTATGGTCACAGTAGTCATAATTGTTGTTTTCACAAGTGAAGCAGGGAAAATAAAAAATCAAGTTCCATAAGGAGAAAAATTTTACTTTGACAGCTAAGTTATAATAGAATGATGGGCTGCTGCCCATTATTTCTGTATATGTATAAATGGTGGTATCACCGCTGTAGTTGAAGGAAATCAAATCATAGGAAGATGAAGATAATGAGTGAAAGAAGTATGGGTAATATGCTGAAGCTGTGGTAATTTATCTCCACAAGAAGAACAATGATGGGGATTGGGGTCAACCCAATTAGTGAGGTTTGGTGTATAATCTAAGAAGGTTTGATGCCATAAGCTATACCTTTTGGTGGCTGCATAATATTGAGTGCAATATATTGAATCTATGTGCCTGTAGAATGCATACTTAGCCAAAAAAAAATTCAGGTTGTATTGGATATGATAATGACTATGTGTGCTCTTCCAAAAATGGAGCACCTTGGATAAATTTACATATGTCCATGGTGTTAGATTAACATGTGTAAAGTTCCAGGTATATGGGACTTATGAGTCAAAAAGGATGTCCTCTTAATTAGTAGGATTAGAATCAGTTGAATTGGCATTGTGTGGCCAAATCATATGGTGGAGGAGGACAAGGAAATACAGAGTCAGTATCCAGTGGAATGGTGACCTCATGTTGAGGAGCCAAATGTTGCAGGTGCGTTTATATCAAAGATACCATAGAGACAAATGTGGACAGTGATTAGTCAAGGGAGACTCTTGGGAGCAATTGTGTTAGAAGGTCAGAGATTATGTGGGGTATATCTGAGTCAAGGGAGACTCTTGAGAGCAGTTGTGCTAAGAGGTCAGAGATTATGTAGGGAATGTCTGAGGTAGTGGCTTTGAGTAAAATAAAAAATGAGGCAGTGTGATATGTGCAAACATTGTTGTGTTGGTCTCACAGTATCACAACACCTGTATCCAAATTAGCTGCAACAATAACCTCCAGTGTGATATCCTGAGGTTTTATCAAGGGGCTAACATGCATCATGTGACAAACAATGTAGAAGAAAAAAGCAATAAAGGGATCAAAATGAGAAAAATCAATAGGAGTGAAGGAGGTAACACATTAGGTGACTGGGAGGAAGTTTCCAAGACCAGGGAAATGGCCATGCCATAAGACATGCAGAGATAAAGGGGAACATTTAATGCCAGGTTTCACAACAAGTATGCAAGGGAACAAACAGCAGGTGTAGAAGATGGAAGGAGAAGAAATAGAGTTTGGTAGGGGTCAGGTCAGTAAAGGCTCCTAGAAGCCAGAGGTCCTCGATGAGATCCAATACCTGGGTGGGAGAGGGTTGGTCAAGGTCTATTGAAGGCAGTTGGTCCAATTCATTCCTGAGCAATGTCAAGAAATTCTCAAAGGAAACTTGAGAGAGAGAGACATTAAAATTTACTGTGAGGTTTCTATAAGGCAGAACGTGTAATTCACTAGGAATTTGTGTTGCCAGACCTTGGAGTACTCAGTAGAGTTTGTATAGGTGTGATGCTGGCAAAAGGTCAAATGTCCAATCAAGACGAGGGCTGAAAGTAAAATGTAAAGGAAGCTGATCAAGTAGATAAATTTAGAAACAGTTCTCCAAGGCCAAAGCAGAATCACAGGTGATCTTCATGGAGAGAAAGAGATGTTGTTGCATTTAGTCAACTGGAGGTAGCCTTTGGCGCCCATCGTCCAAAAGCAGTTCCCATCCACAGATGTGACAATATCCTGTAGGGAAAGAGAATTTTTAACAAGTGCTCTGGGTGGGATGGGAGCATTGTTTATAGGTTGTGTATTAGGTAGTGTAACAGCTGTCTGAAAAGGAAAATTTCTGTTTAAACGAGTCTATTATTTAATTCGAAGACTGCAATTAGGATGGCCTTAGCTAGAGACAAGTCAATGAAGGCCATAAGTTTAGTTTTAAGTAGTCTGTTCCATCGTTCAATAAAACCACTGGCAGTAGGATTATAGGCAAGGTGATAATTCCATTGTATGCCCAATGTATCAGATAATTTTTTAATTTGGCTCCTGTGAAATGTCTACCCTGGTCATTTTCAACAATGTTTGGTAATCCATAATGGCTAATCCATTGCCATAAAGTTGTTATGGTGGCTTCCTGGTTAGGTGATGAGCAAGGGTTTGCTAGTCCCAATCCAGAGAAGACATCTACAATTGTACATGCGTATTTGTTCTGAAAAGGTTGCAAAGGTCCTATAAAATCAATTTGAAGCATGAAATTAAAAATGTCAGGTTTGTACCTATCTTAAAGTGAGTTATGTCTAAATTGTAATTGAGCATTAGAACAATCAGTGTAGTATTGGACAACAAATTTACAGCATTGTCATGATAGGGGAAGGTTTCTTTTGGAAGCCCACAGAAACAATGTATGTGTACCCATATGTCCTAGCCATTTATGTATATGTAAAATCTCTATATCAGATATAGTGGCATAGTTTTGGGGTGGGATTTTGACCCATTTATTAGACCATTTAAATGAAATTGTGTTCTGTGGTTTAAAATTGCCGTCAGGGTTTTGGACCATTTTTAAAGTTGATTTAGCTGTCCGTTGATTTGTGTTTTGTAATTTTAAGTGCAATGTATTGATTTGTGATTTAGAGAGTTCATCTACCTTGCAGTTATGTGCTGATGTTTTATCTATGCACTTGGTATGTGCATCTACATGGGAGACATATATTATCATGCCACATTTTGCAAGATGATTCTGAATATCAGGAGATATTCAGATAGGCCTACCATTAATAATCCAATTGGAAGATTTCCATTTTCCTGACCAAATGGCAATGCCATTTGCTGTGCACCAAGAATCTGTGAATATATATATAATTTTGAGTCCCTCAGATTTAGAGTGTTCTGTAGCCAATTTCACAGCATGGAGTTCTGCATGTTGGGCTGAGCATTCTGTCCCTTCGTCAGTCAGAATTACTCCATCCAAGGGTCTATAGGCTGCAGCTTTCCAGCGCAGCTTCCCATTTATTACTGTGGCAAAGCCATCTGTAAACCAGGCATTTTGTAGCTTTTCTGACCATTTCTCAGGTCCCCAGTACCCAACTGGTCTGCTGGGTGGCACAGCAGGCTTATGTTTTGGGACAGGTGCAATTGGCTGGGCTGCTATGTACTCAGTCAATTTGGCTACAGTCTTTCCCATTGTTGTTGGTCGTTCCTTATGGAACTCCTGTATGTACCATTTCCATGGTAGCACCTTAGGTTGTATCTGTACTCTGCAGAGTGCTTCTCCAGGTGCGAGGGCCCAAGGTAATATTGGTATAGTTGATTGGATTTTTATGGGTTGATTCTGACATGGTGGGGAAACAGTGCACAGAACATTATACAGTGTCCATATGGTTTTCTCAAATAGAGAATATTTTCATGATACCCATGGGAATTTCTTGCAAAAGAATGCCATGGGGAATGTCTATCCATTAATGGTGGTGTAAAGTCCCCAATTACCATAATCTTGTAAGAATATTATATCTAGTTTAAATCATCCCTTTCCAGGTGCATGTAAGTATTGGTATTGTTTGATGTATTCTTTTAGTGTGTCAAAGGCAGAAGAACATTGTGGTTCTCCCCAAACAAAATCTACTGCTTTCCTTGTCACCTCATATATGGGTTTTAAGATGATTTGTAAATATGGCATATAGTTTCTCCAATAACGAAATAAGCCAATTAGGTGTTGGGCTTGTGTTTTGTTTGTGGGCTCAGGGAGAGCCATAATTTTATCAATGGTAGTAGGTGGAATTGATTGTCCAGTGGAGTTCCAAATTACTCCCAAAATTTTTACTTGAGCTGCGGGTCCTTGTACCTTATCTTTATTAATGGGCCAGCCATTTTTAGTAAGTTCTGTGACCACTGTATCAAGTACTTCTTGTACCTCATGTATATATTTCCCATAAATTTTGATATCATCTATATAACTTAATATTTTGACCTTTGGGTGTGTTGTCTTAATAGGGTCCAGGTATTGTTAGATAGTAACATGGGCTATGATAGGACTCTTCTTATATCCTTGAGGTTATCTCTTGATTCTATATTGCTTGGCATTCCACATAAATGTTATTTGCTCTATGGATTGTTCATCTATGGGTATACTAAAGAACATATCTGTGAGATCAATAGTAGCATAATACTCTGGGTTATCCTGAGTAATAGTATTCATGACCTCTTCTACTTCTGGGAAATTTCCTGGTAGTGGGGGTATTTCTGTGTTTAGATTACAATAATCAACAGAAAATCTATAAGAGCCATTGGGTTTTAGTATGGGCCATACTGGAATTTTAAAGTTAAATGATTGTATTGGTTCAATAATGTCATTTTGTAATAATTCTTGTATTTTGTCAGAAATTTCCTTATGACTCCCATTTAGTGGGTATTGCTTTGTAAAAGAAGGTGTAGCCACAGGAAGTTTAACAGGCTGAATTTTAACTGTGGACAAACATACAGAAGCTTTGAGTCTTTTTAGAGGCAATAAGATTCCAAATATAGTGGGAATATAATCCATTTCCAGGACATTACGTGGGCTTTGTTGTATAACTAATAAATCAGCTGTGATAGGATCTCAATTATATACAAGAATATGGGCCTTAATAAGGTAAGCTGTAAGTGTTTCTCCAGACATTCCTTCTACATCCATCTATTTGTTTTAGCAAGTATATCTCATACAATAGTTATTTTACTACCTGTATCTATAAGAAAATTTAAATTATAATTTTGATTTTTGTATAAGGAGACATATGGTCTGTTATCTGTGCTAGTTATGCATATCTGGGTTGGTTCCTCCAATTTGGCATCCTCCCTGGGGCAAGTTGTTGTTGAAAATTGTTTAGACCTTGGGCACCCTGATCCTCACGGAGGGGTCCCGTCCATCCATTTCTTGAATTGAATGTTGGTCTATTAGGAATAACTTTGTTGGCATTTTGGGAGTTCCTTCCTTCCCTAGTAGGCCTTCCCCCTGCATCAGCCCATCCCCTCATATTGGGTGGACCTGTTTGTGCTCTTCCCTGGTATTGACTATTACATCCATTACACCTGGGATTTCTACATCTGCTACATCTGTTAGGCCTGTTTTGTTTATTTATGTTTTGAAATTGTATCGGGAAGGACATTTTTGCCTGAGTAATAAATGAGATAGCCTTGTCCGTCTCAAGGTTTCTGGCTTGTCTTAGATATTCTATTATGTCATTTATGGTTGTGGCACTGTAGCTAGTGCCACTGTTAATGTTAGCCTCAGATGGCTTGATCCTCCCTTAATAATTAAATTCTTTATCTCCTGGTTTATAGGAGCAGCTAATCGTGTAGTAGCCTCTTCAGAATATATCATTACAATAATCCCAATCTTATGACACAGCTTTATACACTGCTCTATATTAGCCCAATGTAACTGCATACCAAAGGACAGCAGATCCATCATTGGAAATGCCTTAGTCCAAGCTTGAGCCACCCAGTTAAATATGGAGTATAACTCAAGGGGTTGATTATTAACTAACTTTAGTAGTGCATCGTGAATTTGTGGATTCTCTATGATACCTACTAGGGCTGACATTTCTCATCCTGAAACTATCACTCCGTTTGCTCCCCTGTTCCAAAGTTTTAATAAATATTCAACATCCCTGGTTTCTTTCCGTGCAAACTCACTTCTATATGTCTATATCTCGGTCCTGGTTAAGTCTCTAATTTAAACAGTTTGTTCTGGATTTTCGGAGCTCCCTGGCCTAATTACTTTATTTGTGATAATGGTAGGCATTCCTTAAGTTCCTGGACTTCCATCATGTCTTGTAGGAATGGATTATTTTTACTTCTTTCAATAATTCTCTTGGCTAGCCTTTTTCCCTTTTGTCTATCTTTATCTACATCTGCAATTGTTTTACACAATATTGCAGGCATTTCTTTAGGATCTACTCAAGCAATTTGGGTTGCACTACTTCAGGTTTGTTAATGTGACTTCTACATTCATCCCCTTCTGGAACTTTGGGAGCTTTTCCTGTGTAGCCCTCTCTACACCTCACCATTGGTTTTGGGGTTTTAATTCCTTTAAGGTCCCTTTCGACGAGAATTTCAACTTGTTTAGTTTTTCCTTGATTTGCATCATTTTTGTAACTTGATAGCTATCTGTAATATTACCTCAATCATGCACTTCCTACAATACCACGACATAGTGCTATTGGTATATACACTTAACAGAGATTGTTCAATCAATAATTCTGCACGTCTGTATAATCATTTTACTAACCATTCCTGCATGTGCAATTTGGTATTCCTGACACCTTCCTGTTTGCCATTCCCCTACCAGAGCTGATCTTACTGCCAAGAGACCCCAGGGGGGCTCTAAACAAGTGTCATTTGGAGGTGGAACATGGTGACACTGTGGCCCAATGGGCAGACAAGATCTCTTAGGGAGCAGTCGCAGGCCCCTACCAGAGTCAATCTTACTGCCAAGAGACCCCGAGGGGGCTCTAAACAGGTGTCATTTGGAGGTAAACTGACAGCATGCAGTGTTAATGAAAGCTACCTGAGTTTACAAGGTCTATTTCAGCAAATTACCCATAAATTTGGAAAATTAGATAATTCTGCCGACTATGCCAACTGTCATGAGCGGCCTGTGCAATTAATAATTACTCAGAGGCAGATTGTCTTTAAATGCAAGTGTATGTTCAATCACAACAATCATCAAATATAATTAATTAATGCAAAAAGTGTTGGATGTGCTGGAGCACAACAACTAGCATTCAATGCACACTAATTAAACACTATAGGTAAGTTACACTATCCTAGGGCCACTAAACACTATCAGCAATTCACAAAATCCTAGGGCAACTAAATATTACAAGTAATTCACACAGTCCTAGGACAAGCCCCAAAATACCTCCAATGCCAAGTGACTTCTCTTAGCCAAAGAGCAGACATGGTCCTTGTCTGGTGGTTCTCTTCAGCCAACAGCTGGATGTCAGAGAATGATGGAGTTGATCCAGGGATGGACAGCAAGGTGTCTGGTCTCACTGATGTCCTTGGAGCAAAGCCCACAATGTGGCAGGACAAGCAGTTTAAATGCAGTTCCAAGTTGTTGGTGTGAGCTGATAATTGGTTACATCCAGTAAAAGTGCCCATTGGTTATGTCCAGTGAGATAGTATAATTGCCACTGGGCCTTTCTTTGTGCATGTGCATGGAGCTGAGCTCCCTATCAATTGTAACCAGTCATTGCTAGGCAGGCCTATGGTTAGATGCCCCTTACAGGCCCTTATCAGTTGCAAGCAGGCATGACTAAGCAAGTCAATGGCTGATATTCCTTATGGCCAGTAACTTAGTGAGTCCCTGGCATGTCTATGGCATTTGCTCCTTACAGGGTTTTTGTTTTTTTGCTTTTTTTTTATGTTGTTAAGGCTTTTTCCATCATATCCTACTATCTTGTACCTTCTCATTACCAGCAGCTATTATCTGAAATATATTCCATTCTCTTCCTTGAAACTACTCTTTGGTAACTTGGCTGACCTCTGTCCTACATTGGACTAGTTTTCTTATTGGTCTACTGGTTGCTTGCTGTTTCATGATTCTTCAAATCTAGTTTGTGCTTGAGATGTTGGGGATCAAGCTTAGGGCTTCATGCATGTTAGATAAGCACTCTACCACTGAGCCCCAGCCCCAGACCCTATTCCTCTAAACTAGTAAAATTCATTGTGTAGCCCTGAGAAGAGTCAGCCAATTTCAAACTTAGCCCACACAAGGCCATTTTTATTTGTGACCTCAATTTGAAGTTGGGAGAATTTACCAAACTAACTTCAGTTTTGGTAATTATCAAAAAGCACAGACAAAAAGCACAGACTATCCAAGGAAGTTCAGCAGAGCCTTGTTTCCCTGCCCTGGTCTTGTGCTGCCTGGATGGTTGATTTTCCACATTGCCCTAAGCTTCCTTGTCTTTGAGGACAGGATGCCTGAAGGCCAGAATTCCCTCTTTAGGAGGATTGGCTGAAACTGGTTAGACCTAAGATGATTGCCAGTCTGACCTCCAGACAACCTCTAACTTCATAAAACATGAATATTTCTTCCCTTTATTTCTTTTACCCTGTAACTATAACCTCCTCACTCCCAATAGGGAAGATGTTATTTTGTGAGTTTATCTCCCTACTCTTGCATTCTTGGCCATTCTTCATTGCTCAGTTGATGCTAAGTCTTGTAATTGGTTCTACAGTTCTGAGAGGGGGACAAAGAACCCATCACTTGGGCTCCAAAAATCAGTAGCACCTTCTTTTTTTTTTTTTTGTACTGGGGATTGAACCCAGGGGCTCTCAGCCACTAAGCCACATCCCTAGACTTCTTATATTTTATTTAGAGAGAGGGTCTTGCTGAGTTGCTTAGGGCCTCCCTAAATTGCTGAAGTTGGCTTGGAACTTGATGATATTCCTGCCTCAGCCTCCTGATCCTCTGGGCTAACAGGCGTGCACCACCCCACCCAGGAGTAGCACCTTTTTATTCAGAGTTTCCACTGAGGCCCCCATTACATAGACACAATTGATTGCCCACTCAGCTAATTTTATTCTCCAATTTCTAGCCCCTCAAGGTGTGCCCCAAAGCCCCCACACTAATTCATATTGTTACCATTTGGTTTCAATAAAGCTCTACTCTAAACCACATGCCTGGATTGCCAAAGGCCCCTAGGTTCACAAGACACTCCTATCAGGAATAACATTTTCAGAATTTGGCCTAGAAGCTCCAAGAAAAGGCCAGACTTCTTTTGGCAAAAGTTAAATTCTTTACTTCCCAAGCCCACATCTTCCTCTTTCTTGATCTTTACCCTCAGTGTACATACTCAGGTAAGGAGTATATGGATACAAATTCCCATTCTGAATTATGAGTTTTCTGAGATTCTGTAATGAGGTCCCCTTTTCTCTTTTATCCTGCTCCATTAGTGCAAATACTTTGAATTTGAAGATCTCTCTCCAGTTCTGGAGATGTTACTCCTTCAACAATTTCATTCTATTATATATGCTTTGTCTTACCTAGAAAATCTCTACAAATTAGGTGCTAAACACCTTGGACTGATGAACTGAGTTCAAAGCTCTTCCAGGGTTCTTCGTGGCACTAGATGACTTCTATAGAGTGCTGCTTCCTCCTCTTTTCCCTCTATATCCCACACCTCACTTATGAACTTCTTCTTTTGTGTACGGGTGAGGAGCGGGTAATGGGCATTGAATCCAGGGGTCCTTTACCACTGAGCTATATCTTCAATCCTTTTTATTTCTTTTTTTTTGTTTTGAGACAGTGTCTCCCTAAGTTGCTGAGACTGGCCTTGAACTTGGGATCCTCCTGACTCTCTTGAGTCACTGGGATTACAGTGCATCCTACTCTATTTAGAAACTTCTTTCTCAAAGCATCTGTTTTTCTCTCTGATTTGCTCAAAACCACCTACAAACCTCTTGATTTTTACAGGTTGTATATTTTTGTTTATTCTTCTGTTACTACTTCAAAGTAGTCCTGGGAGGAATAAATAATTGTGCTCACCTTATCCCCTTGAAGCTGCCTATGAGAATTTTAAAAGTATTTTAAAGACAGGTGGCTATTCTTGTCAGTGTCTTTCTATGACTGCATCAGTGGCATCAGAGTGCCAATGAATGCATTCGCTTGGCCTCAACAATAGAGTTCAAGACAGGAGCATCTTGGGAGAAGTATACCCATGGAAATTTATTTATTTTCATTTTTTTTAGTTGTAGATGGACACCATACCTTTACTTATTTTATGTGGTGCTGAGGCTCGAACCCAGTGCCTCACACATGCTCCGCAAGCGCTCCACCACTGAGCCACAACCCCAGCCCTACCCATGGAAATTTACATAACACTTCTTCCCTCATTATCTATGCAAGGTATCCAGGTATGATGTATTGAAAAACAAAATGACCTATGTGACTTTATTTTTAAAATATATTTTCAAAACTGTTCCTGCCTAAAAGGAAACACAAGTCATAAAGTAAAAACCCTTGCCAGGTTTCCAGATGGCAGCTGTGGGGCAGAAGAAAGAACACTGGTTTTAGCATTGAAAGACCTGGTTTTGAGGCTGGTTCTGCCTTTGTTGTCTTAATAACTTTGGTTGAGTCACTAAACATTTCCAAGTTGCAAGTTTCTCATTTATAAGCAGAATGAAAATACATGTGTCTCGCCACTGTTTCGAGGCTGAAAAGAAATAACAGACATGAAAAAGCTTTTGTAGATTGCAAAGTAAATAGAAAATAAAATACATTCTCCAAATGACTGCTTTCTCCAGAAAAGGTTTTCTGCAGAAGTCAACATAATCTTTCAGGGAGGAAGAAAAAAAAAAGTTTACATCTCTACTACCATCTTTCCTCAGACAAGATAAAATCACAAGTAAACCACTTGGATTTTCCATGGGTCCCACCAATTAGATAAACATAGCCATTGAAGATGACTAAAACCTTAGAAGATGAAAAACAAAATGAATTCCTAATTCTGAGTTTATTCATGTATTCTCCCTTGCAGCAAATATACATTGAGTGCCAAGTATATTCAAAACACTTCAAAAAATTTTAAAACATCAGCCCTTCCAGTTCCTTCAGAAAACTTCCTGTTTATAGAGAGATCACGCATGTCCCTCCATTTGCACAGTACAATATTGGAAATACCAAGTGTCGTGTGTATGTGTGTGTGTATAATTGTTTTAATCTTTAAAGGATATATATATACACACACACGTGTGTCTTCAATATAATGATGGATATGAAATATTAAAATCATTCCATATGTATAAAAAAATATTGGACATACCTCAGGACACATGAGAGATAGAACTTGAGGTGAATCCTATACGTGAGTAGGGTTTAACTGCAAGATAAGTGTCAGGACAGTCCTAGAAAAGAAACTGCACTCACAAAGGTTATAGATATATAAATATAAGCCTTTCTTCTGGGAATTGTGAAAAGCTTGGTTTGCCTGAAGAACAGATTTCATGAAGTACAGTGTGTGAAATAGGTCATATTATTGAAGACCTCTTCTGTCAGGCATATAGACTTTATTTTGTAGACAATAGATGGATCTTGAAGAGTAGTATAAAGCAAAATAGGGCTTAATAAAAATAATATTTTAGTTTGTATTGATTTTTATTCTTTACAAATTTCTTTTAGATACATGATCTCATTTGATCACCCCACAATTCTATAGAGGTGATGTTTTTACTTTTTGTCACCAGAAAAAGTTTTATGCCAAATATAGAGTCTAAGTCTTCTGATTGCAAATCTAATCCTCTTCAGACCTACTGCAAGTGATGCACAGAAGGTGTGTACAAAATGCACTAAAACTTGTAAATCCTGTAGTTAACAGGGCAATCCCTAAAGAACTTCTGAGACAGTGTAGTTTAGAAGTCAGTGTTTACCAAAATAATCCAAAATCCAAATAGTTTCCTCTTCCAGTAGGTTTCATTTTGTTAAGAAGGCAGGAGGACAGGAGGAGCCAGGTACAGTTGCATAGGCCTGTTCCAGTGACTGGGGAGGCTGAAGCAGAGGGATCACAGTTCAAGGCCAGCCTCAGCAACCTAGCAAGATCCTCAGCAAATTAGTGATACCTGTCTTAAAATAAATTTTAAAAGGGCTAGGGATGTAGCTCAGTAGAAAAGCACCTCTGGGTTCAATCCTTAACACCAAACATAAATGAATGAATAAATAAATAAATAAGAAGGAAGGCTAGGTACGGTGGCACATGTCTGTAATCCCAGGGGCTCTGGAGGCTGAGGCAGGAGGATCATGAGTTCAAAGCCAACCTCAGTAACTTAGGGAGGCCCTAAGCAACTTAGAAAGACCCTGTCTCTAAATAAAATATTTAAAAAAGGGCTAGAGATGTGGCTCAGTGCTTAAGCATCCCTGGGTTTAATCCCCAGTACAAAAGAATTAAATTGATTAATTCATTAATAAAAGGAGGAATAGCATTGTGTAGATGACCTCATATTTTCTTAAAATCTACCCTGGTGGATGTAGCACTGTGCTAGGCACACAACATTGCCAAATAGGTGCCAGCTGCTTTCATTCCCCTCCGTTGGGCACTGACACACACCCGGTATATTCAGAGCATTGTTTGGGATATGTGGAAACTAAACAGCAAATAGATGTCAAGAGCAGTGTCATAGCCGTGATCTATGCCATTTGCATAGAACACATATATTTGTGTCTTCCCACAACATTACAATTTATTGAAAAACAAAGTATTCACAAGCTACACTACTTTGCTTGATTGCTGTTCACTGAGTACTCAAGGGTCACCTAAATGGCATAAGCTGAGCAGGCACAGGTTCTTTCATTCCAATCTTAATTACTTATATCCACAACACTCAAGTCTCAGACCACACATCACACGATGATATATATGATACAGAAAAGACTAAGCAGGTGTTAAGTGGCCACAGGGTTAAAGGATGCAATACCAAGAGCAAAGGCAGAGACCAGATACAAATGCAAGAGTTACTACTGGTGGTCAGGTAAGACTATGAACCAAGGAAGAATGTGTTCAGGGTAGAGGGCTGTCAGAGCACAGAACTTATCCTAGACCAGGGTCCAGACAGCAGACTGTCTCAACATGGGCCAGATCAAACAGGGAGATCCAGCTGAGTGAGGCTCGAGGACAGAATTAAAGGTTGGTCGTTTGTCAATCTTGTGATGCGTCCACTGGATGGTCTGATGACAGATTAGTGTGTGGTGCTGCAACCAGTCTTGGGGTATTCCCCTTTTTATAGGTCACAGGTGAAGGATTACTTCATTTGGTAGTCTGGTGTGTTTGACAAGCTTATGGATCTGTTTTTTCTGATATGGGTTTGATATGCCTATGCAGTTCACGTGACTCTTATTTAATTTGATAATTTCACAGGTGGTCATTTTTACTAGCACAATTAATTTATTTCTTACCTTATGTCTTATGGTTGTGCCAGGCAGATGGTTGTTTACT
This sequence comes from Xerus rutilus, assembly GCA_028644305.1. Classification (NCBI taxonomy): domain Eukaryota; kingdom Metazoa; phylum Chordata; class Mammalia; order Rodentia; family Sciuridae; genus Xerus; species Xerus rutilus. Next base: position 119,114,752 of record CM053399.1, read on the forward strand.
TGTACAAAGTGTCAAGTCATTCTACCTCAGCACTTGTACTCAAAATGGAGTAGCTCCTGGCAAACTACTGCTTTACAAATTGAGTAACTCAGAAGATGCAGCCTGCTGTCCACAAGCAGCAAGAAACTAGTGCTCCCAACTGCCTGCTTCAAAGTTGGTATCAGCACTCCAACAGAATCAAATTAGATGCTTCATCCAACATAACAAAGATATGTTTGTTTAAAAGACAACTGTAGGACTCCCTCAAGGACATGTAGGCCATGTGAAAACTGAGCACAGAGCTCACAGCTGTTCATTTCAACAGTCAACAGTGGACAACTGGGAAGAATCCAATTTTGTTTTTTTTTTTGTACTAGGAATTGAATCCAGAGGCGCTTTACCACTGAGCTACATCCCTAGGCCTTTTTTTATTTTTTTATTTTGAGACAGGGTTTCACTAAGTTGCTTAGGGTCTCTCTAAGTTGCTGAGGCTGGTCTTGAACTTGTGATGCTCCTGTTTTAACCTCCTGAGTTGCTGGGATTATAGGCATGCACCACCACAACCTGCTCAAACAATTTTTTAATGTTGGGGGCAGGGATGGAATCCAGGCCCTTGTGCATGGTTGGCAAATCCTCTGAGCTACAACGCTGAGCCTCATTTTTTTTAATTATTTAAATTTCCAGTGCTGTTGTTTTTCTAATAGCTTCTTTGCTAATGATGTCAATGTGATGTATAAAAATAAAGATTTGGGGTAAATCTTATACATGCTAACAAAGACTTGTATTTAAATTCTCTAACAGTGAAATATAAAGTGATTAAGATGAAAATTTCCTAATGTATTACTATTAAAGTTTACAACAGAGCATTAAACTCCTTTCTTTCAATGCCCCCTTCTCCCATTCTATACTGGAGTGAGCTGAACCTTTACAAGACTCACCTAGTTCAGATACTCTTTCCTGAATATTCAAAAATAATAGAAGTTATGAAGCAAAGAATTAACATCTTTCACATGAATTCCCTTCAATATTGGTTTTCTTTTTCTTGTTTTCTGTTTATTTGTTATTGTTTATCTTAGGGAAACAATAAATATTTTGTGGATACCCAACAGAGAAAAACCACTAATAGCAGAATTGTAGTTGAAAGAGACAAGAAGAAAAGAGGTTGGGAGAAACGGAGACCTGATCATTAAACCTCTTTCATGCCATAAGTTGTTCCCTGGGCATAGAATAAAATGACTAACCATGAAGATTTCTGAGGGCACTCAAAATTTGACTCATGATCTTTAGGATTTAGGAGCATAAAAATACTGAGCTCAAACTTCTATGAATAATAGAACAATCTATTTGACCACTGCATTCATTCTTTCTTTCCACAATTGTTCTCTTAATAGTAAAGTTCATGCGCATGCTCCTTTACATAGTGGGTCAGGAATGGTCTATTTAAGGTCATTTATTTTTTGGTACTGGAGATTGAACCCAGGGTGCTTTATCACTGAGCTACGTTCCCAGCCCTTTTTGTTTTTTATTTTGAGACAGGATTTTGCTAAGTTGGTGAGGTTGGCCTTGAACTTGTGATTGTCCTGCCTCAAGCATTATAGGCACATGCCACACCCAGCGAAGGTAATCTTTTTTTTTTTTTCCTGTGGTGCTGGGAATTGAACACAGGCCCTGTGCCTCCACCCTAAGGTAATCTTTAAGCAGGCATTAAACTGAAATTTCTGGGACAAGAGTTGTCCTTGTAGAAGAAATAGAAAGTACATGGGTTCTGATGCAAGAGAGTGCTTAGTGTATGTTTTAAACAGTTTTTCATAACAGTAACCAAAATACCTGACAAAAACCATATAGAAAAGGAAAAGTTGTTTGGGGCTCATAATTTCAGAAGTTCAGTCTGTGGTTGGCCAACTCCATAGCTCTGGGCTCAAGGTGAGTCAGAACATCATGGCAAAAGGGTGCGAGGGAGGAAAGCTGCTCAGGACGTGACAGCCAGAAAACAAGAGAGAAGGCTCTGCTCACCAGAGACAATATATGAACCCCAAAAACATGCCCCCAGTGACTTTCCTCCTCCAGCCACACCTTACCTACTTGGAGTTACCACCCAGATAATCTATCAGTCATTTCACTTCTGAAGATTCTTGCATTGCCTCACATATGAGCTTTGGGGAGATACCAGATAGCCAAACCATAACAGTGTGAGGAAAAGCAAAAAAAGCCTGAATGGCAGGAACAAAGAGAGTGGGGATAGGGTGAGAAAAGGGAATTCAGCAAGATATATACTCCTCCAGGGAAGAGGTCAGATCATCCTCAAATTGGTCTCTGGGGTCCAGTAGCACATTACATAGTAGATTTCTCAGTCCATTTTCTATTGCTAGTCACAGACTATCACAGACTGGGTAAGTTATAAAGAAAAGAGGTTTATTTTGGCTCACAATCTGATCCAAGATTAAGGGGTCACATGAGTGCAAGCATCACATGGTGAAAGACAAGGATTGTGTGAGAAACTAGCGAAGCTGGTTTCCATAGCAGACCCACTCTCAAGATCACCTATTAACCTATTAATGTATAAAATCATCAATCCAGTAATTTCATAAATGGGTTAAACTACAGAGGGGGCAGAGCTCTAATTACCTTTCAAAGGTCACAACTTGTCCCACCTTTTAATATCTCATAATAGGTAGGGATTAAATTTCAACATGAGCTTTGTTTTGTTTTATTTTGGTTCTTTTTTTTGGTGCTGGGGATTGAACCTAGGGCCTCACACATGCTAAGCACTTGCTCTACTACTGAACTCTTAGGCAAACACCAGGAGTTTTGGAGTGATCCCATATATTCACAGCAATGCTCAATAGCTATGTATTGAAGAGGATCAGAAAGTTCATTCTTTCAGCAAGCAGCTGGCATCAAACAGTGTATCTAATTTCTTCTGTCAAAACGTCTGAGGTGGCACATTTTATAACTTACCTAAAAATAGTTCAGAACATCCCCATCTCTTATGGAAAATGCTATCTGCCTCCCTGGTGTCCCCTGCCTTGAGAACACAACGTCCCTAGTGTTTTCAGGGCCCCATGTCCTACCACATCCCCAGAGCAAGTTCCTGGTGTTCTTGTTGCTTAGGTTATGTAGTATGGCCTATTCCAAGGAAATGGATGACAGGTAAAGAGTGAGTGCCATTAATAGATCCCCTGGCACATGAGAATCACTGTTTGTTTTAAATCACAAAAGAAATTATTGCAAAATCAATGGATTCACATTGTAGTCCTCAGCTCCATAGGACTTGTGTCAATGCAGTTTTGATCCATGAAGTCACTCAGTCTGCAACTTAATGCTGAGCGAAGCATAATTTCAGAGTTAAATTGGTATGATGGGGTTAAATTTGGTTTACTCTTACATTTGTATTTTCGGAAGGCCATTTTTAGCATGATTTATTAGGTAGAGCAAGATTCAAATAAGATAGTTTTTAAGGCAAGTGCAATCACATTTCATCAAATAATCCCATGTCTTGTGTTTCTTTTGTAAGAATGCCTTAGTCCTATCATTTCCTCTCTTGGTACCTACCATCTGCTAAGAAACATGACTGAATTATGCTTAACTGATCCTCTTTAAAATTTATGATGGAGTTGTTTAAAATATATTATGCTATTCAGAACTCTAAATACATCAAGATTATTAGATTGTTCAAAAAGATATGCAATATTTGCCTTTTAAAATTTTATCTTAAATATTCTGTTTTTGGTGAAATGAGGTTAACTCCAAATATCTCTCCCCCCCCCTCTCTCACACACACACACACACACACATACACACACACACACACAGCCCTAAATCTGTGCAACATTGATAATGAAGTAGCTTAGAGTATTGCCTGTTGTTGAAACAAAGAAAAACAAGACATTTTATAGGTCCATTATGGAGAAAGGCAGGATATTGCATTGAAATTATTTAACATTAAAAACCAAATGGGATAAAATTTTCACTGCTAGGGAGTTTGTATGGTTAGGTCCTGAGCTACTCAGCTTTTGTCACTATGACAAAACACCTGAAATGAACAACATGAAAGAGCAAAGATTTATTTTGGTTCACTGTTTCAGAGGTTTTAGTCCACTATCCCTAGGCCTTTGGGCCTGTGGCAGGGCAATATGTCACAGTAAGGAGCTTATTGTAAAAGAAATTGATCACCTCCTGGTATCTGGGAAGGGGAGGGCAAGTAGGCCAGGGTTCCAATATCCCCTTCAAGGGCATACCCCCAATGACCTAACTTCCTCCCACTAGACCCCACCTCCTACAGGTTCTACTGCCTCCCAGTAGCACTACAGAGTGGCAATCAAACTGTTAGCATATGGGCCTTGTAGAGACATTTAAGATCTGAGATACAACAGGTTCCAATTCAGCACACTTAAGTTCCTTGATATATTAGAAACACATCTTAGGCGGTAAGTCTTTTCTCCTTTTAATATGTTCCTGTCCTACAGGGTGATCTTGTGGTGAGAAAATTCAACATCTTTGACCTTACTCTCTATATGACTGGATTTATTAAAAGGTATTCACTTTGGTAGTTCATGATTAAGATCCTGCCTCTACTCTCTGATGACCTTGCAGCAGGAGTACCAGCCATCTTATCCACATCAATTCTCACCCATCTTTCTTCAAAGCAAACATTAATTTGACTAGAGCCAAACATGTAGCTTCCAAACATCTAGCATTGCTTAAGACTGAGGATTTGATTGGGACATAGGACTTTCAGTGCTAAAACTAGGAAAATATTGGGCAAAGCAGAGGAACTAATTACCCTAAGGTAGACTCTCAAAGTGCAGAGTAGTTCTTGATTGGGAGCTATAGACAGTGGGCTTGGATGGAGTTGTTTTGGGCCTCTGATGGCACAAGGGGCAAGGCCTTCTGGTGCAGGTCTCTAAGGCACACCATGTCTAGGTTTTCACCCTTTCTATTATCAGGACAACCTCATACAATTTCCAAATTAGCAAAGTAGGGGTATTAATTAAGACTACTTCCTAATTCTCCTATGGGAATTTAAGTAATATTACTATGAGTAAAGTGCTGACAACAAAGCCTGACGCATAACCATTGTTTAACAAATATTACAATCATTAGCTTATGGGTAGGGAAAACCCAAACAAGACTCCTTCATTCCATGGATTCTCTCCTAGTGAATCTCAAACATCTTGTATGTATCATCTTCTCAAAAGTTAAAAAAGAGAGACAGAGAGGAAGGAAAGAAGAAAGGAAAGAAAGGGAAAAAGGAGACACAAAGATTTAATACAGGTCACTGTAGCACATGCCTGTAATTCCAATGACTTGGAAGGATGAGGCAGAAGGATGCAAGTTCAAGGCCAGCCTCAGCAACTTTGAAAGGCCCTAAGCAATTTAGCAAGATCTATTCTCAAAATAAAAAATAAAAATGGCTGAGGATGTAGCTCAGTTGTAAAATACCCTGGGTTCAATCCCCAGTGCCCTCCAAAATAAATAGGGATTTAAAAGTATGGTAGGTTAAGACAGTAAGATTTGTTTTCTTTCTTTCTTTTTATTTTTTAGTACTCGACCACTTAGCCACATTCCCAGCCCTATTTTGTGTTTTATTTAGAGACAGGGTTTCACTGAGCTGCTTAGCACCTTGCCATTGCTGAGGCTGGCTTTGAACTTGTGATTCTCCTGTCTCAGCCTCCCAATGTGCTGGGATTACAGGCGTGCGCCACTACGCCCAGCCCTTTCTTTTGTTTATCTCTGCCCTTTTTAAAATTTTTAGATTTATTTTATTTTCTCTCTTAAAGATTATTTCTACCCACAAGAACAGCCTTTATGCAAAAGCCCCCAGATTGGTTTCCTGATTTTGAGACAGAATCTTAAGTTGTTTAGTTGCAGACACTGGATTTGAACTTGAAATCTTCCTGCCTCAGCTTCCTGAACCTCTGAGATTACATGCATGAGCCACCATGCCAGGCAGAAAATGTTTTAAAATGCATATAGTTGATATTAATGCACACTGTATTTTCAGAAGTAACCACTCTTACCAACATGGTTTATAATACAAACTACCTAAACATACATCAGTAGGGTAATAATTTAAATGATCATGTTATTGCTGGGCACAGTGGTGCATACCTGAAGTTCCAACAATTCGAGAGGCTGAGGCAGGAAGATTTCAAGTTCAAAGCCAGCCTCAGTAACTTAGCAAGACCCTGTCTTAAAATAAAAAATAAGAAGGGCTGTGGATGTAGCTCAGTGGTTAAGCACCCCTGGGTTCAATTCCTGGTACCAAAAGAATAAAATAATCATGTTATACCCATATTCCATAATTTTAGATTTATATGCACTGACATGGAATAACTCCAATGTATACCATCACAGAACAATACATAAAGTCATTTCTTGTTGATATAAAACATGTAAAACAAAACACAAGGATGTCTTGCGCTCTTTCTCTCTCTCTCTCTCTCTATATATATATATATATATGAATGTATAGAACAAAGTTGGAAAGAATGAACACATAAGAACCTAAGGATTATCTCCAGGAAGAGGGGACAAATGGGTGAGAGGGGGCTTAGAGTAGAGTTACTTAAAGGTCAAAATCATCTGTTGCTTAAAAATTTTACAGGATATATTCATATAAGAATGTATTCATATATTATTAATATTTTATAATTTAAAAATAGAATAATAAAAGAGCTATAGGAAAGAATTCCATCCAATAGTTCTTTTGTTTTGTCCCTCCTCGTTTACTCTCATCCCCAACAAATCTCCAAAAAGGAAAAACAAATTTGGTGTAAGTGCCAAAGCATCCAGATTACTGTCACTGAGGTGTAAAATTCACTAAGTGATAATGAGAGTTGACTATGGGAAAGTGTCCACAAAGTTATACCATGGTACAAATTCAAAGAAATAGCCTCATCATTGAACATTACTGTCAGTAAGTTTTTAAAAAATAAAATTAGTTTAGTTAGCTGCTTTTAACTAATTTAAATGAAACACTAAAGTTCCATTTTTCTTAGGTCTTTGCAAGCTAAATACAGGCATGTGTTGCTCGATGACAGGGATACATTCTGAGAAATGTGTCATTAGGTGACTTGTTACTGTGTGAAGATTAGAGAGCATACTTACACAAACCTAGATGGTACAGTCTACTTTACACATAGGCTATATTGTATGTGTGTTGTGTGTGGTATGTGTACTATAGCCTATTGTTCCTAAGGCTATAATGTACAAAACAACAGTCAATCAAGCACAGGAGAAAAACGATACCATCAAGAGCTTTAAGAGCTGCTATCAATATAACCACATACTGATTTTCATTAAACTTATTTTTTTCATTCGGAATTCAGCGCCAGCCTCGCACAAACTAAGCATGCGCTCTACCACTGAGTTATACTACTGGCCCCAGTCATAAGTAGGAGTACACTCTAAAATAACAAAAAGAAGAGTATAGTGCCAGGTGCTGGAGGGCACCCCCATAGTCACTGCTACTCAGGAGACTTAAGCAGGAGGAGCCGAAGTTCAAGGCCAGCCTGGGCAACATAGTGAGATTCTATCTCAAAATAAAAAATAAAAAGGACTGGAATGTGGTAGAAAGCCCTGGGCAAAATCCCCCCTCCCACACACAGAAATAGTATAGTACATACTTAAACTATTAACATAATTATTTATTGCATTATCATGTATTATGTACTATACATAATTATATGTGCTATGCTTTTATGTAGCTAGCAGTAGGTTTGTTTACACGAGCATCACCACAAATAAGTGAGTAATGCACTGTGCTAAAATGTTACAAAAGGGGGCTGGGGTTGTGGCTCAGTGGTAGAGCACTTGCCTAGCACATGTGAGGCACTGGATTTGATCCTCAGCATCACATAAAAATAAATAAAATAAAATAAAATGTTACAAAGGTGATGATGTCACTAGGCGATAAGAATTATTCAGTACCATTGTACTCTTATGGGACCACTATCACATATGAAGTCCATCATTAACCAAAGCATTGTTATGTAGTGAATGACTATATGGTAATAATCTAGATTAATTCCTTTTTTTGTGGGAGGTGGGGGCATTGAACTCAGGAGCACTCGACCACTGAGCCACATTCCCAGCTCTATTTTGTTTTTATTTAGAGACAGGGTCTCATTCAGTTGCTTAGCACCTTGCCATTGCTGAAGCTGGCTTTGAACTTGTGATCCTCTTGCCTCAGCCTCCTGAGCAGCTGAGATTACACATGTGTGCCCCCACGCCCAGCCTAGATTAATTCTTGTATCACAATTCTAGGAAGGCTGGAATGGATTGGCTTTGTAAGTACATTCTTTCACAGTGTTAGCACAAAATGTGGATGCAGGAACAGTGTTTAGAGTGCTTCTGTAGTGGGTAGAAGACTGAAAAGGACTAAATTTCATTCCTAGTCTAAAATTCTGTAATCCTCACTGGTTTTAGGAAATGTGCTTCCATCAAAAAGAACCTGAGGTTTGAAGACAGAATGACTTGGATTTGATTTCATTCTTAGATACCAACTATATGATTTTAGATATGTGATTTACTTCTCATGCCTTATTCTGCCTCTGGGAAAGTGGATAATCATCACTACTTCAAAGTATTATTATAAGGGTTAGAGATGAGGTCACATAAAAGCAAAAGAAACCACAAAATAAATATTACTATTTACATGTACTCATACAGTTCCTTTAAATTTGGTGCAGCTGCAATGTTGTATTGATTTTTATTTTAAAAAATTAATTTATTATGAATTTATGGCTCTTTATTCTCTTTAAAAATTATGCCTTAACAATAAAGCCTAGTGACTACAAAAGAAACAAACAAACAAAAACCTAACATTAAATGAACCAGAAATTTACTCATTTAAATAAGAACTCAAACAAATTTGGGGTCTTATAATTGCCAGGGACTTTAGAATCCATCTGACTGAATCTAATTCCCATTGCAGAAATCCTTTCTTTCATCCTCTCCTCCTGATGGCTGCTCATGCTTCTTAACTTCTTTCTAGGAAAAAGGTGGAAGAAGAGAAATTTATTTGTGTGTTGTTTTTGTAGTACTGGGGATTGAATCCAGGGCCCACTATGCTAGGCAAATTCTCTACCACTGAGCTACACACCCAACCCTTTCTGTTTTTTATTTTGAGATGAAGTATCACTGAATTGCCCAGGCTGGCCTTGAACTTGGAATCCTCCTGCCTCAGCCTCCCAAGTCACTGGGATTGCAGGTGTGTTCCACTGCATCCAGTGAGAGAAGTCTTTTGAAAGGAAAAAACTGGAATAAAAGAGAAGCTACAGGTACACACAGGGTGTCAGTACTCCCTTTTAACTAACTTCTATACCAGGTGTTTTTCAGGTCTTACAGGAAGCAACGAGTAAAGCAATCTCCTCCTCTTCTGTGGTCTTCTTGTAAAAGTTGGAGGTGAGTGATTTGGAATATTTTTCTGTATCTGATGAAATGTTCAAGAGAACACTGAATTTAAGGAAAGTCATTTCCTCAGAAGATGAATCTCCTCCAAAGACCAAGAGAATAATGGCTGCTGATGTTATTCTGAGGTTCCTCTGTGCCCTTGTTGAGCACCTTGTAATAAACATTTGCAGTCTAAGATTATATTCTTACCTAAAACTATATTCTTCTCAAATATTTGTTAGTCAGCTTTCTGTCACTGATGCAAAACACCTGAGATAATGAACTCATTAAAAAGTAAAGGTTTATTTTGACTCCAGTTTCAGAGTTTCCAGTCAGTCCCTGGCTCCATTGCTTTTGGGTCTGTGTTGGCACAGCAAAACATCATGGGAGTGAGTGGTGGAGGAGCCACCTCATAGTAGCTGGGCAGCAAAAAGACATGGGAAGTGTCCCAGATTTCAATGATTTCTTTAAGGGCACACTAGGTCTCACCTCTTAAAGCTTCCACCACCTCCGCATAGTCCCATAGCCTTGGGACTATTAACACATGTGCCTTTGGAGGACATTCCAGATTTAAACTACAGTATTCTATAACATTCCGTGACATTCATTGAACTCTACTCCTAATCTCTTTTCCAATAGGCCCCCTTTTCAATTGCTTTGAGGTCTTTGATACTGCTTTTTGTTATGTATTTGGGAAGTTCCATGAAGAATTTCCTCCAGCAACAAAAGCTTCAGGCAATCCTAATAACTTAGGGTTTGCTTTAGATACATTTATCTCCCACCCCCACCCCTGTGCTGGGGCTAGAACCCAGGGCCTCATGCATGCTAGGCAAGCACTCTGCCTCTGAGCTACATCCCCAGCCCTGCCTTAGATACATTTCAGAGATAGTGATAATAAGATCTAAAAATCTCTAACTCCTTTCCAATTTCATATCATGCAAGAAGTTAACATAGGGCACCAGAGTCCCTGCTGACTGACAAGAGCATAGGCCAAGGCCTAGGATCATCTTCAGGAACCACCACAGGAGCCCAGCCAAGGGAAGACCCAAGACTGCTAGCTGCCAATCACAGGGGAACCCAGACCTAGGGGATGGGCTGCCCCCAAGGACGCCTGAGGGAGACCAGGCCTAAGTGAGGCCCAGGACCATCCCCCGTTCTGCACCAGAGTCCCTGCCAATCTGCAGGAGCCCAGGCTCAAGGCTAGACCCACCACCTGGCATCCCTGAGGAAGTCCAGGCCAAGATCAGGCCTAGGACTGCCCTCATAGGTCTGTGTGAGAGTCCAGGACCAGGACCACACCTGCACATAGTGGGGATCCAAGCTATTGTTCCCTTTCTGTATCCATCTTGTACACTACAACCATCCCCATAGTTCTTCCCATGTATTAGCCTCTACCTTGGGGCAACATACAGGGCTTGGAGGCAGCAGCCCACCAAAGTGCCACATCTCCAATCCATCAGCCCAAAGCCATTGTAAGTCCCACACTTTTAGCCCCATCTCTGAAAGTGTTTGCATCCATCTTGGGCCACTCCCATTGCCATCTTGAGTTACCTCCACTGCCACCGCCACCATCTTTAGTGGCAGTAGTGTCCATCTGGGGACACCTGCTAGGGACTGGAAGTGAACTCCAAGGTGAGATACAGGTAATCCGTAATGTCACTACAAGATCATAGGATAGAAACTGCAATACCTCAGATTGGTATTGCAAGAAAGGAAGATACATAATCAACATGAAAAAACAAGGGAAGAAATTGCCCCAAATAAACCAAGATGCTACAACAATAGAATCCATTGACAGCACAGTTGATAAAATGTCAGAGAAAGAATTCAGAATGTATGTAATTAAAATGATCTGCGAATTGAAGAATGACTTAAGTGAGAAAATACAGGCAAAAAATGATCACTCCAACAAAGAAATAAGAGAGCAAATAAAGGCAACCATTGATCACACCAATAAAGAGATAAGGGAGCAAATACAGGTAGCAAAAGATTACTTTAAGAAAGGTCTAGAGATTGTGCAAAAAAAATCAGAAATTTTTGAAATGAAGGAAACAATAAACCAAATATAAAACTCAATAGAAAACACCACCAGCAGATTAAATCACATGGAAGACAGAACTTTGGATGATGAAGACAAAATATACAATCTTGAAAATAAAGTTGACCACACAGTGAAGATGGTAAGAAACCATGAACAGAACATACAAGAATTATGGGACAGCATCAAAAGACCAAATCTGAGATTTATTTAGATAGAAGAAAGCATAGAATTTCAAACCAAAGGAATACACAATCTCTTCAATGAAATAATAACATAAAATTTCCCAAACATGAAAAATGAAGTGGAAAATAAAATACAAGAGGCTTACAGAACATCAAATGTACAAAATTACAGCAGATCTACACCAAGGCACATTATGATGAAAATGCCCAGCATACAGAATAAGGATAGAATTTTAAAGGCTGCAAGAGAGAGGAATCAGATTACATATAGGGGGAGACCAATTCGGATCTCAGCAGATTTTTCAACCCAGACCCTAAAAGCCAGGAGATCATGGAACAACATATACCAAGCTCTGAAAGAAAATTGATGCCATCCAAGAATCTTATATCCAGCAAAATTGAGCTTCAGATTTGATGATAAAAAATAAAAACCTTGATAAACAAAAGTTAAAAGAATTTACAGCAAGAAAGCCTGCACTACACAGCATTCTCAGCAAAATATTCCATGAGGAGGAAATGATAACCAACAATGAAAATATACAAAGAGATGAACACACTAAAGGAAAGGCCAATCAAAGGAGAAATCAAGTCAAGGTAAAAACCAAAAATAAACCAAAGTGACCAGGACTACAAATCATATTTCAATAATAACCCTGAATGTGAATGGCCTAAATTCATCAATTAAAAGACATAGACTGACAGACTGGACTAAAAAAAAAAAAGAGTCAACAATATGCTGCCTTCAAGAGACTCATCTCACAGGAAAAGACATCCACAGACTGAAAGTGAAAGGGTGGGAAAAAATGTATCACTCACATGGACCCTGCAAACAAGCAGGAGTTTCCATCCTCATATCAGAAAAAGTGAACTTCAAATCAAAGTTAGTGAAAATGGATAAAGAAGGACATTTCATACTTCTTAAGGGAACATACATCAACAAGACATAACAACCATAAATATCTATGCCCCAAATAATGGAGCTTCTACATATATCAAACAAATCCTTCTCAAATACAAGAATCAGATAGACCACAACACAATAATGCTTGGAGACTTTAACACAGCTCTTTCACCATTGGATAGATCTTCCAAACAAAAACTTAATAAAGAAACCATAGATCTCAATGAAACTATCAATAATTTAGGCTTAACAGACATGTATAGAGTGTTCCATCCATCAACGAGTGAATACACTTTCTTCTCAGCTGCACATGGATCCTTTTCCAAAATAGATCATATGTTATGTCACAAAGCAAGTCTTAGCAAATACAAAAAATAGAGATACTATCCTGCATCTTATATGACCATAATGGAATAAAATTAGAAATCGATGACAGATTAAAAAATAGAAACTACTCAAACACCTGGAAACTAAATAATACACTATTGAATGATGCATGGATAACAGAAGACATCAGGGAAGAGATTAAAAAAAATTCTTAGAGGTAAATGAAAACTCTGATACAACATACCAAAATCTCTGGGACACCATGAAGGCAGTGCTAAGAGAAAAGTTCATTGCATTAAGCTCATTCATTAAAAGAAGAAAAAGTCAATAAATAAATGACTTGACAATACATCTCAAAGCCCTAGAAAAAGAGAAACAAACCAACACCAAAAGAAGTAGAAGACAGGAAATAATTAAAATCAGAGCTGAGGGGCTGGGGTTGTGGCGCAGTGGTGGCGTGCTCGCCTGGCGCGCGGGGGGTGCTGGGTTCGATCCTCAGCACCACATAGGAATGGAATGGAGATATTCTGTCCACCTACAACTGGAAGGTAAATATTTAAAAAAAAAATCAGAGCTGAAATCAATGAAATTGAAACAAAAGAAACAATTCAAAAAATTGACAAACAAAAAGCTGGTTTTTTGAAAAAATACACAAAATTGACAAACCCTTAGCCACCTTAATGAAAAGAAGGAGAGAGAAAACCGAAATTACTAAAATTCGTGATGAAAAAGGAAATATCATTAAAGACACTACTGAAATACAGAGGATAATTAGAAATTGTTTTGAAAATTTATACCCCAGTAAATTAGAAAACCCTGAAGACACTGAAAAATTTCTAGAGGCATATGACCTACCCAAACTGAACTAGGAGGACATAACTTAAACAGATAAATTTCAAGCAAGTAAATAGAAGATGCCATCAAAAGCCTACCAACAAAGGAAAGCCTAGGACCAGATGGATTCTCAGTCAAGTTGTACAAGACCTACAAGGAAAAATTAATACCAATACTCCACAAACTGTTTCATGAAATAGAAAAGGAGGGAACCCTTCCAAACTTATTCTATAAGGCATATATCACCTTGATACCAAAACCAGAGACACATCAAAGAAAGAAAATTTCACACCAATATCCCTGAAGAACATAGATACAAAAATTCTCAATAAAATTTTGGGTAATTGCATACAAGGAAATATTAAACAAATAGTGCACCATGATCAAGTGGAGTTCATTCCAGGAATGCAAGGTTGGTTCGACATATGGAAATCAGTTAACGTAGTTCATCACATCAATAGACTTAAAGATAAGAATCATATGATTTTACCAATTGATGTAGAGAAAGCATTTGACAAAATACAACACCCTTTTATGTTCAAAACACTAGAAAAACTAAGGTTAGTAGGAACATACCTCAACTTTGTAAAAACTATCTACGCTAAACCCAAGGCCAATATCATCCTAAAAGGAGAAAAATTGGAAGTATTACCTCAAAAAACAGGAACAAGACAGGAATGCCCTCTCTCACCACTGCTATTCAACATAGTTTTTGAAACACTAGCCAGAGCAATTAGACAGACGAAAGAAATTAAAAGGATACAAATAAGAAAAGAAGAACTCAAACTATCATTATTTGCCAACGACATGATTCTATACTTAGAGAATCAAAAAAAATTCCACCAGAAAACTTCTAGAATTAATAAATGAATTCGGCAAAGTAGCAGACATAAAATCAACACACATAAATCAATTGCATTTCTATACATCAGCGATGAATTCTCTGAAAGAGAAATTAGGAAAACTACCCCATTCACAATAGCCTCAGAAACAAATAAAATACTTGAGAATCAATTTAACAAGAGGTGAAAGACCTCTACAATGAAAAATACAGGACACTAAAGAAAGAAATTGAACAAGACCTTAGAAGATGGAAAGATCTCTCATGCTCTTGGATAGGGAGAATCAATATTGTCAAAATGTCCATACTACCCAAAACTGTATATAGATTCAATGTGATTCCAATTAAAATCCCAACATTATTCTATATAGAAATAGAAAAGGCAGTCATGAAATTCATTTGGAAGAATAAGAGACCTAGAATAGCCAAAGCTATCCTTAGCTAGAGAGTGAAGCAGGAGGCCTCACAATACCAGACCTTAAACTATACTACAAAGCTATAGTAACAAAAACAGCATGGTACTGGCACCAAAATAGACATGTAGACCAATGGTACAGAATAGAAGACACAGAGACAAACCCACTTAAATACAGTTATCTTATACTAGATGAAGGTGCCAAATACATACACTGGAGAAAAGACAGCCTCTTCAACAAATGGTGCTGGGAAAACTGGAAATCCATATGCAGCAAAATGAAACTAAACCCATCTCTCTCACCATGCACAAAAATTCAACTCAAAGTGGATAAAGAATCTAGGAATTAGACCAGAGACCCTACACCTAATAGAAAAAAAAGTAGGCCCAAATCTTCATCATGTCGGCTTAGGACTTTACTTCCTTAACAAAACTCCTATAGCACAAGAAGTAAAATCAAGAATCAATAAATTGGATGGATTCAAACTAAAAAGTTTCTTCTCAGCAAAAGAAACAATGAAGTAAACAGAGAGCCTACATCCTGGGAACAAATTTTTGACACACACACATCAGAGCACTTATCTCCAGGACATATAAAGAACTCAAAAAATTTAACACCAACAAACAACTCAATCAATAAATGAACTAAGGAGCTGAACCAACACTTCTCAGAAGAAGATATACAATCGATCAACAAACATGAAAAAATGTTCAACATCTCTAGCAATTAGAGAACTACTAGCAACTCAAAACTACTCTAGCAACTCAAAACTACTCTAAGATTTCATCTCACCCCAGTCAGAATGGCAATTATCAGGAATATGAACAACAAGTGTTGGTGAGTATGTGGGGGAAAAGGCACGCTCATACATTGCTGAAAATTGGTACAACCAATCTGGAAAGCAGTATGGAGATTCCTTAGAAAACTTGGAATGGAACCACCATTTGACCCAGCTATCCCACTCCTCTGTCTTTACCCAAAGGACTTAAAAACAGCATACTACAGTGACATAGCCACTTCAATGTTTATAGCAGCACAATTCACAATAGCTAAAATGTGGAACCAACCTAGATGCCCCTCAATAGATGAATGGACAAAAAAACTGTGCTATTTATACACAATGGAATATTACTCAGCAATACAAGAGAATAAAATTATGGCATTTGCAGGCAAATGGATGGAGTTAGAGAATATCATGCTAAGTGAAGTAAACCAGTCCCAACAAACCAAAGGCTGAATGGCCTGATAAGTGAATGCTGATCCATAATGGGGGAGAGGACATGGGAAGAATGGAGAAACTTTGGTCAAAGGGGAGGGAGGGGGAGGGGGCATGAGGACAGTAAAGGTGGTAGAATGAGATGGACATCTTAGCCCTAGTTTCATGTATGAGTGCATATATGATGTGATTCTATATCACATACAACCAGAGAAATGAAAAGTTGTGCTCCATCTGTGTACAATAAATCAAAATGCACTGTTTCATGTAAACCTAAGTAGAATAAATACATTTTTAAGAAAAAGTTAACACAAGCCATACACACACACATGTGCACACGCACACACACACACACATACACACACTTGTTGAGATGACTTTCAATTAGGACTTGTCTGAATCTGGAAGATCCAAGTTTTTGTTTTATTTTTTAAACACACTTTAAAAGATCCAAGTTTTTGTTTTATTTTTTAAACACACTAAAAGAGCAGTTTCAGTTTCAAATAAAATACACAGTAGGGTACAGAAGTGTCCCATATACACCCTGCTGCCACATATGTTTTCCCTCATGAGCATGACCTATGGGGTTGGTATATTTGTTACAACTAATGAACCTGCATTGACCCATCATTCCTACCCAAAGTCTGTAGTTTTTGGTTTACATTAGAATCACTTTTTTTTTTTGGTACTGGAGATTGAACGTAGGGGTACTTAACCACTGAACCACGCCCCCATCCCTTTTTATTTTTTTTATTTTGAGATGGGTCTCTCTAAGTTGTGTAAGGCCTCACTAAGTTGCTGAGGCTGGGTTTGAACCTGTGATGCTCCTGGTTCAGCCTCCTGAGTTCCTGGGGTTACAGGAGTGTGCCACCATGCCCGGCAGGATCACTCTTGATGTTGTGTATTCTATGGGTTATAGAAAAATTGATAATAACCTGTATCCAGTATTACAGTATCAAAGAGAGCAGTTTCTCTACCATAAAAATCCTCTGTACTTGGCCAATTTATCCTTCATCCCCTTTCCTCAAAGCCTTGGCAACCACTTGATCATTTCACTGTGTCCACAGTATTGCCTTTTCCAGGATCTCATCTAGTTGGAATTAACAGTATGTAGCCTATTTAGACTGGCTTTTTCACTTAGTAATATGTATTTAAGTTTCTTCTGTATTTTTTCCTAGCTTGATATCTCATTCTCTTTTAGTGCTGAATTCCATTATCTGAATGTACTACACAGTGCCATGGTATGGTCCCTCAAGAGTTCATGTATTGCCAGGTATGGTGCCACACACCTGTAATCCCAACGACTTGGGAGGCTGAGGCAGGAGAATCACAAATGCAAGGCCAGCCTAAGCAATTTAGCAAGACCCTCAGCAACCTAGCAAGATCTTGTCTCAAAAATAAAGAAGGACTGGGGATATATCTCAGTGTTAAAGCAAACCTGGGTTCAATCACCAGTACCAAATAAACATAGTTCATATATTAAACTGGGCATGGTGGCTTACACCTGTAATCCCAGCTACTCAGAGGCTGAGGCAAGAGGATCACAAGTTTCAAAGCCAACTTGGGCACTTTAGCAAAATGTTGTCTCAAAATAAAAAAGGGATAGGCATATATTTCAGTAGTAGAGTGCCCCAGAGGTAGAAAAAGAAATGTGTTTATATATTTAATACCACTTTTTCGGGGTTTAACAGGGTGGAAACTCAATCCAACTACAATGTTTAAAGGTGGACTCTTTAGGAAATTAATAGGATCAGATAAGGTCATTATGGTAGAACCCCCATGACCAAATATAGGTATCTTTATGAGAGAAACCAGATGATGGAGTACACACACACACACACACACATACAAACACACACTCATTGTGTGTCAGCATGTGATATCCTGTACCACCTCAAGACTTGCTAACAAGAAGGCCATTATTGAGAGATGCAGTCTCTCAATCTTGGAACTCCAGAACTGTGAATGCTGGGGATTGAATCCAGGGCTCGCACATGGTAGACAAGTGCTCAACCATGGAGCTACAACATACTAATACACTTTATTTCTCCATTTACCTGCTAAAGGCTATCATACTTGTTTCTAAGTTTTGGCAATTGTGAATAAAGTTCCTATAAACATGTTCAGTTTTTTCCTGTTGATATCTTTTCATCTCCTTTGGGCATATAAAATGGAATGTGACTGCCAGATCATACCATATGTTTAATTAATTAATTATTTTTTGGGGGTACTGGGTATTAAACACAGGGACACTTAACAACTGAGCCACATCCTCAGCCAACATTTTTATTTTTTGAGACAAGGTCTCACTAAATTGCGGAGGCTGGCTTTGAACTTGCATTTCTCCTGCCTCAGCCTCCTGAATCACTGGGATTATAGGCATGCACCACTGGGCCCATCCCATTCCTGTCAGCAATTTATAAGAATTCCTGTTGTTCTACATCCTTGCCAGCATTTGATGGAGTCAGTGTTTTGGAGTTTGACCTTTCTAATAGAAGTTTAATGGCATTTCATTGTTTTAATTTCCATTTCCCTGATGACATGATGTGTAACATCTTTTCACATGCTTATTGCTATCTGTACATCTTTGGTGCAGCTACCACTTTTACTTCATCCTTCTTCAACTTACTACTTTTAATTTTGCAGGAAAAAAAGTTTTCTAGGGGGCTAGCAATATAGCTCAGTTGGTAGAGCACTGCCTGGCATGGACAACACCTTGGGTTCAATCCCCAGCACCACTAAAAAAAATAAAAAGAATAAAAAGTTTTCCTTGTGCATGTTTTACATTTAAAGCTAGTCATGATGTTGTAAGTTTTAGTACAAAAGAATGTAAATCAAACATATACTACTATCTGAACCACCTACTCTGGAATTCTGAGGCTCTATTGACTTTATCTTGGCCACTCCAGAGTCATTGATTCACAGGAAATAAAGTCGTCTTTACTTCTAGATCTTCTTACTTAACCACTACACTAGCTATGAATTCTCCTCCAATGACAGGATAAATTCAGTTGCACAAAAATAAATAAAAGTTTTCTGGGTGTTTTATAGTCAGCTTTTTCATCACTGTGACTAGGCCCAACCAGCATAATTGTAGAGGAAGAAAAGTTTATTTGGGAGGTCATCGTTTCATAGGGTCTCAGTCCGTAGACAGCAGGCTCCATTCCTCAAGGCTCAAGGTGAGGCAGGCCATTATGGTGGAAGAGTATGGCAGATGGAAGAAGTTTATATGGTGAGCAGGCAGCAGAGAGAGATCTCCACTTGCCAGATACAAATATATAACCCAAAGTCACGCCCCCAATGCCCCACCTCCACCAGCCACACCCCACCTGCCTTCAGTTACTACTCAATTAACCCCATCAGGTGATTAATTCACTGATCGGGTTAAGGCTTTCACATCCCAATCATTTCTTCTCTAAACCTTCTTGCATTGTCTCACATGTAAGCTTTTGGGGGACACTTCACATCCAAACCATAACACTGGGTTAAAACATTTTTATAATAAAACTTAGATCTGTATAAATAAAAAAATTCACAAATCAAGCATTTGTAAGCCAAGAAAAACTACACGTCTATTAATAGAGCTTCTATTAAGGATAAGTTGTAGTGCTAGAGGTCATCTACAAGATAAGGGTGTTAACATTACAATGATAAATCTAGTTTTGAAATAAATGGGTGAAATGCTCCTGGAGACACTCTCAGAACACTAAACCGAGGTATGGAAGCCATAGTATTACAAGCTCTATACCAATGGACAACATAACATAGGTTCACCCTGAGTTCCAGTCAGTTAACTCTTCTGCAAAAGAAAAAATGAAAATATTTATCTGAATAGGCTCTTGTGAGAATTTATCAACTTAACACATTGTAACTGAAAAAACATTACACGGACTTAAGGCACTTGTCTTTGCTCTCTGCCTAGAATTTGCATTCCTCCATGATAGGGACCCACCCTGTTCACTTCTTTCTTGCCAGTCTTCTGTCTGAATCCTGCCCTTTCTAATGGTATTAGTCCACTTTCTGTGATCCTTTTCTGTTGCTGATATCTAGGGCTTCAGAACCAAATGCTCACTGCCCAAGTTCTGCACCATCCCAGTTGCTGGGCTCTAGCTGGATAACTGATCTGGTTCCTATCTTCCTGATCTAGACCATCACCCACAATCCCAGATTCTTTATGTTTCAAAGTGCTATGTCTGAGACAATCCTGGATTTAACTTCTGAGATTCAAAAAACATGCATAACATCCCACATCTAATTTGCTCAGTCACAAAGATTCCTTAGAGTTCTCGAGACCAAAGTACCTTCTTTCTTTCTTTTCCTTTTTCTCTTCGTTTTCATACTGAGGATTGAACTCAAGGGTGCTTTACCACTGGCTCTACCCAGCTGTATCTCCAGCACTTTTTATTTTTAATTTTAAGATAAGATCTCCTTAGGTTACTGAAGCTGAACTCAAACTTGTGATCCCCTTGCCTTAGCCTCCTGAATTGCTGTGATTACAGGTGTGTACCACGGTTCCCAGCTCCAAAGTACCTTGTTTCTTAAATAGTGGTATCTACAGCAAATTATACATACATAATCATATTAAATCACCAATGTTCTTTGTCTTAGGTTCTTTATTTACATAAATATTAGGTACTTTTGTTCTTTTTAATAGTCTTAAAATTTATTTACAGCTAGATTATGGCTAATTATTTATGGCTAATTTTCCCTGTTTTCTTTTTTGCAGAGGTTGGTTTCAAGTCAAAGACGACATTCTCTAACCACTGTAAGATAAAGCCTTTTTGCATGTTTATTAGGAACAATCTGATATATATATATATATATATATATATATATATATATATAGTTTTATAATTCAGTTTGTTATTAGAGTCCAACTGAAAATTCATCTGAATTGTGTCAGAAAGTCTTCTCTAATCTCATAAGATCTTCATGACACTTATTTGAAGACTCTTTAATCAAGTTATTTTCTGTTAAAATCAATTGATGCTTAAATTATCAAAAGTTCTATATAATAACTGCTACTTCTCTTATTAATTTCCGGGTTTGGGGGGATAAGTGGTTGCATTTGTTGAGCTAGGTCCAGATACAATCCATTATTGCATATACTAATATTTTAACTATTATTTAATCATTTATTATTAAAGAAGAAAACATTATAATTAAAAATGGTATACTTTTAATTTGATCTGCTCAAAAAATAGTATCATAATCCTTCTGGCTAACCCGTTTGAAAATAATTTTTAAAAATTGAGTCTGTTTGCCTTGATGTTTGAAATTTGGGAAAGTATTGGAAAGGGAAGAGAAGAAGGGCACTATGTAAATATCAAAAATTTTTAAAACCCCAGAAAAGGCTTAGTTTTCCACCATGTTCTACTTAAATAGAGAGAATGAATTCATGACAGGGTATTATTACAATGCCATAGAAGCAATTCTTGTCTCCACAATGGGAAACTATATGTCAAAATAAAAGAACTCCAGGTGTGTTATACTTTGCAGTAGACACATGATGTATAATGCTATATACATTAAGATGTCAGCTTAATACTGTATAGATTATTATTATACACATGTCTGTTTCTATTGTCTAAGAAATTTTAATTATGTGTGCTTTTCTTCAATCAATCTCGTCTCTGACTATCCCTAGTTTACAAAGAAAAATGTAAGTGAAACTACAGTGGCTTTACCTGAGTTAAGCCGAATATACACAGTAGCAGTTTTTTCACACAAGATACTATTTTACAACAAGTAGTTTAAGGAAATAAGCCAAGTTCCATTGGGGATGAAATGGTCCAGACTTAGATTTGAATGAGATTTTATGATCCATTATGATTAAATGCTCCCATAGAATTTAGTACTTTTCTTTCAAAATATTTTACCAGTTCACAGTTATATATTTGTATATTACCTTTCTCCCCTCACTTACTAAGATCCTTGAAAACAGAGTAATAATTATTGTTTTCTACCAATGTAGTCATTGGTTCTGTGGGTCCCTGGAATGTAGTGCATGTGCAAAACATCTTATGGAAAAAAAATAAAAAATTATTAGGAGTTAGCATTTATCTCAAGGAGTACTTAGGAAATGGATTAGTGCCAGTGGCTTGGTATGACAAATACAATGAAACTTCTTTTTCTTTTTGGTACTGGGGATTAAATCCCAGGGTGCTTTACCACTGATCTACAACCCCAATCCATTTTTTAAAATTATTTTTTATTTTGTGACAGAGTCTTGCCTCAAATTTGCAATCCTCCTGCCTCTGCCTCCCTAATTGCTGGGATTATAAGCACGTGCACCATACCCGGCTTCCAATGTGATGAAGTTCTATAAAAACTATTTTTGAAGAATTAATCAGTAATAATCACATTTCAAAGACATTCAATTTTCCCTATTATCTTTTTTACAGAGGTTGATTTCAGGCCAAAGTTGACCTTCTCTAATATCTATATGATAAAGTCCTTTTGCATGTTTTATTAGTAACATATATTTTGTTTTATAATTCAGTTAGTAATTAGAGACCAAGTGAAAATTTAGAACATCAAAAACCAAAAATAAAGCAAAACAAAAATTTTCTTGGAAGCCCATCCTTTAATCTGTTACATCAGTAATACAGAAATAAATCGTCTTAATTTTCCCCTTCACATGGTATGAGCCATCTGAAAGAAAGTGGGGTCACCTGAGGACATGGTAGGAGTAAATCAATAGTTTTCAAACTTGAGTGTGTATCAGAGTCACCTGGAAGACTTGTTAAATGAAAGACAGATGGTTACACTATACCCAGAGTTTGTAATCCCATTAGTTTGATGTGGTGGGCTGACAATTAGTGGGGGGTTTTTAAGGAGAGAGCGTGCACACTGAGGATTGAACCCAGGGCCTCATGCTAGCAATCTAACAATGGGCTACAACCCCAGCCCAAGAATTTGTATTTCTAACAGGTTTCCAGGTAATACTGATGGTGCTGGTCTAGAGACCCCATTTTGAGATCCACTAGAAAATAGCTGCTAGAAGAGAATCTTACCATGTTTAATACTAGCAACATGCTTGGTTGAAACAGTCTCATAGAGCTCTTAGAGAAAATTACTGTGATGAATTAATGAGACCTCCAAATGGAAAATATTTGGCACTGAAAATGGCCTATAAATGGTAGCTATGGTTTTTATTAATTTATTATTAAAGAAATAAATCCCAACTCTCCTGGGACCAAGTGCTCTAAACTACTTAAAACTCTTAATAAATTAATTGATCCTAGCAACAAAACTGAGATGATCTTTAAAAAAAAAAAAAAATGTGCCCAGCAAATGGTTCAGGCACTCTGCTTACTGTGGCTGAGAGCAGTTTGATTTGGCAATGTGGGCATAGGGGACAAGGGCAGCTGTCCCCAAATGTAGAGTATTGCAAGTGAGAATCACCCGAAGCACAACTTAAACATACAGGTTCCTGAGTATTACCCTCGAACAGCCAAAACCATACATAGGGGAGAAGCCTAGGAATCTTTAAACAATCCCCAGGTGATTGGTTTTTTTTTTCCGGATCAGCAAATGGGAAACACAGAAAGGGCCTATCCTCCACTCTAATGCTGGCTAATATAGTCCTAAACATTATCTCTACGTATTTGTTAGATGATTGTTTACCAGAAAATTTCAGCAGTCCTTTCTGACTTGGTACCTTTTGAATTGAACCAACTGGTTAGATTTGTCGAAAGTGTTGTGCTTTGTAAAGGCTGTGTGTTTCTAGCTAACTCACCCTTTCACAAAGTCGGCCCCCCAGCCACTTTTCAGAATTGCCTGCCTGATCCCTCTCCTCTTGAACTTCCTCCTGCAGGAAACGTCCTGCTTCACCTCTTGCCGATTTCGGTCTCAGATCTAGTTTGTTTGTCCTTTCACTACATTTCTTCAGCAGAACATTTGGTGCTTTCCCAGTTCACGGCGCTTTGCTAGAATAGACCATTTCCAGGGATTTTACAGGCTGGCCAAAACAGTTTGTTCAGAACAGTGACGCCGGGCCGAGGTCTGGCAGCCACTCGGCACAGCGTTTCCTGACTATGCACAACCACCCGTGACCTTGGCCGAGCTCGAGAGCCAGCGAGGACCGCCTGCACCGCGCCTTCCGGGAGGCTTCAGGGCCAGGTTCAGGTTGGACCTTGGAAGGAGAAGACGCGGGGGCGGGGAATGGAATGGGAGGTTTCGTAAACAGAAGACCCAGAAGCCAAGGAGTCATTCCTTTTCTGGAGGTGAAACCTAATATCTGCGTGGAGGGCGGGGGAAAAGGACGTCTGCCTAGGGCTCGAAACAGTGCGTGAGAACTCGTTGAAAAGCAGGCTCGAGTGAGAAAATCGGAAGGAGGGAGGCTGAAAAGGCGGACAACCGAGTTAAAAATAGAAACGCATCCACCACAGAACCAGCTCTTCCCAGCTCCACCCAGGAGCCGGACGCCTGACTGGTGACTCCGCTCACCGAGGAGGCTGCGCAGCTAGGCTCCGTCCCGCCCCCAGAGCCCGTGACCAAGGGCCGGGGGCGGAGCCTAGGGCCCGTGGCGTCATCGCGCCGCCCGTCGCTGCCGACGGGGTTTTCGCTGACGCACAGGTCCCGCCCCCCTCCCCCATTTCCCTCACGCTTGAGCGCCCGGCAAAGAGCGAGCGTCAGTCGGCCAGATCGCGAAGCTGTTTGCATCTGGACTCAGTGCTCGCTCTCAGTTGGGAGCCGCTCAGCTTCCCTGGCGGTGGCAGAAGCGACGGGGAGCTCCATCGGTGGACACTCACAACACCCCGACCTCGCCGCTGCGCTCCACTCGCCCCCTTCTCCGGCCCACCCTGCCGTCCGTGGAGGCGTGAGGCGACGACGGGCGAGCGCCTAGAGCAGCGTTAGCAGCCGCGGCCTGCGGTCCTCACTCCGCCTCCTCCTCTGCCCCCCCGCCCCGCTTCCCTCCTCCCACTTCCCGAGCTCCGGCGTGTCCCGGCCACGCTCGGCGCTGCTGCAGGAACAAAGAAGGACCCCGCAGCGGCGGCGGCGGCGGCGCCACCACCTCCGCCTGCGGTCCGGACCTGCTCCCGGCCCGCGGCTGCGGCTCCAGGCACCCGGCTCGCCCTTCCCGGAGGCCTCGGCCCGGCCCTACCGCGCCGGCGTCGCGCGCGAGCTCGGCTTCTGCATTCCAGCCCCTGCAGGGTGAGTGGTGCAGGTCTGGATGAAGGGCCTGGGCGGCCCGGGCCTGCGGCGGAGCCCGAGTGGGCCGCCAATGGCGGTGTCCGGGGGAGGGAGCTCGCCTGCCAGCTCAGGAAGCACAAAGACCGAGGCGTCATTTGCCGTCGTGGCCCGGGGCTGGCTGCCTGCGCCCCTGGCGCGCTCGCAGTCGCACGGTCAGGAACAATGCCCGGCGTGCGGCCTCGGCTGGGCCGGGCCCCGGGCTCGCGTGTCGGTCCCGACCCCCCGCGGCGGCGGCGCCTGGTGTGGGCAGCCCGACTGGGAAAACAAAGGCCGAGGAGGCAGCCGCGCCCCGGCCCCCTGCCCGCCGCTCTGCCTGAGTTTTCCTCTGGGATGAGCCGTTCGGGGTCGCGGCAGCGCGAGCCAGGCGGGGAGAGGGGCCAGGCCTGCGGAGCTGCCGTTCTGCATGACTCAGTGGTTTTGGGAGAAGGCCCTGCTGGGCTTTCCTGAGTGAGGCCTTCTCTAGGAGGGGGTTGGGGGGACCAGTGAGACCCAAACTTGCTCTAAATTCACTGGAGCGTGGAGTCGAGGGTCCTTTTTCGTGGTATTTTAGTTTTTCCAACGTCGCTGCGTTTCTTCCCCCAAGATCCTTTTCATGGAGGAAATGGAGCACCTTTCCCTTTGTTTCGTGCATTTAAGCTGGTGAACACGAAATTTTTGACTGGCTTTCCACTCACTCTATGTATCTGTGATTTGAGGAATGGGTCGAGTTATCTTTATTGATTGAATCGTCCCAAGAATGATTACCTGAGGAGATATTTAAGATAAACTAGTATATAGGTCACAACCCTGTTTTTACATTTGGGGTTCAAAGCATTTACAAACCTATAAAATCTAAGTGAATTTCATTTTACTTCTCATTTCTAAGTTTTGTGTTTTTTTTTTTTTTTGAAGTCAGATTTCGGGATCCATTTGATGAAAATGTTGCAATTTTAATTTTTGAGTTTTTTATTAAAATGTCTAAAAAATAAAGGATTGGTTGTAGCTCTCTATTTTTTGTCTCAGGCCTGACATTAAGCCTGGGAAGGAGCTTTTAAAAATCAAGCTCCACTTAGCAGAAGTAATTCAGATCTGAAGAGTAAGGACTTGTCCAAGGTCACTGGCTTACTGGTAGATTAGAGATCCGAACTCAGGTCTCAACTGCAGGTGAGTGAGCATTTTTGACATCTTTAAACACCATGTACATTTGAAACAACTATATTCTAGAAGTGTAAATGCCCTTTATTCGGATTTTGGATTGGAGAATATTTTATTTACACACCCAGATTTTTTAAAGCTATGAGTTAGAAAAGCTATGAACTTTACAGAAGTATTCATTCCCTCTATGCCTGATAGGACTGACCCATGAATACTCAAGTTTTGAACAACTTTTAAAGATAGTAAATAGCAATGATATTTTTTTAAACAGAAAAGAAATGCTAATGGTGAACACTCATCCCCAACTCAAATAGTTGCCTCTAAAAAAGGATTCTTTAAGCCTCTATTCCTTCTTCACTTTGCTTAATTTTTTTGTAAGCAGTCCTGACCATTCGGGGCTATATGAGTGATTAATGATGCTTGGGTCTTCTAGATTGGATTTGAGATTGTTTTCTAATCCTCCCTGTTAGAAAAAACTGGCAGCCTTAATCGCATTTTGTTTTGTTTTTCTTATGTTTCATATATGAACGTTGCATCTTTAGTTCTTGGGGTTGTGTAGGAGTTGTCAGGCTCTGAGATATAAATAGAAGCTGATTTCAGAGGCCCCTGTTGACTAGGCTTTATGTGAGAGCCTCCATCCAGCTCAGCCTGTCACATTGCAGCCTTGTGACAGGCTGAAGCGCCCTCCCATGTGATCTAAGCTGCTGAGAAATATTAAGGCAAGCTGTGCACATGTGATGGCATTTAAAAGCTCGCTTTGGGCGGGGGGACCTAAAGATGGGAAGCCCTGGAGAAAATTGACCGTCCTGTTGTCTCAGTACAAAATTTATTTACATTGAATTGAAGGAAGATGTTTTTGTGGAAAAGGGAAATGTTTTTTTGTGAAATACTTTGTCAGAATGGGTGAAGTTGTTAAATGGGAAATCTCTGTTTTTTTTCTGTAAGACAAAGGTTTTATTCAGATTAAAATTATTTCATGTGGCTTGCTTGATTGGGTTTAAATTGAGGACAGTGCTTTTAACGCCTATGCCAAATGTCACTGGAAGCTAGGGTAGAAAGTGAATTAGCATAGTTCTTATTCGGCTTCAGGGAATGACCCAACTTTTTTTTCGAAAGGCAATTTGCTTGTACATCATGGGAATGAAAATACACAATTTAATATTTAACATTGAAAACCGCCAACTAAAAGTGTTTATTAAACTTCATAAGTGATGTTGAAATGTTCACCCTGCTCCAAAATGAGTCAGCTAAATTCCACTTATTATTTAAAGAGACAGTGTCAACTAAATTAATAACCATTGTTCTAAGCAAGTTGTGGGTCTTGGTCATTCTCCATATAAGTTTGACTTGCCTGAAATATGGGATCCTTTTGCTAGCAAGGAAAGGTTGCTACCATTTAAATGTTTAGGGAATAATTGTAAGGATTCTGGCCAGGTCAAAATTGTTTATTTTTATTAGAGAGGGAAAAGGAAATGAAAGGAGGGGGGCATCTCATGAAAATCAAAAGGAGGCCAGTAGAGTTGAGGAAAGGGACTAGGGAAAGGGAAGAAGTTGGGGAATGATATTGACCAAATTATATTGTTGTGCCATGTGCATATACAAATACGTAACAAAGAATTCCACTATTTTGTGTAATGCACTAACAAGAGTAGGGCAAAAAAGAATATTTAAATAAAAATTATTCCCCTTTAAAAAGTATTTTTTAAAACGTTGTTTTAACTTACTAGAATTTAGTATTTCGTTTTAGTTGGAAAAATGAGTGACCACCACAAGCTAGAACATATTTCACTTAATCAGATGCTCTCAAATAATGCTTTTTACAGTTTTCAAAAAAATTTTAAATAGTATTTCCTCTTATCCAGAGGAAAACTTAACACATTACTATGTTTGTGCTAATTCTAACAAGACTTCTGGAAATGTGAAGCTATGCTTGCTGTTTAAAGTTCTGAGCATTAAATACTAACCATTACTAAAGGTTATGTATTCATATTGCTTTATATATTGAACTTGAGCATGGAAAGGTCCCCCCCTCCCCATTGGCTTAGAAATTTATGGTGGATAATTGGTGCTTAAAAGTGCTGGCTTTAAACAAACAAAATTCTTACCTCACAGAATCCTCAGATTACTGGGGGAACCAAAATGTGTCCAGGTGTAATTTTAAGCTTTGAGAAAGCTTTTAAGGCGAAGTTCATTATTCATCCAGTTTAAAGAACCACTAATAATAAATACAGAAAAAGTGATTAGTTATGATTGAGCGTTTTCCCCCACCATATTTGGGAGTTCCATTTAATGTTTTCAGCTAATGAAGTTAAAAGACATCATTTGAAATGGTCTACTTGTAGTGCTGGGGAGCAGAAAGTCAAAATACCAATTTGTCCTGTTGATTAAAACAACCCTGATATCCAGCAGGCAGGCTGACCTTTTTGGAAATTGAAGCCAAGAATAGTAACAGGTATTTAATGGTAGAATTTCTTTTTGGTTTTAAAACAATTTCTTTTATGCTCTTTGTTTTATAAAAGCAACAAAATACTTCTAATTGCTCAGTCTTTAACACAATTTGGGTTTTCATTAGTAATAGACTGGTGTTTAGAAATAACAGGTACGCTAGTTAATGTATTCTAATTTATTTTGGTGACATGCTACCTGCTAAAATTTTGTTTTGTTTTGTTTATAGCAGAAAATATGGCTCAGGAGACTAACCAGACCCCAGGGCCCATGCTGTGTAGTACAGGATGTGGCTTTTATGGGAATCCTAGGACAAATGGAATGTGTTCTGTTTGCTACAAAGAACATCTTCAGAGACAGCAGAATAGTGGCAGAATGAGCCCAATGGGTAAGTTGTTTCCAAGGAAAAACACTTGAAGAACTGGTGAACAGAAAATATAGAACCAGAAATTGGGGCCCGAGAATGAGAATGCTGAAAGCTCAAGGAGAGAAGACCTGTCAAGAGCTTAAAATTAAAGCAACAGCCTGAGTACTTGACATGACTACATCCTTCAGGAATGAATGACTACCTACAAGCATCTTTTAGTTTTTTCAGTTCTCATTTTTGAGATTTTGTTTTATACTTGTGTTCAATGGATATGACTTTTAAAAAAAGTTCTTTTTGTTGGGCTACTCAAGTATAGGATTGCAGCAAAGCAAAAGTGCTTAAATCACTAATCTAATTAAATGCAAGTATTACTACTTATTAAGTTGACACAAAGTGAGTTTTTGTAATATTGATTTGTTTCTTACAAATTCCTTTTTTTAAATAGGAACAGCCAGCGGTTCCAACAGTCCTACCTCAGATTCTGCATCTGTACAGAGAGCAGAGGCTAGCTTAAACAACTGTGAAGGTGCTGCTGGCAGCACATCTGAAAAGTCAAGGTAAGGATGAACATTTAAGAGTTTCTGTGACATTAGAAGAAATCAAGATGTTTGTTAATCCATATCATAACAAATATGTTAATGTATCAGTTGCGTGTATTGAACAAAGATTCCAGTGCCCTTAAATCTGACTCCTAGGTGGTTGAGTAAAGATATATATCACAATGTACTCCAGAAACCCTTCAAGGACACTAGTGTTTCGAATGCTGTATTTTTTTACTTTTTTTTTTTTTTTTGGTACTAGGGATTGAACTCGGGGGCACTTGACCACTGAGCCACATCCCCAGCCCTATTTTGTATTTCGTTTAGAGACAGGGTCTCACTGGGTTGCTTAGTGCCTCGCTTTTGTTGAAGCTGGCTTTGAACTCGTGATCATCCTGCCTCAGCCTCCCAAGCCACTGGGATTACAGGCGTGCACAACTGCACCTGGGTAGAATGCTGTATTTTTATTTCCTTGTAACAAGTTTAGGGATTATAGAGTGTGTTATAGTGCCGTACAGGTGTTTTAACACAGCTTTTCCTTTTGTCCTTAAATTATAGGCACAGCTAAAAATTCCTAGTTGGTTATAATAGCGTATGGTGACCTATACAAACAAGCAGCCTTAAGTTGATGAGCCATTTATCAAATTGCTTTCTTTATTCTCAACCATCTATGTTGGGCATCTAATATTTTTTTAAAAAATTTTAGATTATCTAGCTCCACTTAATCATGTTGGAAATAATACATAATTTATTTTAAAGTTGAAGTGACAACTATCTCAAAAAGAAGTACCCTTAACATCTTTAAAAATAATTGTTTGCTTGAACTCAAATAGAAATGTGCCTGTGGCTGCCTTGCCTGTAACTCAGCAAATGACAGAAATGAGCATTTCAAGAGAGGACAAAATAACTACCCCGAAAACAGAGGTGTCAGAGCCAGGTATGCTTTTTGTTTAATATGAGTTCAGTTCTGGATTTGGTAGTACAAGAGAAAGTTGGTGGCGGGATTCTTCTTCCCATTGAAGGACCAAAGAGAAGGGAGAGCCATGAAATAGATGCCAAATAAAGAACTACTGCTATCTTATAAAGTATCTTGAAGCTTAAAACAGCCAAGCTTTTTACTCTCTTCTCCATTAATTGTCCCCATTTGTCCTCAGACTTACTGATCACCAAAGTTTGTAGTCTGGAGACTGGATATGTTGAGAACTTAATAAACTTAAAATTTTCAAGATCATAAAGAAAAACTTAATGATCAAGATCAGTAACTGTTCAGTCTTGATATTATCAATGTTGTAGAAAACATTCAAGCAGAGAACCTGTGGAAGACTAAACACTAAAGAAGAACAGGATCCCTGTCTCATATTTTGTAGGAGTTTAAAGTTCAGTGTGGAAGGTCATTTTGGTTTTCAACAGGTCATGACTTTGAGGCTGTGTTTATAGCACAACCCAAAGTCCCCTAATGTTGCAAGACTGACTTGTTAGAATTAACATAATTTATTCAAATCAGTTCACCCTTTTTGGTAGTGGTGACTGAATACAATATAAAACTTAATTGTGGAAAAAACAGTGTCGGTGGTTGTGTAATTTTCTTTGGAGGCTTGCTTTTGCTAATATTGGAGTCAGTTTTATCTGTACTATTGTCAGTCTCACTAAGTGAAGGTCAAATACTTTTGGCCATCAAATGGCAAGTGAATCTTTTTATATTTGGTATATTGAAAGGAATTTGATCCTTTGGAAAATAACACTGACCAAATTTATGTCCTTGTGACTTTTTTTTTAATTGCTGACCTTGGAAGCATAATTTTGGGTTAGATTTGTAGCTAGTATCTGCATTATTACTGGGAAGACATTCTGTGGTTCACTACTATTTGTTCTTTCTGTATCCTTTTTCTTTTCTTACCTCTATCCCCTTCTTCCTTGTATGTCTCAGGAGGTTAC
The DNA here is from genome assembly GCA_028644305.1 of Xerus rutilus. NCBI lineage: Eukaryota > Metazoa > Chordata > Mammalia > Rodentia > Sciuridae > Xerus > Xerus rutilus. The sequence continues at coordinate 119,146,503 of CM053399.1, forward strand.
TATTCCTTTTTCAGGTGGGGACAAAGAAATGGCTGACAACCATACCCACTCACATTCCTGTTTACCCTAATACCATGAGAATTATATTGTTTGTAATAGTAGCTTACTAGGAAATAGTAGTAGACAGAATATTTTCTAAGTCAGATATAGGCTATTGATTCCAGTGCATATAATGCTAATGCAAATGAAAAATTGGGGCAGTTTAAGTTCACATTAAACCAATCTGTCTGCTACAAAAGCTTGGCTAGGCAAATAGCCCTAGTGCTAGAATAATGTATAGGCACTAATTTTAGCATTGCATACATAGATTTTTTCAATTCTTAAAATTTAGATCAATATTAAAACATTAAAAATTTATAGTGTTTAAGGTATAGTTGAATTTATATAAGAAGTAAGTTTTGGGATTTTGTCTTAAAGAACTAGTGGGATTAATATAGTCTGCAATTTATGTGATAAATTCTATTTATAAATGTGAACTAAAGCTTAGAGGTGTGGAGAAAAGGAAGGGCTTTTTATAAATCATATCTCACTGTTCAAAGTAACACTAAAATATCTTGTTCTGCCAACGGAATACTTAAAATTTTCTAAAATCAAAACCTCACAAGCACTTCTAGATTCTTTGCAAATCTTTATAAAGATTACCATGATTTTCTATATGTAATGATGTAACAAACTTTTGAAAATGGCAAAATGATTTTATTAAAATGTTTTGACCTGAATTTGATTAAGGAAGGAATAAGTGATTTGTGTTTTATCCAAATTTGTTGAGGTCATCGACAAGATCTTTTTGTTTCTAATCAACATAAAAACCAACACAATTTTTATAGCCCAGTACCTTGGAAGTTGGCAGTTCTATTTACTGAAAAATAATGAATTTGAGCTACCCTAATTGAGGAGTTCACATTTAGAAAATTGCAATACAGAAAAACTAAGCATACGAGCAGAATCTTCCCCAGGTTTTTAAAGCATAGAATTAATATTTTGCTTTCTAGTATTGGCTATTAAGACTGAGATAAAAGGGAATATCCTATGATGATTTTATAAAATTTTAGAGGAGCCAAGCAGTTGTCTGGGAATCGGAAGGAAATTCTCAGACTTAAAAGAAGTTTTGTCATTAAAGTAGAAGATTTTAAGAAAGAATTCTTAAACATTCTATGGATCTTCTTATTTCTCTTAAATATTTTTCTTTTAATATAGATAATTGTCAGCCAGTGATCTCTGGACAGATCTCTAATTTTTATGCTTATTTTTCAGTTGTCACTCAGCCTAGTCCATCAGTTTCTCAGCCTAGTACTTCTCAAAGTGAAGAAAAAGCTCCAGAGTTACCCAAACCAAAGAAGAACAGATGTTTCATGTGTAGAAAGAAAGTTGGCCTTACAGGTATTACAGACACTTAAGAATGTATATTTTATTGCCTGCTGTTAAAGAGCTCTTGATCACTGTAAGGACTTTCAGGGGAGAAAGTTTCCATAGTGAGCTAGGAAGGATGCAGCATTGTTTGATGTCAATAAGTTAAGAAATTGGGTTTAATTTCCATCTGTCTTCCTAATTTTATGATTATCATTATCTTCAGGCTTTCTAAATTGTTTTCCTCTTGGATTGCCAAAAGATTTGATCCCTTTTGATGCTTTCCTTTTTAACTCTTAGGGAAAAGGTAACTGAACTAACATAACTACCTACTTTGAACTAGGTATGAAATGCTTTTTTAACTTGTCTCCTTTAAACTTATGGTCGACCCTTATCTAGTTTTCAATTGAACCATTACCCAGTTACCACATGGTATAGTAGGTGTAGATATATATATCTACGTTGGTTGGGATTTTTTAGGGGGTGGGTATTGAGGATTAAACCCATGAGCACTTTACCACTGAGCCTCAACCCCATCCCATCCCTTTTTATTTATTTGAGACAATTGCTCAGTTGCTGAGGCTGGCTTTGAACTTGTGATGATCCTGCCTGGGATTATAAGTGTTCGCCATGGCCACCTAGAGCTAGAACCTGTATAAATTCTACACTGTGTAACATTTATGGGAGTCAATGGAAGGAAAATACCTTGTAGAATTAACTGACAGATTACCTGTTTTGTTTTCTACGTGAGATTTGGCTTAAGCACATTCCCTTCACAGTCCTTTTTGCCCTTTGAGGAGAAGACTTAATTGTAGTTATTTGAATTTCTTATCATGTCAAAGTAGGTTAAGACTTTTTGACATTTTAAAGTGATATACTATATCAAGATTGACAGACTTCCGTGTTGTAAAGCAATGAAAATACGATTTTTTTATTCTAAGGCTCTTTTCTTTTAATTTTTAAATTTCCCAAATTACCCTGCTTTCTCTTGTCTGTACAGGGTTTGACTGCCGATGTGGAAATTTGTTTTGTGGACTTCACCGTTACTCTGACAAGCACAACTGTCCATATGATTACAAAGCAGAAGCTGCAGCAAAAATCAGAAAAGAGAATCCAGTTGTTGTGGCTGAAAAAATCCAGAGAATATAAATTGCTACTTGTGAAGAGACTGAAACTTTGTTTTTATTTTAATATATCGTAGGAAAACATTAAAGAGCAGATGCATGGCCATTTTCCTTTGATGTTCTCCAGAGTTTTACTTTACACTTGTCTGTCTTATAATTGATATTTTAGGATGTTTGGGTGTTTGTTACAGGCAGAATTGGATAGATACAGCCCTACAAAATGTATATGCCCTCCCCTGAATAAAATTGGATAAAAATGTGCACAGCAAATTGAAATACACAAGTAATAGAGACAAAATTTAGTTCCCGTGTGCCAAACAAAATAAATGAAATCTCTGCATGTTTGCAGCATTATCTGCCTTTTGGGAATGTAATCAAGGTATAATCTTTGGCTAGTGTTATGTGCCTGTATATTTTTAAAAATGGTACACCAGAAAAGGACTGGCAGTCTACTTCTACCATAGTTTTAACTTCACCCTCTTAATTTTCACATGTTCTTTGGAAGCAGGAAGAATGCTATAATGGAGGATCAGATCTTCCCATGAAATCAGTATTTGGTGCCATATGTAAGCCGGTTCAGCTGGTCTTATAAAAGCTGTCAAATAAGACATTCTGTGAAAGGGAAACATCACAGCTGGTTATAAGTAAAACTATCAAGCCAACAACTGGGTCTTGAGGTAATCTTTGAAGCTTACTGTGCTGGCCTGCACCAGAAGATACCTGCGTTATTCTCATTACTAAAAATGTTTAGCACAGAACTGCACTAGGATTAATTTGTTTACAAGAAGAAAAAACTTTGGTTTTCATATACAGCAGCTCTATTGAATAACATGCATCTGAATTTTAAGTTGCAAAGGTATCCGAAGTTAATTTTTCATGTGCATCTTTTGTTGAATGTTTTGGTTCAAGAAAGAATGTTTAAAGCTTTTTAAAGACTTCAGTTCTTAATGTAACTGTATCCTTCTGCATGGAAAATCATAACCAACATGGCTGCAGTAGACTTCTTAGTGGTATCCAGCACCACTTGCAGAGGGCTGCTTTATCATATTAATTGTACTTGGGTGTAGGACTCTAGTGTTCTTGGGTGTATTGCATGGGCTGCATTATCTACAGCATTGTACAATAACAACTAGAAAAGGCAGTATACTTCACTGATGCTTGTCTGGTAATATCACTTCTGTGTTATAATGGAAGGTTTTTTTGTGATGTATGAAACTTGTGTTTTTATATATAAATGAGTATAGTTAGGTTAGTGTTGTGGTAATGCCTGTTTTCATCTGTAAATAGTTAAGTATGTACACAAGGCACTACTTCTGATTTATTGCAGTGTTCAGTCCTAGTTTTTACTTTTACTCTTAAAGCATTCAATTTTGCTTTCAATTTTATGTACCTTAGTTCTGAGTTAGATCTGCAGATGTGTACAGATAGTTCATATTTATGTATTGCACATAATCATGCTCTTCAGCATTGATGCTATATTGTATTATGTAAATAATAAAAGCCATGTACAGAGGGAAACTTCCATTTGTTCATTGGGTTTTTAAGCTTTAGTTAGAATTGTGCATAGACAGACTGCATGGCTATATGTAAATATTTTTTCATTGCCATTCTTGAATTCTGTATGTCAAGTGAGAATCATGAATTAATTGAAAAATTTGAAGTATGGCACATGATAGGCAATTTGTTATTGAAGATCTGAATGGGCTTCTTCAGGATCAAAACGAATCTTAAAACTTTGGAAAGGAAAGGAATGAAATTCCGTTATTACCTATTTGTTATCCATGTTGTGCGTAAATCTGTGGCTTAAAGCATAATTTTTTGTTCACAGAGAGGGAAGATTACCATGAACTTGGTCTTTGCAGGTAGTAACACAACAAGAAATAATGGTTACATGTAATTTTGCCGACCCAGGACAACAGAAACCAAGAGCAAAACCATTTCAGTTAGGCATGGAAATACTAACCCTTCAATCTTGTCAGTTCCTAGTGTGCTGCTGCTCCTGCTTTAGGTGAAAGAGAGATGTGTGTAGAAGTCCATTTGTTGGTATGAGGGCAGTGTTGATTTGAGGGCACTACCTCCCTCAATATGAGACTGTTGAATCACAGTGGAATTGGAAATTATGGTATTTAGAAGGGAAACTTGGTTTTTCAATTTCAAAATGAGACTGTCAGTGCTAAATGTCAATAAAAATACAAAATTTAAATCGTAAAGTTTTCAAATCAAAGTAGTATGTGGGAGATAGATGGGAAGATAATGGGTCCTCAGACTACATCAGTTTGTGAAAGTAGTAGAAAGAGATTGACTTGAATATTACCAGTTTTTATAAGAAACATTTTGGACTTAATTGATTTTTGTCAGGAACATCACTGGGGAAAAGGGAGATTGGTAGATTCAGTTCTGCCAAGACAATCGGATTCACACCTAAATATTTACCTCAGTTCGGACTGAGTATTTGCAATGTGCAGATTTTTAAAAAACACTTATGTTTCCTATTTAAACAGACAAATCTTTGTACTTGTACCACCCAAACCGCTTTGCTAGGAGAAACCCTGATGGTGAATTAGCCCTATAACTGGGCTAATCCTTTTGTAAATTTAGCCATTCAGTGGACCTTGGATTTGATGAGGATAGGGCAGTGGGTTATAGTGCTTATGGTCATGGAACCTGGAACCAAAATGTCATCTTGGGTAAATTTAGGTTTGCATTGGCTGCTTCATTTGTTAGATGATTGTTTAACTTCTTGTTTCAGGAGTGTGAAGAGGACTTAAAATTACCTAGTATGTAGTATTGGCTGTTGTCCCAATTTAATGTATAAGTAATGATTTCTAGAACTTGGAGAGAAAAATATTTGAAAATTTAATGAAATTGGTCACATCAAGTTACATGATGAAAGTTTAAGATATGTAAGTAAAACTTTCAAGTGATTTGAGTCATTTTTTTCAGTACAGTTTTCTTTGCAGATGTCTGCATTAAGTGAAGCAAGTGATTATAAAAGTGGGTATATGTCTGCTAGTAATAATAGATGTTATTGAACCTGCTGTTGTAATCTTTTTTGGATTGGTAATACATTGACATGGTTCCAAAATGAATTTATCTGTACGCATTGAGAACCAGCTTCTCATGTCCTGCAGCCTATATTCCAAAGGCACACATACATTTTGGGTAAATTTTATACCTTAGATTATTTGGTCTCTTCCATTTTGTGTAAATGTTTGAGTTTGTATAAAAACTTAATATGACATGTCTATTTGAATGCAGAGTTAGTGGTTTTTGTCTATAGTATTAGATTATGGTTTTGGAGAGTGACAGTGGTTGCTGCTTGATAAAAACAGTAAGATTATGTACACTTTATAAGAGTTTGTGGATGAGGCAGCAGCTTTTAATGAAAGGAAACTTGAAGTTTCACAAATCAGTTTTTTGTTTGTAAAACCTGGCTTCAAAACAAGTGTGTTTGTGCAACAATACAGAAGTATCAATAGTTATACCTATTTCCACGGACAAATGCTGGTTTTTGAGTATGTAAAGGCAAAGAACACTCCCCACCACCCAGAGTACCACACTGTTAATAGAGGTCAACACCTCTATTGTGTGGCATAAGTGTAAATCATTTTGTTCACAACTGCTAAGTGCTACTTTTACTTTGCTTCTGGTATGGGTACAGATGTTGACTAGATTGTATTTAACATGTGACACTTTATTCACTAGCAAAATCAAGATTAGTAGTTAATCTTTGAATATTTTCTTCTGAAGGTTTTGATTGCTACTGTCACAGAACTTCAGGTTATATATCTGAAATAATTGATAATGTAACAAACTGTTTAGGAATAGTGATAATCGGTCTACTCAGAAGTTAATAGGAAATCTTTAACATGAAATTTTAATCCAGAGCAGAAACTGTTTACAAAATAAATAGCATTTACTTTAAAGGTAATAGCATGTACTTTAAAATGAGTGTGTGAAAGGTGCAACATTCCATTATTGCAACAGGTTTATTTCATTTGTGCTTTTTAATAACTTAAATTCTTTGAGGTTTTGATAATATGTAGTCATTCCTATTTGATTTTGAGATGGTCCAAATGTATGTATCTGGGTTGTTTTAAACCATGAAATAACTGGCCCTAAAAGCCCATGGGGGGTGGGGGGATGGATACACACACACACCAGCCTGCCTGAACTCAACTTAAAAACTAGTATCTAGTGAATCTCCCAGATATCCTGCGAGTATAATCCAAAGCAGATTTTTAAATTAGTTGATCCTGGCTATATAACATGCTTCTACCCTCTTGTTTCTGCTCATAACCAAAAATATGTTCAAACATGCAAATTGTACTACCATGTAAACAAACAACTTAAGTTTTCATTCATTCTTAAGAGAACCCAAAGGATTTTTTTTTTTTTGTATTGAGAATTGAAACCCCAGGGTACTGTACCACTGAACTACATCCCCAGTGGTACAGTAATAATAGATGATCACAAAGTTCATTACTTTTTTTTCATTTGAGACAGGGTCTTGCTAAGTTGCTGAGGCTAACTTCAGACTGAATCATCCCTAGGCTGTTTTTGTTTTAATGCCCACCCAGGAGAAAAGTACTCAACTGGGATGTTTCCTGAGGGATTCCTCTTTACCTACCCCATGGTAAAGGTCTTTATAAAACAATGACATACTAAGAATATTTGACTTCTTATTTAAATTTCTCAGGGATACTTATGATTGTGTCATTCAGTAAAAACTTGTAATACTTTGATGTATGGTTAATCTGCTATCTCATCTATTAGCGTTTAGCATATGTATTAAATGTCTGTTAAAGCCAGGTATGGTATAATTGCCTATAATTCCAGCAACTTGGAGATGGAGAGAGGAATAAGTTCAAATTCAGCCTCAGCAGTTTAATAGTAAGGCCCAGTCTCAAAAAATAAGAGACTCGGGTTGGGGCTCAGTGGTAAAGTGCCTCTTGATTCAACCCCCAGTACCAAATGGGTAAATGTCTGCTCAAATTGCCTGTTTAAACAAGCTTCATTTTTAGCTGTGTTTAGCAGCAGATTATTTGGTTGGAATGATTTATGGATCTGGAGCAACAACCAGTTTTATCACTGGCTAAATTATGTCAGATAAGAATAATGTCACATGAGACTTCAGAGGTTTAATGATGCCTGCTTGAAGTTCAACCTACAGGCATCAAAATATGATTTTATATAGGCATAGCTCTTTAGCATTTAAGCAGTAGTCATTTTTATTTGAGGCTTTGAAAGTGACTTAAAAGTAGATTAAAGAGTAGCAGTTGTTACTTGGTAAATTGGGCCTTATGATAACAGCAAACATCCCACTTAAAATTCGTGTCTTATTTAGTATAAAACAGATGTTAACCACTGTGTATCTCAATACTAAGAAGAGGATTACACCAGTAAAAGATAACAAAGTAAATAAAACTATCATACAAGTAAATATGCAGGGTGTGACGTCAGAGTATTTATTTACTTTTATTAGAGCCTTTTATGGGACCCTCTACAACATGATTAATTCTAGACTCATATTTTGTTGAAAGTTTTCTTAAAACAGATTTTCTATGACTAACAAAAATAGTATGAATCTAAAACTTTCCATTTTAATGTCATGGTTGTTCCCTCTGGCTATTTTATCATTGAGGTATAGCTCTAGCTTTTTAGACCTTTTTATTTTTTTTGTTTTGAAACAGCCTTGTTAAAGTTGCCGAAGCTAGCCTCGAACTTTGTGATCATCCTGCCTTAGTCACCCAAGTCACTGGAATCACAGGCGTGCACCACTGCACCTGTCCCTGCTCTTGGTTCTTAAACACAATTAACTCCATGTTTTATAACACCCGCCAAGAACAACTTAGAGAAGGTCTGGTTTAGGTTTAACTAAATGAAAATGTGTTTAAACAACTTGGAAATGGTATGAATTTGCTCCTAGGAAACGAGTGTACGAAAAGTACAGGACTCCATTATTGCAACAGGTTTATTTTATTTGTGCTTTTAACAAATTCTTTGAGGAGTTGATAATACATGGTCGTTCCTATTTGATTTTTGAGATGGCCTAGATGTATGTATCTGGGTTGTTTTAAACAACCATGAAATAAATGGCCCTAAGAACAGAAGAAGCAGGGTAGTAAGTACTCCCAGCCTCTCCAGGCAAGAAATATCACAAATGCTCCAGTATCTGACTAAATGCTGACGAAGACATTTCAGACTCTTCTTGTTGTGCAAGCTAGATGAGTCTGAATTGTCAACTGGTGAGGGTTTTTATTTTTTTCTGAAACTGCTCATTTTCTTTGCATATTTTTATTGGTGCATTATAATTATAACAATGGGAGGGGGAGGTATTTTTAAAAGATCCCTATTAAGCTATAGTACTCAGAAGGTAATATTTGATAGAATTGATAATTGCTAAAAATAGAAACATTGTATTTACTCAAATACTAGCAATGATGCTTATGCCAACAACTGGTGCTTTAAATGCTTACACAATAGAATTTGGTACTAGCCAGTAGAAATTTAGTGCAAAACTATCTAATTGTAAGGTTTCTAGTGCCCACATTTATTTTTTTTGTTTTGGTTCCCAAGTTCATTCAAAAATTCATGCAAAATATTGCAGATAAGAGTTTTAATCCTCATCTTCTCATCCAGGTTAATCTGAAAATAAGTTAATTGGCTAACTCTTTGCCATTAGTGACTACACTCTTCCAGTCACATAGATTATTCCTCAAATATTTTTTGGAGAGAGATTTAAAATACCTTTTGAAAAAAGGCACCTCAGATGTCATAGTGATCTTACTCTTGCTGCTTTAGATGGTTACGACTCTTTCACCAAGATTCCCAACTTTTCTATTCACTTTGATTCTCTCAGAGAAACTGCTCGGATTGGCAGCGCCTGTGATTTCATGTACAGCGTAGGTGCCGTCAAGGTTGAACTTCAGAACCTGCTGTTTTTTTCCCCACTTTGCTACAAGATTTCATGAGTGCCATGGAGGCAGAAAGGCCTAATAGTCAAATTTTAAAAAGTAGAAAATGAGTGAAATTAATTTCAGATTATTTAATTCGATATGTCCAAAATAGTGTAGCTTCATATGTAATCTGTATAAAATACTGAAATATTCTACATCCTTCATCTGTACTATTTTGGATCCCTTAGAACACATCTCAAGACTAACCATATTTCAAGTGCTCACTAATCATGTGGCTATTGACCATTCTCTTCATAGCAAAGCCCTAGTTGCTAAGACAGACATTTTTTTTGGAGGGTGGGGGGCGGTAAGCAGAAATTGAACCCAGGGACACTTAATCATGGAGCCACATACCCAGACCTTTTTATACTTTTACATTTGTTTGTTTTTGAGACAAGTTCTAAGTTTCTTGGGGCCTTGGTAAGTTGCTGAGGCTGACTTTGAACTAGTGATTCTCCTGCTTCACCTCCCAAGTCGGTAGGATTACAGGCATGTGCTGCTATGCCCAGCTAAGACAGGCATCTGGACCTTAGACAATTGTCACAGCTAACCAAATCTGCCCAAAGATGTGCAGCCTTTACAAAAAAGCCCCCAAGTTGGTTTGAACAGAATACAAATTATAAACAATTTTAGTTGTTCAATGGCACATATTTGTAAAGCCAAGAATCAATAGTTACATTTTAAAATGAGCTAATCGTATGATATTTAGTAGAAACCAAATGAAACTGGCCTGTTGAACTTGTTACAAGGACATTCTCATGGTTTGCATTTGTAGGTGGCTATGTCAATCTTCCAGGAAGCCAAAAGGAGATGTTCAGTGACAAATCCAAGAATTTGTTTGCTGCTCTCATTCTCAGAAGCCCACTGCGAGGAGCAAACAAATTATCTGAGCAACTCCCGATGGCCCTAATGTGCCTTGTGTGAGGAGGATAAGTGAAGCATGTGTAGTTTGGGCTTTCACAGAGATCAAGAGCTAGCACAATGGACAAGAATCTTCTGAATTACTAACCTGATCTTGTTGATTCTAGAACTGAAAAAAATTGTTTTTATTCTAATTAGTTATACATGACAGTAGAAAGCATTTTGACACATACATAAATGGAGTATAACTTCTCATCTGGCTGTACATGATATAGAGTTATTCTGGTTGTGTGATCATATATGCACATAACACAATAATGTTCGATTCATTCTATCATTCCTACCCCCCATGATCCCTCTCCTCTCTCCACTCCCCTGTCCAGTCCAAAATTCCTCTAATCTTCCCCCGACCTCTTGTTGTGAATTAGCATCTGCATATCAGAGAAAACATTCAGCCTTTGGTTCTTTGGGATTGACTTATTTCACTTAGCATAATATTCTCTAATTCCATCCGTTTACCAGCAAATGCCATAATTTCATTCTTCTTTAAGGCTGAGTAATGGGAATATGCCACAGTTTCTTTTTGGGGGGGGAGTGGTACCGGGGATTGAACTCAGGGGTACTCGACCACTGAGCCACATCCTCATCCCTATTTTGTGTTTTATGTAGAGACAGGGTCTCACCGAGTTGCTTAACACCTCGCCATTGCTGAGACTGGCTTTGCACTCACAATTCTGTCTCAGGCTCCCAAAGTGCTGAGATTACAGGCGTGCACCACTGCACCCAGCTCCACAGTTTCTTTATCCATTTATCTGTTGAAGGGTACCTAGGTTGGTTCCATAGTTTAGCTATTGTGAATTGAACTACTATAAGCATCAATGTTGCTGTGTCACTGTAGTATGTGATTTTAAGTCCTTTGGGTATAAACTGAGGAGTGGAATAACTGGCTCAAATGGTGGTTCCATTCCAAGTTTTCTAAGGAATCGCCATACTGCCTTCCAGAATGATTGCATCAATTTGCAGTCCCACCAGCAATGTATGAGTGTGCCTTTTTTCCCCACATCCTCATCAACATTTATTGTTGCTTATATTCTTTTAAAAAAAATTTTGTTAGATTATATTTGTTATGATTTTTTAATTTTAATTAGTTATAAATAACAGTAGAATGCATTTTGACACATTGTACACAAATAAAACATAACTTCTCATTCCTCTGGCTGTACATAGTGCTGAGTCACACCAGTAGTGTAAGCATACATGTATATGGGGTAAAAATGTCCATCTCATTCTACCATCCTTCCAATCCCCACAGCCCCACCCCTCTGCTCATTTCTCTCTGCACAATCCAAAGTTCCTTCATTCTTCCCTGCCCTGCCCCCACTATGGATTGTCGTTTATATGGGCCTTACGTGGGTTTGCTGGACGAGTTGGGGTCCTGCAGGACGAGAGACACCAAGGGGTCCTCAGGAAGGATGAAATGGGGTCCCGCGGGACAAAGTCTGGTGTCCTGGGGGATGAGGATATGGGGTCCCTCGGGTCAAGGTATGGGGTGGACGGTCATGGAGTCACTCACCCAGACACCAGGGGTAGGTAAAACTGCTCTGCCTGAGCCAGATGCAAAACCCGTTTATTTCAGGAAGTGTGACAGTTTATATGGGGTCCTCGGACCAACCGTGGCCCTGAAGTTACAGCCAATGGGGTATTGCTCCGTGTCAGGCGCACAGCCAATCAGCATGATGTGAGGCTGAAGGCAGTCAATCAGCATGGGGCAAGGAAAGGGGAGGGGAGGCATTGAAGGCAGCCAATCAGCATAGGCGGCGCTGAAGGCATGGAGAGAGCTCCTATAATGGATCAGAATCCACTTATCAGAGAAAACATTTGGCCTTTGGTTTTTTGGGATTGGCTGATTTCACTTAGCATGATATTCTTTAATTCCATCCTTTTACCTACAAATGTAATAACTTCATTCTTCTTTAAGTCTGAGTAATATTACATTGTGTATATGTACCACAATTTCTTTATCCTTTCATATGTTAAAGGCATCTAGGTTGGTTCCACAGTTTAGCTTTTGTGAATTGAGCTGCTTATAGCAGCATTGATGTTGCTGCATCACTGTAGTATGCTGATTTTAACTCCTTTGGGTATCAACCAAGGAGTGGGATAGCTGGGTCAAGTGTTGGTTCCATTTCAAGTTTTCTGAGTCATCTCCATACTGCTTTCCATAGTGGTTGCAGCAATTTGCAGGGCCATCAGCAACGTATGAGTGTGCCTTTTTCCCCACATCCTCACCAACACTTCTTATTGCTTGTATTCTTTTTGTTGTTGTTGTGCTAGGGATTGAACCCAGGGCCTTGTGCATGCAAGGCAAGCACTCTACCAACTGAGCTATATCCCCAGCCCTTATTGCTTGTATTCTTGATGATTGCCATTCTGAATGGAGTGAGATGAAATCTCAGTGTACTTTTAATTTGCATTTCTGTAATTGCTAGAGATGTTGAACATTTTGTCATATACTTGTTGATTGTATTTTTTCTGTAAAGTGTTTAGTTCCTTTGCCCATTTATTGATTAGGTTATTTTGTTGTTGTTGTTGTTGTTTTTGGTTTTTTTTTTGGTTTTTTGTTGTTTTGTTATTAAGCTTTTTGAGTTCTTTATGTATCCTAGAGATTGATGCTCTATCTGAGGTGCATGTGGTAAAAATTTTCTCCTATTCTGTAGTCTCTGTCTTCATGTTAGTCTCTCTCTCTCTCCCCTTTGCTGTGAAGAAGCATTTTAGTTTGATTCCATCCCATTTATTGATTCTTGTTTTTACTTCTTGTGCTTTAGGAGTCTTGTTGAGGAATTCGGTTCCTTAGCTGGCATGGTGGAGATTTGGGCCTACTTTTTCTTCTAGTAGGTGCAGGGTCTTGGTAGAACTGAGAAATTTTGAGTCTTGTGATAACAGGTTATCAGAATTCATATTGGATATTGTTATAAGACACAAATCATTATTTGATGCCTCTTCTCCCAGTGAAAAGACATATCTTAGAAAATCTGTAACTGTTCTGAAGTGAAGAATACATTTTTCATTTCAAGGGAAGTAATGAAGTAGATGGCAGTCAGATACTGGCTTTAAAGTTTGTTGCTCAAACACTGCATGGAAGAGTTGTCTAATGTTGAGTATGAGTGCCTCCATCTATATGGACTTAATGGAATAAAATGATGATGTATAAAATACATTTATTTAGTAGAGTTATGTATATTGCAGGGGCTTGATGCTGGTTAGGTATTAACACAACTAATAACCTCTTCAAAAGACTTTATTCATAGATTGTAAAAAAAAAATGAGGCAAGATTCTCATCTGTGGCTTGTAAACAGTTCTTTGCAACCAACTGAAATGGATTTGTGAAATGGAAATGTAATACCAACACTAGGATTTCTGCAATACTTAAAGCTCTCAGCCTGGAGTCCGTAAGTCTCTAAAATTGCATGCAAATTTTGAAGGTTTCAAAGAGACCCAGGACTCCAAGACGATCCAGGATCTAAGTGGTTATCTTGTGAAGATACTTAATTAAGATACTATAATTAATATACTTAAGATACTATATTAAGAGGAAACTAGGTGTTACACAAGCCAAGAATAACATATCTGCCTTGTTTCTCTGAAACAACATTAGAAGAAAAACAATACCTTTTCTCTTCTTGTTAGAGACAGCAACAGTGGTACCATGTGCTGAAGGAGAAAATGAATTGGTAAGGCATAAACCTACTCTTCTGGTTGATCCTTTTAAAAAGGACCATGTCGTTTTAGTTTTCTTTTTTCTTTCTTTCTTTCTTTTTTTGGTCCTGGGGATTGAACTCAGGGGTACTCGACCACTGAGCCACATCCTCAGCCCTATTTTGTGTTTTATTTAGAGACAGGGTCTCACTGAGTGGCTTAGTGCCTTGCCGTTACTGAGGCTGACTTTGAACTCACCATCCTCCTGTCTCAGCCTCTCAAAGTGCTGGGATTACACACGTGTGCCACCATGCCCGGCTAGTTTGACTTTTTTCCGATATCCTCTTCTACTTCTTTCAAACCAACATCAGGGCCTCAAGACCTCATGCTTTGTGTGATGTGTGTGTTTGCAAGCCAAGAAATGTGGATTTCTAAAGTGTTATCTTACATAGTGATTGTCTTAACCTTGTCAGTTGCAATATCTTCTCATAGTCCTGGCTGAATTGTCAGGATACTGTTTTGTGTGATGAACAGAAACCAAACCACCTCTACATTGTAGTTTCCAAGGCTAAAACAGTAGAAAAGTTGAAATACAGTCTGAGGCTGCTCAGCAGCACAACACACTTTCTCACTGGGTGATCCCTCTTCTGGCATACACTTTCTCCCTGAGCCTGTGTGCCAGCCTGATAGTGCTGGAGGGATGTCTTAGAATCAGTCTTTGAAACTCTTCTAATCCTAATAATTCCTCCTAATCCATTGATCCACACACTGAAAATGGATGAGATTTACTTAAATCATGCCTAAGAGAGGAAAGGTAGCCTAAATCCTTTAGCAAACTCATCCTCAAACCTGTGGATTACCAAAATCAATTGGAGAGCTGCATGTGTGTGCACACACACACACACACACACACAAACACACACACACACAAACACGAATCTCAATTCATTTCTATTGAATCACAATATGTGGAACAATCTGTATTTTTGATAATTTTCCCCTATTTGGTCCTGTTAACCATCCAGATTTGGGGAAAACAGATTTAGAATGTATGTGTCCTCTCCCACAAACCAAGCTCACAAAATAAAAAGAGGTGAGCTTGAACAGTCTAGAGACTTTCTTGCTTATGTACTTGAACTGTTGTAGACATAGCTTCCTGTGCTGATGTACTGTCCTCACTTCAAAGTGCAGGTGTACATGGTTTCCAGTATACGTGGAACTGCATACTGGCATAGTGCCAAGTCCATTTCAGTTTTTATCATCTGTTTCTTCAATATATAACTCAGACATTTCACCTGGAAACTTCTGAAAAGTAACCACTTAATCACACTCTTCCTTGGAGTTCAGTAAAACACTAATAAAACTCAAATGAGTACTCCACCCATTTTATCTACTTGTTTATTGATGCCCTTTTGTTTATCATCCTTGAAGGAAAGCTACTTAAAGCTTTAGTCACACTTCCTATACTCTGGAGAAGGGTAAAAGCTGTAGGAAAAAAGGAATCATTTTTCTACCGCATTATGTGAATTATCTAGAAAAGTTGAGTAGGTATCTAGGACAAAGGAAAGTAGACAGTGCCCAGCATATCCACAGTTAGGTCTCTGGTACAACTTCAGAATCTTGGTCAAAAGCATTTCAGATCAGTGGGCACCTATAGAGTGAAATGTAAGTACATAACCAAAAGATGAATATAAATATTACCACTGAGATCTCAGTTTCATTTCTCTAAATGCAACCCAGAGCCACAAGAACACATACTAAGAAATGCAGAAGAAATGTTGGAATACATTTTTGGTTCCAAGAGATAGAGGACAGTAATTTAGAGAAGTGTGCCTTGTGATCTCCCCAGGAATGTGGCCAGGGAACCAAGACTGGAGTGAAGCAGAGGTAACCTTAACAGAATTGGTTGAGCATCATTGAGCAGTTGTGTCTCAGTGAGAAATGTAATAGGAAAAACTATTTTCTGACAATTTCATTTCTTCAAAATGATGTCTAATTAGTGGCTGCTATGATCTGAATGTTAGTATCCCCCACTCTCCGCCAAATTCATACATTGAAACCTAATTGCCAATGTGATGATGGTAAAAGAGAAGGCCTTTAAGCAGTGACTGGAGCACAAGGGCAGAGTCCTCATGAGTAGAATTAATGCCCTCACGAAAGATCCCAGGGAGCTGCTACCTTGTCCACCACAGAAGGCTGCAGCGTGAGGATAGCCCTCACCAGGCACAGAATCTGCTAGGGCCTTGATCTTGCACTTCTCCACCTCCAGAACTGTGAGAAATAAAGTTCTGTTGTTAGTAAGTTACCCATTTTATGGTATTTTGTAACGACAGCCTGAACAAATTAACAGTGATATTCCAAATTGAAAATCCCATCCCAATTGCAAAACAACTGATTTGTTTGGCATCAAAATCCAACCTGTCCCATGAAAAATGTCTTTTATTTGCCCTGTTTTCCAGATATGAAATGATTCCCAGGAAGTATTGACTACTGTGCACTTTTTAGCTTGTAACTTTTTAAAGTTCCCGACAAACACTAAAACCTCAATAATCTTTCCCTTCAGACATCAGGACAAACAAAGGGATGACTCTTGTACTATATTTGTATAGTGTCAATAATAAATGATTTGTTTTTATTAGTGCATTAAAATTATACATAATAGTCAGATTTGTTGTTACATATTCAACCATGCATACAAAATAACTATAATTTGGCCAATTTTGTTCTAATGCCAGTAATATACTTAATGTCTCAAAAGATTACAGTTAAGCTATAGTTTGTTGAAGTGAGTATTTTGACTCATGGAGGAAAAAATAAGAAGTAGTGATGTAAAACATAATCTTTGATGTTGTGTATGGTCTCTTTTGGGGTTGGACATTCTAAAGGATAAGAATATTTCCTCACTAGTAGAGTTCAAGTATAT
>CM053399.1:119163913-119193849 GCA_028644305.1 Xerus rutilus
ATAATATGCTATTGAATGATGCATGGATAACACAAGACATCAAGGAAGAGACAAAAAAAATTCTTAGAAGCAAATGAAAACTCCGATAAACATATCAAAATCTTTGGGATGCCATGAAGGCAGTGCTAAGAGGAAAATTCATAGCACTAAACTCATTCATTAAAAGAAGTAAAAGTCAAAAAATAAATGAATTGACTCTTTGTCTCAAAGCCTTAAAAAAGGAAGAACAAATTAACACCAAAAGAAGTAGAAGACAGGAAATAATCAAAATTAGGGCTGAAATCAATGAAATTGAAACAAAAGAAACAATTCAAAAAATTGACAAAACAAAAAGCTGGTTCTTTGAAAAAATAAACAAATTGACAAATCCTTAGCCACCCTAATGAAAAGGAGGAGGGAAAAAGCCCAAATTACTAAAATTTGAGATGAAAAAGGAAATATCACGACAGACACTACTGAAATACAGAGGACAATTAGAAACTATTTTGAAAATTTATACTCCAGTAAAATAGAAAGCCCTGAAGACACTGACTAATTTCTAGAGGCATACAACCTACCCAAACTAAACCAAGAGGACATACACAACTTAAACAGATCAATTTTAAGCAAGGAAATAGAAGATGCCATCAAGAGCCTGCCAACCGAGAAAAGCCCAGGTCCAGATGGATTCTCAGCCAAGTTATACAAGACTTTCAAAGAAGAATTAATACCAATACTCCTCAAACTATTTTATGAAATAGAAAAGGAGAAAACCCTTACAAACTCATTCTATGAGGCAGGTATCACCCTGATTCCAAAACCTGACAGAGACACATCAAAGAAAGAAAACTTCAGACCAATATCCCTGATGAAAAAAGATACCAAAATTCTCAATAAAATTCTGGCAAATCGCATACAAAAACATATCGAAGAATAGTGCACCATGATCAGGTGGGGTTCATTCCAGGAATACAAGGTTGGTTCAACATACGGAAATCAATTAACATAATACATCACATCAATAGACTTAAAGATAAGGGTCATATGATTTTATCAATTGATGCATAGAAAGCATTTGACAAAATACAGCACTCTTTTATGCTCAAAACACTAGAAAAACTTGGGATAGTAGGAACATACCTCAACTTTGTAAAAGCTATCTATGCTAAACCCAAGGCCAACATCATCCTAAATGGAGAAAAATTGGAATCATTCCCTCTGAAAATGGGAACTAGACAGGGATGCCCTCTCTCACCACTGCTATTCAACATAGTCCTTGAAACACTAGCCAGAGCAATTAGACAGATGAAAGAAATTAAAGGGATATGAATCGGAAAAGAAGAACTCAAACTATCATTATTTGAAGATGACATTATTCTATACTTAGAGGATCCAAAGAATTCTACCACAAAACTTTTAGAATTAATAAATGAGTTCAGGAAAGTCACCGGATATAAAATAAACACCCATAAATCAATTGCATTTCTGTACAACAGTGATAAACCCTCTGAAAGAGAAATTAGGAAAACTATCCCATTCACAATAGCCTCAAAAAAAAAATACTTGGGAATCAATTTAACAAAAGAGGTGAAAGACATCTACAATGCAAACTACAAGACACTGAAGAAAGAAATTGAAGAAGACCTTAGAAGATGGAATAATCTCCCATGCTCCTGGATAGGCAGAATCAATATTGTCAAAATGGCCATACTTCCCAAAGCGATATATAGATTCAATACAATCCTAATTAAAATCCCAATGTCATTCCTTATAGAAATAGAAAATGCAATCATGAAATTCATTTGGAAAAATAAGAGACCCAGAATAGCCAAAGCAATCCTGAGCAAGAAGAGTGAAGCAGGAGGCATCACAATACCTGACCTTAAACTATACTACAAAGCTATAGTAACAAAAATGGCATAGTACTGGCACCAAAATGGACATGTAGACCAATAGAAGACACAAAGACAAACCCACTTACATACAGTTACCTTATACTAGATAAAGGAGCCAAACATGTACACTAGAGAAAAGATAGCCTATTTAACAAATGGTGCTGGGAAACCTGGAAATCCATATGCAGCAAAATGAAACTAAACCCCTATCTCTCATCATGCACAAAATTCAACTCAAAGTGGACCAAGGACCTGGGAATCAGACCATAGACCCAACAGCTAATAGAAGAAAAAATAGGCCCAAATCTTTATCATGTCAGATTAGGACCATACTTCCTTAAATAAGACTCCTATAGCACAGAGAAGTAAAATCTAGAATCAACAAATAGGATGGATTCAAACTAAAAAGCTTCTTCTCAGCAAAAGAAATAATCAGTGAAGTAAACAGAGAGCCGACATTCTGGGAAGAAATCTTTGCCACACACACATCCGATAGAGCACTAATCTCCAAGATATATAAAGAACTGAAAAAACTTATCACCCAAAAAAACTAACAACCCAATCAATAAATGGGCCAAAGAGCTGAACACAAACTTCACAGAAGAAGATATACAATCCATCAACAGACATATGAAAAAATGTTCAACATCTCTAGCAATCAGAGAAATGCAAATCAAAACTACCCTAAGATTTCACTCACTCCAGTCAGAATGGCAATTATCAAGAATACAAACAGCAATAAGTGTTGGTGAGGTTGTGGGGGAAAAGGCACGCTCATACATTGCTGGTTGAACTGAAAATGGGTAAAACCAATCTGGAAAGCAGTATGGAGATTCCTTAGAAAACTTGGAATGGAACCACCATTTGAGCTTGCTATCCCTCTCCCCGGTCTATTCCCAGAAGACTTAAAAAGGGCATACTACAGTGCTGCAGCCACTTCAATGTTCATAGCAGCTCAATTCACAATAGCTAAACTGTGGAATCAACCTAGATGCCCTTCGATAGATGACTGGATAAAGAAACTGTGGTATATATACACAATGGAATATTACTCAGCAATAAAAGATAATAAAATCATGGCATTTGCAGGTGAATGGATGGAGTTGGAGAATATCATGCTAAGTGAAGTAAGCCAATCTCAGAAAACCAAATGTCGAATGTACTCATTGATAAGTGGATGCTGATCCATAATGTGGGAAGGTCATAGGAACAATGGAGGAACTCTGCTCACAAGGGTGTAAAGGGGGAGGGGGCATGGGGACAGTAAAGGTGGTAGAATATGATGGTCCTCATAGTCCTAACTTTATGTATGACTGCATGTATGTTGTGATTCTATACCACTTACAACCAGAGAAATGAAATGTTATCCTCTGTACAATGAATCAAATTGCACTGTTATCATGTAAGCCTAAATAGAATAAATAAATAAATAAATAAATAAATAGATTAATTAATTAATTAAAAAATTACCAAAAAAAAAAAGTAAATGGATTTTGAAGTCAAAGACATGGTCTGGGTAAAACTCCCTTTTATTTAATACTCTTGCTGAATGAGTCAATACATATTGAAGTCATTCAACCATAATGAACATCTCCACTGTTACAAATAGGATAAGTCACGCACTTTTATGAAACAACGTAACAGCCATCTTTGTTAGTATTTGAGGGGGAAAAAATAGATATATTGGGATCCTAGTCTCCTCTTCCTTTCGTTTTCACTTCCTGGCCACCAAGGGGTGAATGGTTTACAACTCCATATTCTACCTCCATGATGTGGTGCCCCATGATAGGACCCAAAGCAATGGGCCAACTTACGATGGGCTGAAACCTCTAAAATTAAACCTTTCCTCTTTTTAAGTTGTTTATCTCAGGTGTTTGGTACAGTAAAAGGAGGCTTACTAACACAGCCAGTTTACCTTTCTTTAAAGAAGATGACTGGCCTTTCCCTGGATGGACACTAGTTGGTGCCTCACAAAGCCCTGAAGCCATTGTCCTTCATTATCACGAAGGCATCTCGAGTCTTCAACTTATTTGGCCTCCATTTCAGTGCCAGAATTTTCCTTCCTCATTTTCCATCAATACCCACAGCAGAACATTTTCCTTTCTCATGGAGTTCCCATCCTGAATCACTAATCTCTCCATCAGTTGTCAGTGAGAGTCTATTAAATGGCCAGTCTTGAAAATTTTCCGATGATGACAAATAAAAAAATAAACTTATGAAACAATTGTACATTTCTCTTTGCTTCCTTTGCTTTTTCTCTGCTCCAAGGTTTGGCTATAGATGCAGACTGGGTTTTAGTGACAGACGGCAGAGGATACTCTTTCATTTTGCCATAAAATTAGACCTCAGAGGGTCCTGAAAAAGACCTCTCTCTGCAAAATTAGTGGCTTAATATTTCCTTGCTTTTAACCAGGTGGAGAAAGCTCTTTTTTGATTGAGATAGCATGTCTTTCCTTTTAGGATAACCCATCTTATAAGACATTAAAAGGAGACTGCTTTCTCCACTGTTTTATTTATGCTGCTGTGCTTTGTGCATTTTAATTAATGATGATTGGACTTGTTTGAGCCCAGCAATAAATAAGAAAATGGGGCTATTAAAGATAATCCAATAAACAAACCCAAGAAAAGCTGTATCCCAGTGTTTTTCTTTGCTATTTTTAAAGAGGGCAGAAGACTAAATGAAATACAATGCTGAAATTAATTTTCTAGGTGATAAGCAAGGACTAAACATGAAAAAAATGCTTTTTAAATCTTACACTGGCCAAGAAGTCACAAGTTTATATCTAGATGAAATATTTGTTTTATTCTGTGAATAAGTTCAGCCAAAGGAGATGAAGAGTGGAACACTCTTGTATTACATATTATCACAGAGAGACAGGACACTTCTGAGACCAGAGGGCTCCCAACCTTGATCAATAAAGGGCAAAAACAGCAAAAGACAAAGTATGAATAGGACAAATCATTAAGAGAATGGATAATTGATATAGTTCCAAGAGTGAAGGAAACATTAAGGGAAGAAAAAAAATCCAGGCCTGATGTTTGTGCAAAGTCAACACATGTGAAGGTGAAATCTGTCCCAGTTGGGTTTGGGGGACAGTTGTAAGAGCACTGCACTGCATAACGGAGTGCCTGTGAATAATAGTGCCGCCCGTTGTCTTTTGTGTGGCTTAGCATAAGTGTAATGACGGAGAATATGTACAGTAATACCAGGTGACCTGGATTCCATCAGAATGTTGTACAGAGGCAAGCCATTGCTGCACATGTCAGCCATCTGTGTTAGTCAGCTCTTTGTTGCTGTGACCAAAATACCCAATAAGAACAACTTAGAGGAGGAAAAGTTGATTTGGGCTCATGATATTGGAGGTTCTGTCTATGGTGGGCCAACTTGATTGTTCTGGACCCCAAGTGAGGCAGCACATCATAATGGAAGGATCTGGTAGAGGAGCACTGCTTTGTTCATGGTGGCCAGGAAACAGAGAAAGGGGAAGAGACTGCAGGGAAGAATTCAGCCATGCCCAACCTGCCTGCAGTTACACTCCGTTCATTCAAACTAGGATGGACTGATCTAGTTATAGCTCTCAAAATCCAATCATTTCGCTCCTGAACATTCCTTCATTACCACAGGAACTTTGGGGGATACCTCATATCCAAACCATAACACCATCTCTTCCAAGATCCTGTTCTATACTGAAAGTCTGATTCAAGAGACTTTGTTTGTTTGATTGGTTTTTGTTGTTTTGTTTTGTTTTTCTTTTAC
Organism: Xerus rutilus; assembly: GCA_028644305.1. Classification (NCBI taxonomy): domain Eukaryota; kingdom Metazoa; phylum Chordata; class Mammalia; order Rodentia; family Sciuridae; genus Xerus; species Xerus rutilus. The sequence goes on from CM053399.1 coordinate 119,169,545, forward strand.
CTCTAGAAAAACACAGTGAAAGAGTATAATGAAGAATAATATCTTGACATGTGAAAACTCTGCATCCTCACCCATGTGTCCTTCAGAGCATGCACAAATACAATGAAGAGGTCTAGTGAAGGCTGACATCTTGACATGTATAATGACTATATCCTTGTCCACACATCCCTCAGATGTTGGGAGTTTTCATAGAAGCCATTTGGGATCTATAATATAATGGGTCAATTTTGATATGGGTAAAATGGCCTTTTGGGTATTCTTGTAATGACCTGCCTACCATTTTCCACATCACCACCTGCCAGAGGTAAAAAAAAAAAAATTCCAGATAACTAATTTAAAAAGTAGAACTTGTTTGTCCTCAGATTTTTAAAAACTTTAGGTACTGGCAACAAAGGTAAGGAGAACAGCAGTGCAGACTAACCCAAGAGTGGAACACGACACCACAACTCAATAAATAAGTTATAGGAAAATGATTCTTGAAAGACAGAAATGCTGATCCTTGTTTTGCTCATGTAAAGTGCTTAACATCACATCCATCCCATAACAAGTGCTCAATAAATCTTCACTAACAAAAAGAAGTCTTGGGAAGGATAGTAGCAAGGCAAAGATCAGGACAGTCAAGGATGGCCAAGTGTAGGGAGAAAAGAATTTCCAAAAAGGTAACCGTGCTATGTCAACTCCAAGGACACAAAAACAAGAAAGAGAAGAAATCAATGGACCTCAAGATCTGGGAAAGAACTTATTGGTGACTTTGGAGATGACAGTAGTTAGTAAGTCAGGCATACTGACAGGTGCTGCATTCGCAGCTACTTGGGAGGCTGAGGTAGGAGGATCACTTGAGCCCATTCTAGCCTGGGCAACATAGTGAGACTGTTTCAAAAAACCAAAAGCCAAAACCAAAACAAAAACCTATAGTTAGTAGAGTTGTTAAAGTTGGAACCAGATTCCGGTGAGGTAAGGGAAAGAATGAAAACACACAGGGAAATTTTGCAAGGAGAAAGTGACAGCACAGATCAGGGTGAAGTTCTGTAGGGTGGGGCAGAACTCAGCAGACTAAGTGGATTAGACTGGCTCACACAATCAGAGGCTTAACAATCCCACAATGGCCATTTGTAGACTTGAGAGTCAGGAGACCAGTAGCTGCTCAGTCCAAGAAGCTGGAGCATCATAAAAAGAGAGTTCAATATTGCAAGCTTAGTCTGACTGAAGGCCTGGGAGCTCCCTGGAGTGTCACTGGGGCAAGTCTGCATTCAAAGGCTAAAGAATCTGGAGTTTGATGTCCATAGGTAATGGCAGCAGCAGAAAATGTTCCTGCTCAAGAAGAGTCCAGCTGGGTGCACATGCTAGCTTCACCCTTTATTCATTTGTTCCATCTGGGCTCCTAGCCTATTGGATGGTGCTGCCCAGTGGAGCAAGACATTTCACTTCAGTTCACCGACACTTATGCCAATCATCCCTGGAAATAGCCTTACAGATACATCTAGAAGTGTGCATTAGGAATTTTCCAGAAGTCTCTCAATCCAGTCAAGTTGACAACCAAAATTAACCATCACACTAAGGAAGGAGGTATTATGATAACTATGTAAAGACCCAGTGGATTAAATGTTGGTTGGAAGGGCTAAGGCCTGTAGTTCTGCTATAAGATCAATAATGCATAGACTTGGGACTATGGAGGAATCAAAATCTAGATTCTGGTTTCATGGTTCTGCAATGAATTCGTATTTCAGCCTAGGCAATTAACTCTCCCTAGATCTCAATTCATCAATGAATGACATAAAATATAAAGAGTTAATAACACTATTTCATAACCATTATTATAAGAAAAATTTATACATATATAATCCATGTCAAGTCAATGTAAAATACTTTAAAAGTGATAGGAAACAGTGGTAAGGAAGTGTTAAGCGTTCTCAGCAAAATCAGTGTTGCAATAATTGCTACTATAGGTTACCTTCTACTAATGATAGTGTACATTCTGGTTTTTAAAATTTCAGATGCTGGGACTGTGGAACCTGGTTAATACAAGAGTAAGGGAAAATTAGTATTCTTACCAGTGTGTCATCTTTGAAGCAAAGGAGTGATTTCAGAAATGAAGAGGTCACGGGAGAAGCAGCAGAATAATAATGCCTCAATAATCAGTGAAATTATATTGAGATAATGAATGTTTCTAGGAGATAGCAGGAGTGGGGGATGAGAGGAATTAAGATGAAAATGTCCCTAACTAGATTTTTCCCATAGTGGGGTTATAAAATACAGAGTGACAGATCTTAATTTGAATAATGTAAATTTTCTCTTCTCTGAAGTCAACTATTATTTTGTAATTATTTTTAAAGGAGAGTTTGTGTGAGCTTTCAGCATTTTACTTTTATTCTTGTCAATTTATTTTGGGCCTACATATAGCTTCTCAAAGTTAATGAAGGAAAAAGAAAAGTTAGTGAAGGGACAAAATCAACCCTAGTAAAAGAAGAATTCTTAAAAGGGAAAGAGTGGTGGGGAGGTGAGAGGAAGGCAGTGAGCTCCATCCTTCACCCCAGGCTTTAGCATGCATATTAATAGCTAATATTCTGAGAATATTGGGTGTTTACCTGTGCCAGTGTTTTACATGAATACAGCTTGAGAATTCCTAATCCAAAAATTCAGAATCTAAAATGATCCAACCTTCAAAGCTCCAAGTAGAAAATTTCACACCTGACCTCAGGTGACAGTTAAAATGCATTGGAGTTAAAATTCAGGTACACTTAAAAATATCATGTAAGTTACCTTCAGTCTATGTGTGTAAGGTGTACATAAAACTTAAATAAATTTCATGTTTAAACTTAGAGTTCCATCCCCAAGGTGTATTATTATGAATATACAAATACTCCAGAATCTGAAATGTGAAACACTTCTGGTCCTAAACATTTGAATAAGGGATATTCGGCTTTATTGTCTCTGAAGTATTTGCTATTATGATCCTCACTTTGCAGCAGAGAAAATTAAGTCTTTCCAGAATTGCTTAAGCTCCTCTTACAGAGTTCTAAACTTTTTTAGCTTGATTCTCCAAGTGAATCTTTTTGCAAATGAATCCCAAAGGCTTCTGAACCACATGGGCAGGTATAGTCACAGCAATGACCTCACTTCTTAGTATCAGTTTTCTGGTATTAGTGAACTTACCATTGCTGTGACAAAACGCCTGACAGAAACACTTAAAAAGGGAAAGATTTACTTTGCCTCACAGTTGCAGAGGTTTCAGTCCATGCTTGCAAGTTCCCATTGATCTGGGCCTCTGGCAAGGAAGAATGTCATGATAGGAAGTGTGTGGTGGAGCAAAGCTGATTGCCTCATGGTGCCTGGGAAGCAGGAAGAGAGGAGAAGGTACTGGGGACAAATTATATCTTTCAAGAGAAAGCCTCAAGGACCTATTTCCTCCCACTAGACCCTGCCTCCTAAACTTTCCACCACTACCCAATAGCCCATTAATTATTAATTCATCATTGAATAACTCACTTATGAGGCCACAGCCCTCATGATCCAATCATATCCCAAAGGTCCCATCTCTGAACATTACTGCACTGGAGATCAAGCCTTCATCAAATGATCTTTTGGGGGACATTTTGAAAAGAGGCATTCAGACACTACTTAGCATTGTGTAATCAGTGCAGGCACTAAAGTCAAATAATTCTGAGTTCAGATCCATTCTCCTCCTCTTACCCTCTACGTCACTGTGGACCTGACACTGAACTCCGCAAGCCTCAAAATTTCTTTTTCCAGTCTTTATTGAGCACCTACTGTATGTTTATCTTTGAGCTAACCACTAAGAGCACATAAACCAATGAGATATAGTGCATCTATGCCCCATGATGAAATGGGAGCAAAGATTTCAGCCTTGAGACCAATGAATTGATTGAGGCAGAGAATCAAACAGTATGTAATATATAGTAGCATTTAATTAACATCTATTTTCTTCTTCTTTCCTTTCTTCTCCACCCCTCTCCCCAAGTCTTTGCAATATTAGCTTGTTGAATTCCTAGGGAGGGTCTGAGGAAACCCATGCTGGCTTGAGTGGGAAGTGCTAGTCCTGGCTTGGAATGTGCTTCATTTTGGCTCTTTCGCATGCTTCCTTCTCTCCTCCTTGGATTCTGATTGGTTCCCAGGGGATTCTTGACTTTCAAAGACTGTGTTTTTCCTTTCTTGATTCTTTGTGATACATCCTGAGCAATTTCCTCAGGACAATCTTCCATTTCACTAATTCTCCCTTTAGATATGTCCAATCTTCTATGTGGTTCAAACATTGTAGGTTCCCAATGCTCTTGAACGGGCTCCATATGTGTTCAGGCTAATTCTGGAGGCACCACTGGTCCTTTTCTTACTCAAGAAGTACAAAGGTCTTATGAGAGTCAGACTCAAATATAATTCAAGATGGCAAAATACCCATCTGACTAGGTGCTTTAGAAAACTCCTCTAGTGGGCTGGGGTTGTGGCTCAGCAGTAGAGCGCTCACCTAGCACATGTGAGGCACTGGGTTCAATCCTCAGCACCACATAAAAATAAAGAAAGAAATGAAATAAAGGTATTGTGTCCAACTACAAATAAAAAAATATTTAAAAAAAAAGATAAGAAAACTCCTCTAGTGACTGTTTAGAAGATGGGCCAGAAATATTTGGGGAAGCAGGGACTTTGCTGATATACTTGATGGGGGACTGGACTAAATTACTAACTATATTTAATCATCCTGTTTGAATATCTATGTCTGTTGCAACTGTATCTTAAATAGATACTTAGGAGGTGATGACACAACACAGGTGCAGTGTTTTAGGGGAGTGGGGACTTTGGAACCAGGGTATGAAAGAAGGATGTTAGCAGACTGGCTTAAACTGCCCTGAGTCTCATTGTTCTCATCTGTAAAAAGCAAACAAGAATACCAAGCTCCCAGTGTTTCCTTGATCTATGGTTTTCCATTTTCTCCTCCCCCATCCGTCACTGGGATAATGCACCTGCTCCCACCTATACCTCCATCCCTCTAAGCTAATTTATACAGAGGACCTTTGTCCTTGCTGTTACCTCTGCCTGCCACACACTTTTTCAGATCCTCTCAGGTCTGGATGCTCTTCCTCAGTTAGTTCTTGTAGACAGTAAATTAGACCCTGTTTTCTGTTCTTTCTGCCACTTTCTGTCTTTGGATTGAAGTGTTTAATGCATTTTTCACTTAAAGCAATTTCTGATAAGGGAAGATTGGCTTTTGTCATTATATTGTTTGTTTTCTATATGTCTTCTAACATTTTTGCCCCTCTTTTTCTGTATGATTATCTTCCTTTCTACTTAGCTTATGTAGAGAAACACTTTAATTCCCATTCCTTTCATTTTTTATGTCCTATAGCTATTTCTTTGGAGTTCCCCCAGGGATTCCATTTAACATATAGAAGTGACACCACTCTGATATGAATCTATAGCAGCATAACTTCAATAACATATGAAATGCTGATCCTATTCATCTCCTACCTTATTCCAACTTATGTCACAAAGTTATGTGTTCAATACCATAGACTAAAAGTTGGTAGATTTTTTCCTCCATTAATCTCTTATACTATGCGTGCACAAAACAAAAGCATCACTAGCTTTTATAATTGCCATGAATTTGCCTTTGCCAGAGCTTGCTCTTTTCTTTACTCAGATCTGAGTTTTTGTCTAACATCCTTCAGTTCAAACTGAGGGACTCCCCTCACGCAGAGCAAGTCTAGTGTGGAACAGCTCCCCCAGCTTGTCTTTTTCTGGTACTGTGGTTTGAATATGTGTGTCCTTCCAAAATTCCTGTTGAAACTTCAATCCCAATGCAACAATATTGAGAACAATGAGGACTTCAGGGGGTGGTTAGGACATTAAGCTCTATCCTTATGGATATGATGTGTACCTTAAGAAAAAAGCTCTTATCTAGTATGCACAAGGCTCTGATCCAATTCCCAGCACTATACACACACAAAAGTACATCTACAGGCTGAGCACAGTGGCATACACCTATAATTCTAGCATCTTGGGACATTGAGCCAGGAGAATCACATGCTGAAGGCCAGCCTTAGGCATCTTAGTGAGATCCTGCCTCAAAATAAGAATTGCGAGTAGAGAAAGAAAAAAAGAAAAAGAAAAAAGCCTTAAGAGAGTGAATTTAGCACTTCTGTATCTTCCACCATGTTAGGACATAGCAACAAGATGCCACATTAGGAGAGTGCCTTAACCTTGGACTTGCCTGCCTCCAGAACCGTGAGTAGTTAATTTCTGTTGTTAATAAAATAACCTAACACAGTGTTACAGTAGCACAAAGGAACAAAAGCTTCTGGGAATGGCTCCATTTCTCTCTCCTATAGAAAGGACACTTTTGCAGGCCATAGGATTCTTGACTGACAGATTTTGTCCTTTATCACTTTGACTATATCAACCCTTTTTGGTTTCCAGGGTTTCTAATGAGAAATCTAATGAGGACAATATGGGGAAATTATGATGAAAGCTCCCTGTCTTTGAATCCCATAGGTGTCAATGTGCCATATAGTGACTTCAGGAACAGAGCATTTTGTTACAGTATAACAATGTGAGTGAAGTGCACCATTCTTCTGACACCAACCATTCCAAGTTGAAAGAAAAAAAGAATTGAATACCTTGAGGGTAGATACGATGCATCCTTTAAAAGCTAAAAGTTATTATAGATTTTCAAGCTCAAATTGAGTTGAAGCATCCTACAGGTTTTAACTTCTAAACAAGTAAATATCAGTCTCCATAATTCACTGAAGCCAAAAGCTTCATAAGTCCTTTCTTATTTTTATTGTTAAAGTGGAAAAGGAACCAGGAGCAGTGGTGCATGTCTGTAATCCCAGGGGCTCACGAGGCTGAGACAGGAGGACTGCAAGTTCAAGGCCAGGCTCAGCAACTTAGCAATGCTCTGTCTCAAAATAAAAAATAAAAAGGCCTGGGAATGTAGTTCAGTGATAAAGCCTCCCTGGGTTTAATCCTCAGTGGCAATAAAGATAAAAAAAAGTAGAAAATTTACTGGAGGCCAAAAAGTGAGACCACCACTGTAGGCTACACTCCACTGTGACTGCACGATTTCTTGCTCTGATGTCCCAAGCTATGTGAAGGAATTTCAAATACCACCTATGTAAGGCCCTGGATACAACTTTTTTTTTTTTTGTCCACAGTTGGGTGGGTGGTGATTGATGACCTGCGGGATTTATAAGAGTTAACTCATTTGGTGGTTTGGTAATTTTGCTATTTGAATTCAGTTTTTTGATTTGGGGGTTTATGTTTTGGTTTTAGCTTTTTATTTTGTTTTGGGTTTTTTTTTAATTATTCATTTTTTTTAGCTGGCATCCTTAGTTGCTGTTGCTGCTTAGGATATACAGTGAGAGTAGTCAGAGCAGTGAGCTAGGGACAGTGTGGCAGGGCCTCCCAGCCAGCTCTTCTATTAGAGGACACTCACAAACCATTGTAGTGTCCTGAGGGACACTGGGCAGGGCAGCTTTGCCAGGTGAAACTGGACTGCCAGATCCTTACCAGGACAGAAGTAGCCATGAAATCCTGCCAAAGGCAGAGCAGAACTTCCCCATCATCACATCTGAAGTGGATATAATGAAGACTGTGGAACACCGGACTGTGATCCAACTGTTTCATATTATTGAATCCACCGAAAATATCTGCCTCATGATGGAGTATGCAGGTGGGGGGCAGCTACAGTACCACACCTTGTAGGCTGGTGAGATGCATGAGGAGGAGCCCAGGAGAATGTTCAAGTAGATCCCATTCACCATGCACTACTGCCGTTAGAGGGGCATCGTGCACAGAGATCTGAAGCTGGCAAACAAATGGGGACACAAAAGAAACATTAAGCTCTAAGACTTGAGTGGCAGGGAGCAGGTCCATGACTGGGTGGAAGCTGGACATGTTCTCCAGCATTCTCCTACATTGTTTCTCAGAAATCTGGCAGGAAGAATACAACTTCTCATGGTGAATGTCAGGAACCTGAGTGTCGTTCTGTACATGGTGCCTCCATGTGAAGGGAACCACCTCTTTTTAGCTGAAGGGGTGGGTCTTGCGCACAAGGGATGTGTGTCCTCGCATGTGTCCACTGAAATGCAAAATGTCATCAGTCAGTTACCAACTGTAAAACTCATGCCGAGGCCCATGGTAGCCCAAATCATGGGGTACCATGATTAAATCAGGGTGAGCAATATTTACTGACTCATTCTAGCCAGCCACTCTCCAACCACCCAGACCCCATAATAATGAAAATCAGGTTTAGCAGGGTCTATGACCCACATGACACCTGGGTATCTTTGGTAAACAGAAAACCTGGGAGGTGATGGCTGCACCAGAACCCAGGAGGCAGGCTGTGTGTCCCAAGAGAAGCCTATGTATCCAGAGGTTGGGTCTTACCTCCCCCCATGCCAATCCTCCTGCCTCTCCTCTCTCCCCAAAGAGGAGTGCCAGTGAGTCTGCCCTTCACTCCATTCCCTGTTTGTCCTCAGGCATCAGCTGCCTGAGGAGGACAAGCAGTCAGGACCGAGGGCGACAAAAGAGCCAGCTTGCCTGCCATTCCTCTCTGTCTGCAAGGACCCCACTCCCAACATAGCTCCCAGGATGTCCCTAACCTACCTCCAGCTCCTGGAAAATCATCAGTAGGTAGGATACAGAGAGAATCAAGTCTCTCCAGGTCACCTTGTCAGAAGAATGCTCCCTCTACATGGGAAAACCTCATGATGGGGCTGCAGCCTGTACGCAGGACAACATCAAGGGCTGGAAGCGAGTGACTAGGAAGATTGCCACCCGTGCTCTATGAAAATGTTACTGCACACCACTTTGCTGTGTGCTAGCCCAAAATACAGGTCCCAGATTTAGAAACAAAGTGGCTCCAATGAAAGTGACCAGCTGAGACATAGAAACAAGTAGATACAGCAGTCCAGCATTTTATTTCACAGACGCTTTTATTAATGTCATTTTCAATGAGCACATCGTGATTATATACATTTATGAGGTACAGTGTGATGTTTAGATCACTAAGTCCATTTTGCATGTCTCTCTACTTTTTAAGTATACAGCCAGAGGACCCCGAGCTCTGTGGATCCTGATGTCACAGTGTGGGCCTTGGACAGGCATGGACTCAAACAACTGCAGGAGGCAGGTGTACATGCTGACTCTGTCTTCTTCACCTGGATTCCAGTCATGAGGGCATCTGGTGCTGCCTGAAGCTGAATGAGCCTCTCTTCCCCTATCTGGGAGAAATATCAGAGACTTTTTCCTGGGATACTTTCTGCCTTCCCTTCTCTTCTCAGTCCTTTCTCACACTTCTGTGATAGCAGAGATGGTTCTTAATAAATTTCTGTTCTCACAACTCTTATAATAAAATCAATGTTCTTGAAAGACGAAAAGAGAGAGAAAACCATGGCTCCAAGAGGTTGGTTTCCCAGGTCGCACAATGCCAGAACATTCACACCCAGGGCCAGGCACAACCACACTTTCAGCCACCATGATACCTTGCTTCCCTAAGGTGCTGCACACTTGCCAACCACTTTGTATGGCCACACTTGGTCCACAGTCTTTTCCCATGGAAGGGTCTCCATGGCCAGTAGCCAATTTGCTCTCCATGACTCATCTAGCAACCAGCTGGGATGTCCGTTGAGTTTCCTCCTACTATTTTTCTTATTGGAAAGTAGAAAATGTGGTCACTAAATGCTTTCACATGGAGCTGCTCAGGAAAACAGACTTTCATGAAAGTCACAGCCCTTAAAAAAGCTAACAAAATTTACCTGCCATTAGAAATCAGAGAGGATGGAGGATAGAAGAACAAAAGAGCAAGAAAGAGAGTAAGGGTGACATGCTGTAATAACAGCATACTGACCTGATCAGCACACTGGAATAGCCTAATCACCAAGAATAGGCTGCTGGGATGGACAATTCAGTATGGAATTCCATCCCCCAAAGAAGGAAATCCACCCTCCAAAATTCCACTTTCCTTTTTTGAGGCATAATATACAAGGAAAATAATTAAGAACCTAACAGGTAGCACAATGATTAAGAGCAGAGGACCAAAATCAGATTGTTGGAGTTCGGTTCTGGTTCCACCACTTACTAGCTAAGTGAATCTTTGTATAAGTTACTCAACTTCTTTGGCCATCAGTTTCTTCATCTATACCAGGAATAATAACTGATTCATAAGATTGCTACAGATTTAGTATAAGTCATGGAAAGCAGTACATAATAAATGCTAAATAAATATTAGTATTAACTATATTAAAGCAATTTGAGGAAGTGGTGGGTTGAACATTGAATCAGCTACCTTGGGCTACTGTACCAGTTATCACAAACTGAACATCTTAAAAACAAAGATGCATTCTACCACAGTTCTGGAGCCCAGAAAACTGAAATACAGGTGTTGGTAGCAGTGTGCTCTGGAGGCTTTCTGCTTTCTGGGAGAACCCTTCTTTGTCTGTACCTGAGCTGGTGAGTACCAGCTTTCCATGTGGCAATGTGATTCCCATCTCTGCCTCCATTTCCATATGACCTTCTCTGTGTATCTTCTCCTCTCTCTTTCTTCTAAGCATGCTTGTCACTGGATTTAGGACCCACCTGGGTAATCCCGGATGATCTCACCTCAAGATTCTTAATTACATCTACAAAGACACTTTTTTTCCAAACAAGGTCACATTCACAGGGTCTGGGTATCAGAACATGGACATATCTTTTTAGAGGCTTGCATTCAACCTATCACAGGTATTAAGCACGCCTTTCCACTTCTCTTTTATCTATTTTCATTCCACTCTGGCTGGGAACCCAAAGTCCTCAGGCTGTTTTCTAAATACTGATAGCTCTTCCTTGGCTCAAGAAATGTTTATGAATGTCCACTCTGCATTAGGCTCAGTGCCATGAAGGATATGAAGATAAAACCTCCTGGACTACTAACTGCTGCAAGACTGAAATGATGGGAGCCATCAGAGAAGTACGGATGGAGGCCTTCAGGGTCACTTGAAAAGGGAAGTAGTTAGCTGAACTGGGTGATGGGAATATAGGGATGTGTAGGAATTGGAAATTAACACTCAAAAAGAATGACAGGATAGATGACTGGATAAAGAAACTGTAGTATATATACACAATGGAATAGTACTCAGCAATAAAAGAGAATAAAATTATGGCATTTGCAGGTAAATGGATGGAGTTGGAGAATATCATGTTCAGCAAAGTAAGCCAATCCCAGAAAACCAAAGGCCGAATGTTCTCTCTGGTAAATCAATGCTGATCCATAATGGGGGAAAGGTCATGGGAAGAATGGAGGAACTTTGGTAAAAGGGGAGGGAGAAAGAGGGGGCATGGAGACAGTGAAGATGGTGGAATGAGATGGACATCACAGCCCTAGCTTCATGTATGACTGCATATATGGTGTGATTCTACATCATGTTCAACCAGAGAAATGAAAAGTTGTGCTCCATCTGTGTACAATGGATCAAAATGCATTCTGCTATCATGTATACCTAAGTAGAATGAATGAATGAATAAATAAATAAACAAACAAATAAATAAAAGATAGGAATGAAAAAAAGAGAGATAAAGTACTGTGTGAATTACAGAGATCCCAAGCACAAGTACAGCAGTGAGAGGACATGGGGTGTGTATTTAAAATAGGAAATTATTTTTGTTTAAAAACAGGGGCCAGCAAATGGTGACCTGTCCAGTCTATCATCTGTTTTTGTGTGTACCTCGAACTAAAAATAGTCATCTTCTTTTTTTTTTTTTTTTTTGGTACTGGGGAGTGAACTCAGGGGCACTCGACCACTGAGCCACATCCCCAGCCCTATTTTGTGTTTTATGTAGAGACAGGGTCTCACTGAGCTACTTAGTGCCTCATGTGCCTCGCCGTTGCTGAGGCTGGCTATGAACTCACAATTCTTCTGTCTCAGCCTCCCTAAGTGCTGGGATCACAAGCTTTTGCCACCGCACCCAGCTGTCTTCTTCTTTTTAATGGGGAGAAAATAGATGTTAGAAAATAATTTGTGTCTTGTGAAAAAGCATATGAGATTCAAGTTTCAAGATTCGTAACTAAAGTTTTATCAAAACACAGCCACACTCATCGTTTCTGTCTTGCATGTGGCAGCATTCATACAACAGTGACAGAGCCAAGGGATTGTAACATTGATATTCACTGAAGACCCTAAAATACTTCCAGAAAAGTCTGCCAATTCCTGCTTTAGAAAAAGCATAAAGAGCATAAAGAAAAACAATGGAAGAAGATATACCTTGGTAACAACCCATGTTCTTGACTTTACCTGGCATTTTATCCATCTAAATTTACCTGTTTCTAAAAATCTCACCCTCACAAGGCCTTATTTGGTTATTTGCTAAGTAACTTGATAGCTAATTCTGCAATCCTCTTAAAGCCGTGATTGGATCATAACCATTGAATGTACAACTTGTTACTCCTAGTAGGTAACATACTCGTCATTCAGGAGAACCCAACCAAAGAATCACACCCGTGGCAGAGTGGTTCAGAAGATATTTGCAAAGATAAGCCTTTTCATCACCTTCCATGTCTCACCATATAGGCAGTCAATTCTGCCTACCAGAAGCAAACCTAGTTGGTTGTTAGTTTTGTTATTATTCTTTCAATTGGTTAAGTTAATAGGGAGTCATTTATAGCTGAATTGCTCCCCTGGGGGGCAGGGACTGGCAGGAATTACCTTGCAGTAATTGCCAACTACTGAGAGTTGAGTCTCTATGCCCCCTTTAGCTAATAAGGCAGCTCTGGGTAGCCATCATTAAGATGGAGATTTTTTCATGAAGGACAGAACAGCTTCCTAATGGATTGGAGCTGAATTTAGAAATTCTGGATGCAGTGGTCTCAAACTTTAGCACAGAGAAGAATTGCCTGGGGGAGCATGTTAAAATACACATCCTCTGGTCTCACACCCAGAGAATCTCTGGGTCTCCAGCAGAATTCAGGAGTTCCAAAAAGATGAGGGAAAAGAAGGGTCCAAACTGCACCCCATAAAGCAGTCATGATGTGTGTGTGTGTGTGTATACATACATATATATATTTTGGGGGGGTACTGGGTATCAAATTCAGGGGTACTCGACCACTGAGCCACATCCCCAACCCTATTTTATATTTTATTTAGAGGCAGGGTCTCACTGAGTTGCTTAGGTGCCACACTTTTTTTGCTGAGGCTGGCTTTGAACTTGCGATCCTCCTGTCTCAGCCTCCCAAACTGCTGAGATTATAGGCGTGTACCACCACACCCGGCCAGTCATGATATTTTTTTGTTCTTCAATTGCTCCAAGGATTCCTGGGTTGTTAAAGTAACAGATAATATAAGTAGGTAGGAGAATCATTTTGAAAGATTTTTCTATTTTCTCATTCTGTTTAAATTTATTCCTATAAACATGAACCAGACTCTAGTATAAATAAGAAATAATTTCAAAAAATATACAAATAATAAAACATAAAGTAAAGAAAGGAATGATTTGAGAAAAGATCTGGTTCTTTCAAAGCAGACTAGAATGGAACTTAGAAAGGGAACTCTGGATAGAAGGCAACTGACTCAAATAATCCTTCTGTCCCCGTCTCTGCGTGAGTTTGGATGACATCTTGACTCTCCTTGTGACATAGGTTCTTCATTTGTAAAGTGGGAGAAGTGATAGTATCTATGTCTTAGAGTAGTTGTGGGCATTAAATGAGCTTCTATTTATAAAAAGCACAGACTAGAGACTACCTAGAGTGTGTTTCAAAAAATACGAGCAATCACTGGAGTATTGTGAGCTCACTTTGCTCAAGAACAGCATGGGAATGAAAGCATGTCCGCCTTAAACAAGGTACAACTACGTATCCGCTCCAAGTTAGCCAGGGACTGTTCCTTAGAGCCCATCCTCATTTTTTGCCTTTATCCATGAACTTGATCTCCATATTTGGAAATCTCAGGCCTAATCTTCATTTTATTTTTATCTATTTATTTGTTTATCTATTTGTTTGTTTTTTGTGGTGCTGGCGATTGTACCCAGGGCCTTGTGTATGCTAGGCAAGCACTCTACCAACTGAGCTGTACCTCCAGCCCTTCCTTCTATTTTTAATAACTAACATTGATTGAGCTTCATGTGACAAGGACTTTGATGACTACATGTTCCACAAGCATTATCTCATTTATTTCTCACAACAATCCCATGGGGTAAGTACTACCAGCCCCATTTTGTAGATGAGGAAACTGATGTCACACAATTGGTAGGTAAAGTGCAGCTGGACTCAAATCTAGGCCATGTGATCTCATCTTTTAGAACAGCAGTTCCCAACTTGGAGTAGTTTCGCTTCTGCACATGGCTGAATAAAGTACCCCCAAATATGTCCACATCTTAACACTCAGAATCTATGACTGTTATTTATATTTCAAGAGACAGTTTGCAGATGCAATTAAGTTAAGGATCTTATGATGGGAAAATAAGCCTACATTACCCAGACGTGGCCAATATGATGGGAACAGTCCTTATAAAAGTGGAGGAAGCAGTGATATGGCGACAGAATAAACATTGGGAATGATGCATTTTGAACATGGAAGAAGAGGCTACAAGTCAAGGAATATAGTTAGCCACCAGAAATTGGAAAAGGTAAGAAAACAGATTTTCCTCTCAGAGACTCAAGAAGGAACCAGCCTGCCAACATCTTGATTTTAGCCCCAGAAGACACATTTCAGATGTCTAACTTCTCAAATTATAAGAGAATAAATTTGTGTCATTTCAAGTTCTTAACTTTGCCATAATATGCTAAAGCAGCAGTAAGAAACTAACACAGGTCCCCAGAGGACATATGGCAAGACCTCAAGACATTTTTGTCTGTTGTAGTGCAAGGGGTCGTAATACTGGGTGGTAGCTAGTGAGGAGATGCTAAACCTCCTACAATGCATAGGATAGCCCCCAATCACAAAGAACTACCCAACTCAAAAGTCACTAGGGGAAGTAGAGAAATCCTGCTGTAGAGCCCCATATAGTAAAATCTTCACAGAATGGCAAACACTTGATCTTCAAAAACTCTTCATCTAGTAGAACTCGCACTGGTCTTTAGCACCTGATGGATGCACAAGTTACATTTGCCTGGTTTATTGTTAAGCCACTCAAACCAATTATGGTATTATAAGAAGCCTTTTTTCTCTATACAGTATAGTTGAGGCCCCTCCTTCTGGTTTGAGCTACCTCCAATCTACTTTTCCAATACTCTTTCTTATTAATCTCCTTCACAAATCAAACACCCTTGTAGCAGAGTATCAGGAACCAATGGACTAGTGAAGCACTTCCATGCTATTCCAGCTGTAGCATTCCACTTTAGATTCAAATTCCATAAAAAGAGTTCTCTTGTTCTACCTTGATCACATGTTCTCTCTAAAATAACCTAATGACCTGAGAGATTCTACTCACATGTAATCTGTAGAAAAAATACTAGAAACTTAGAGAATACTGATTGTGTCTATTTTATCCTGGAGTTCTCCAAAGCACGCACTCTAGTGCTCTACCCACGTAGACAGGAGTGTTTTTGCTGAATGAAGAACAGAATGAAAGACAGTTCTTTGAGACTCAAATTTCTGACCTTTACGTCTCTGTCCCTTATCCTGTAACTATAACATGTGATTATGTTATTTCTGTGGCATGTTTGACGTAAGCATTTATGGCAAAAACTTTAGAAAAACTAAAGTTCCAACTCTGCAATATGCTATTTTTAAATTAATTTTCAGCTCTTTCCTAGTTAGAATAAAAATGGACAGAAAATATCACCAAGGAACTACACTATGATTTACACTAAGGTATACATAATTTGTTAAATAAATCAACAAAATAAAGAATATAAGTCAATTTGTCTGGGCTCACTACATACCTATGTTCAATTTAGCAACTATTTTCAGTTTTCTTGGATTATGACTTTAAATCAGGGGTCGTCAAATTATATCCCTTAGACCCAAACTGGCCCACTACTAATTTTTGTAAATAAAGTTTTATTGAAACATAGTGATGTTCTTTTTTTTTAAAAAAAAAAAAGTGTTTTATTCATGGCTGCTTTGAAGCCACAATTGCAGAATTGTATAGTCACAACAGAGACTTTATGGTCTTCATGCCTAAAATGTTTACTATCTGGCTTTTTATAGAAATAGACTGTTAACTAACTCCTAATTTACACTCTGTAAACACCTTTATTTGTTGCTGTCGTCTCACTTTATGAGAAAGCTCAGGATCCCACTCCAGCCTCTTCTCCCACTCCAAGAGGGGATTATGATTTGAATCCGTGATAGATGAAGGACACAGAGAGGTTACAGTGAAGCTTTTGTTGGGAGGTGGAACACAGCCAATTTTTTCCTATCCATGATTTATATTCTCTTTTCTCATGCTGTCCTTATAGATAAATTTCAGAAATGAAGTGGGACTAGTGTGAGAATAAGGGGGGAATCTGCAGTTGCTTGCAACAGATATGTTCTACTAGGATGGGGTGTATGCCATCAGCTGATCAGGACAGGCATTGGAGTAGGGCTGGGGGGAAAAAGAGTGAGCCCACCACCAGTAGAACCATCATGTTCTTCTCCATTTCCTATTAAGGGAAATGTTAAAATATTATAAAGTTTCCTTCTAGTAGTGAAAAGGAATTCTCTCCATTGGCATCAGTTCATTTTTCTGGAGCTTTCTTTTCCATATATTATGGGCTGAATTGTGTCTCCTCCAAATTTTTATCGGAGACATAACTCCCAGTACTACAGAATGTCACTGTATTTGTGAGCAATATGACTGTTGTCCTTATAAGAAGAGAAAATCAGGACACACATACAAAGAACACCATGGGAGATACAGTGAGAAGGCAGCTGTCCATGTCAGGAGTGAGGCCCCAAATGGACCAACCCTATAGCACCTTGATCTTGTCCTCTAACCTCTACAACTGTGGAAAAATAAATTTTTGCTGCCCAAGGCACCCAGTTTGTTATGACAGCCCTAGAAAATCAATATGCCATGTATCTGCTCTTACATATGAGTGGAGTTAGCATGCTTTTCTTTGCCAGATTAAATACCTTCTCTCCCCTCATGCATTTCATTTTGGCTTGCTGACTGTACCAATACTGAGGTTTTGTTTGTTTCTTTTAAAAATCTGTTTTTAAAGGTCTCTATCCATTGGTTTAGCAATTGTACCTCCAGGAATTTTCTATAAAAAGGAAATTGTCACACAGAAGTATAAAGCTTTATGCATGAAGCTTTGCAACCCACTGATGCATATCATTTTTCCAATTAAAAAATGCCATGTTACATGACTTATCTTACAAAAATGCAAACCTCAAAAAATACATGTCAGGTGAAATTTTCAAATAATATGAAAATTGGTAAGTAAAAAAGGAGTCCTCCCTTACATTTACCCAGAACCCCACTCCTCAGAGATGTGCATATGGTTATAAAAATAAGTACACTTACCCATGTATTTCTGAAAATAGAAAGGGAAAAGCAGTTATTTCCAATACTGAAGTCGTTCTCACTATATCATGGACATTTTCCTGTGTTAATTCAGTTCCTCATCCTTCCTTCCTCTACTGCTGCATAACTCCCGCATTAACCTGCAGGGCACGCCTTCCTGATACTACCTCTCCTTCCCTCCCTCAGCTAAGTGGCCTTTTGCAAGCAAATGCAGGGGGTTCACCTCTCAGTGAGTGCAAACCCCATCAGCACAACCAGGAGATAAGAAAGCCAAGAGAAGTTTATTACTTCCCCAAGTAAGGAGAGCACTGGGGATCATTCCGGAAGCAGTGTGTCCCCAGCAAACAAAGCAAGGGGATTTTATTGGAGAAACACATACATATTCACGTGAGATGGACTCATTATCACGTGTAGTGGTAAACACGTTCTTGAGCATACACAGTTCACCATCATGCCTCTGTAAGCATCACAAGTTCAAAAAAAATAAAAAATAAAAAGCAGTTGGAAATGTCCCTGGGTGGAGAATATAGTATTATAATGAGCAAAGTTCATGTCTGGGTCACCTAGAGGGGTGCGGCAGGGAGCAAGTTTAGCTGGTACAGAGTTCACAGCTAGGTCACCTTGTAAGTATCTCTGGTGGGGCTTATCTGTGACAAAATGCAACTTTAGAGGTAGGCTTATGGTTATTTAAAGGTTATTAAGAATGATGACACTCAAGTCAACTTTCTGGGTTTGAATCCCTGTGTAGTTGCTTCCTATTGCTGTTGTAACAAATGACCACAAACTCACTAGCTCAGAACAACACAAATTTATTGAAGTAGCGCTCTGGAGGTCGAGAGTCCTAAAATGGATCTAGTGATGTAGCTCAGTGATAGAGGACCTGGCCTAGTGCATGCAAGGCTCTGGGTTCTACCCCCAGCACCACAGAAAAAGAGAAGAAGGAGTGAGAAAGGAAGAAAAAAAAATCCTAAAATCAAGAAGTGTTCCTTCTGGAAGCTCCAGAGAGAGTCAGTTTCCTTGCCTTTTCCAGAGTCTAGAGACTGCCTACATTCCTTGGCTCATGGCCCCTTTCTTATTGTTCAATGTCTGCAGCATGGTCTCTCTCCCTCTCTTTCTGTTTTCATCATCTTATCTTTGTCTGACTCTGAACTTGGTATTTCCATCTTATTGATAGTGAGATGCAGAAAGGTATGAGTTCTTTGTCTCACACCTTTGGATCTGAAGAGTAAGACTCATGGACAACAGAGGTTTAAGAACAAAGTAATGATTTATTTTTGAAACATAAAGGAAGGTGAGCTCCCACAAGGGAAGAGTTTTGAGTGGGTTGCTGCTGAGTTGCTGCTGTCTAGGAGTTTATGTAGTGTTGCTGGAGGTGACCTTTAAATCTATTGGCTAATGACTTTTAGAAGCAGAGTTTCTGCATCTAATCAGAGTGAGACACTCAGTGATCACGTGCTTCCTATCAAATCATAATGCTGATTACACGCTGTGCACATGCACATGCCTGATCACATGTTGACTGGCTCATCAGACACTTTGTGCATGGAATTGTTGCAATCAAGTTCCCCACCCTGTCTGCCTATCATATTTCTGGTTCCTGTTATCAATGGCATTGGGCCCACTCTGATCATCCAGGATAACCTTCTCATTTTAAGATCTTTAACTTAATTATATCTACAAATTCCTTTCTCCCATGTAAGATAACTCCATGTTACCATTTTTACAAGTGATTTCCATGTAAGGTAATATTCATAGGTTCTGAGGATTAGGAATGGACAAATCGAGGTGCCATTATTCCACATCCCACACCTGGAAATGCCATCAGGTGTTAGCAAGTTATGCCTCATCTCAACATCTATTAAAAAGGACAGAGTGATAGTCTCTACTCAGGAAGTTGCCATGAAGAACTGGTTAGTCCATACATGGAAGTGGTACTTGGAACATAGTATATGTGCAATAGTGTTAAAGCTATGTAGTTATCTCCTTGCCTTCTTTGCCCTACACTAGACTTCTAGTTCCTTGAAGAAAAACAAATAGAAATTTTATACATCTGTATATTTCAGGGCTGGTACCAGATCTGGGACACATTAGGTACTCAATAGATGTTTGTCAAACTGAATTGTTCTAATTAAGAGACTTTTATTTTCCCAGCAAAAATGACAGATAATTTGGAATATTATCATCATATTATGTTGCCAAAAAATTTTTAAAAAGCAAAATAAAAATATGCCTAGACAATCATGCTATTTTAAACATACAGAACTAAAAACTATGTTTAACTATAGACCAGGAAGAAACGTGCCTAAACATTAACACTTTAATAGTGATGGTCTTAGACTGGCGAAATGATGTTTATTTGTTGGTTGTTTTTTTCCTCCACTTTTTTTTTTTTTTTTTTTTTGCTTTTGGATTATCTCTATTGAGCGTATTCATTTAAAAAATGTATTATTTTTACATTTTATTTCCACACAGTGCTCCTGTTAGAAATACCAAGGTACCACAAGAAATCAAACATATATTTAAAAGTGGGTAAAAACTTTACTTCTGGCAGAAATGCTAGCTACTGGAAGCTGGCTAGCAAGCAGAAGTAGGCAGGCAGTCCCCTGGTTTATACACCTAAGGCAGCACTGCCCTTTGCCCTAATTGGAGGGCTCAGGGGTACAATCTCCATGATTGGCTAATTTTAAAATTAGGGCAGGGAAAAGGGAAGGGCTATAATTAAAATGGCTACGCTTGGATCCAATTAAGGCTGAATACTATATTCTGAAAATGGACCACCAGACGTTCTGTTTCTCACACCCTCGTTCACTAAACATGAGAGGCAACATTATGCATTGAGTCCACTCAGGCTTTTTGAGTTTCTTCCTGGGTTACAGTTTTGAGTCTAGCATTTATGTGCTGGGTGACCTGAGGCCAGCTGCTGCTGTGCATGCTTTTGTCATTTTCTGGGCTGCAGTGGGGCCCAGTAGGGTAATGCACACAAAGTGCCCAGCATTGCGTCACGTGGCAAACATGGGCACTGACTACGCGTTGGCCATTTTTCTCATGGTTATTATTGCTAAGAGGTTAATGCTGTCAAACACTCATATGAAGATTTATAAGGAGACATTTATTCAGAAAAAGAAAGCCAAGAAAATTGGAAATAAGGCCAGCTGGTTGGATCTCAGAATCTATATGAATTATTTCGTTCTTAACCCTTTTCAAGTAAGAATATACCCAATATGATAATACAAAGGCATTTTTCAAATATTCTGTTTTTAGCAATAGAATTTCCCCTCCTCCCCCCTCCCCCCAAAAAAACTCTTTTAAATCCCCCAGATATAAAACAGATCAAAACAACTGCTCTGGTAAAAATAGGGGTCAGGCCATGTGTTCTGAGTGCCACGTCATCCTCACAGATCTGAAGCTTCTCAGAGAATAATCTGGAAAATACTGTCTGTACACAGACCTAACTGGTTCAGGAATTGGAAATTTCCCAACTTCTGGGAACAGGGACACTGTGTCGCTAGCACCCTATTGTGGTTTGAGGCCACCACCAGCACAGAAGGGCCCATGAGGAGCAGCTGTATCCAAGCTCCTAAACTACTGGGTGCAGTGTTTGTACACATCTCCACCCTGTTCCTCAGGAGCTGTGACCTGATTTGAGTTGAACTGCACAAAGGGATTGTCCTCCAATGCTGGGCTCCGCAGTCTTGACGACCCCTCTGTTTATCCATTCATCAGCAAGTGGCAGCTGCATGGTCTCCTTTGATTTCTGTGGCTCAGGAGCAGCGAGTTAAGACCTGAGCTGAATAAACATATCATTTGGCACTGGCAGGATTCCTGGTAGCCTGGGCCAGGCAAGGTTTATGGAGGATTAGGTTTAGATTAGGAAAGGGATGGAGTTATTCACACTCCCGCTGCACCCCCCTCTGTAGTCTCTTAAGTGTCTTAGGGTTTTGTAAGAGGAGAGTGGACTGACAGCCTCAGCTGCAGTTGCTCCAGAAATAAAAGTGGTGAGCTTGGTGTTCTTTTCTCGAAGGTCTAGTGTGTGCCTCTGAGCATGGTTTCTGCTATAAGGGTCATAGACTCTTGAGAGTTGGCTGAAGGCTCTAGATGTTTTCTCTAGAGAATTGCACCTCACACACATACTCACACAGACACAGACAATTTTACTTCTTTCTGGGGATCCCTAAACCTCTCAGGATGGAGGATGTGATGCACTGCACCCTCACTCCTGGGAGGCTGCACTGTCCCCCCAGGGTGAGCCAGGAGGGTGTCCCACCTGGCCATCCTCCCCAGAGCAGCTCCTCAGTGACTACTGCCATGCTGAATGGACCTTGCTGTCACAATGCCAGGTTTCCTTGGCAGTCTGGCTTTGGAGCAGCTCGCTGGGGGCTCTGGCAGTTGTTCTTGTTTATTACACAAAATCTTGCTCCACTCCCTGGCGACAGCTTGCAAACCGAAACTATTTCACTTCCTAGTGACACACAGGTTAGAGAAGAGAGGGAAGAAAACAAAACACAGCAGGGCAGACACCTTCTGAAGCCACCATTTCTCCTCAGGATCCTAGAAAATCATTGTTTCCCACCCCAATGTCCTCCAGCTCTGGTTTTGCTTCTGGAGTCATGGTGCTTGTTTCTGCCAGACCTCTAGAGCAAGAAATTGCCAGGTATATTTTTCTTCCTTGTCCTTATCTCTCAGTGGGGTTTTCCTTTAGTTTGTTAAAAAAGAAGCATGAGGCTAGCACTCCCCTCACTCTCAATTAAAAAGATGTTCTCATCTTGATTGACTTATCTGGAAAAAACTACAATGTTTATTAAAAAAAAAAAAGTGGGGTAGGGGTAAGTATCAGGGAAAGCTAGAAGTATATTTCACTTCTATGAACATCTATCTGCCTCTCATCTTTACCACACCAAAATTCTGGCTCAGAACCCTTGCAGCATAGTTGTGAGACTCTGGAGTGCCCAGTTTATCATCCACTTCTCCAATAATGAGCAAGATACTTAATCTCCTTGAGCCTCAGTTTACCCCCAGGATTAAAATGGTAATTGCTATGTAAGGCAGTGGTGAGAATTCCATGGGCCAAC
Organism: Xerus rutilus; assembly: GCA_028644305.1. Lineage (NCBI taxonomy): Eukaryota > Metazoa > Chordata > Mammalia > Rodentia > Sciuridae > Xerus > Xerus rutilus. The sequence continues at coordinate 119,192,047 of CM053399.1, forward strand.
TTGTTAGGAGTCTCTGACTCCAAGTGGACACGTGGGAACTGTTTATTATTAATATTATAAGCACTTCTTTTTCCCCAGTGGAATATGAATTTCATTCTAGAAAATGCCACCTGTGTCACAATGGTCTGTATCTTTGTGTCCCCCCAAATCTCCCTGTGGAACTCTAATCACTTGTGTGATGGTATTAGGAAGTAGGTCCTTTGGGAGATGATTAGGACATGAGGATGGAGCCCTCATGGGGATTGATGACCTTATTAAAGAGTCCCCAAATGGATGGATCTAGAGACTATCATGTTAAGTGAATAAGCCAATCCCCAAAAACCAAAGATTGAATGTTTTCTCTGATATGTGAAAACTAACCCACAATAAGTGGGGTGAGGGGAAGAATAGAAGTTCAGTGGAGTAGACAAAGGGGAATGAAGGCAAGGGAGGGGAAATGGAAAAAGGAAAGACAGTGGAATGAATCTGACATAATTTTCTCTTTTTCAAAATATTTTTAGTTGTTGATGGACTTTGACTTTATTCATTTATTTATATGCAGTACTGAGACTCAAACCCAGTGCCTCACACATGCTAGGGAAGTGCTCTACCACTGAGCCACAACCCCAGCCCTGACATAACTTTCTTATGTACATTATATGAATACACCACAGTGAATCTCACCATAGTGTACATCCACAAGAAATTAATTTTAAAAATAATAACTATGGGTAAATGGCAGAAAAATCAATAGAGAGAAGGGAATTCAGGGTGAGGAAAGGGATACTGGGTTCTGAATTAGAAGAAGATATATTCCATGCTGTATAATTATGTAAAAATGAATTCTACTATTATGTATAATGAAAAAGAACCTATAAAAATAACTTTTTTTGGTGGAGGGTACTGGAGATTGAACTCAGGGACACTCGACCACTGAGCCACATCCCCAGCCCTATTTTGTGTTTTATGTAGAGACAGGGTCTCACTGAGTTGCTTAGCACCTTGCCATTGCTGAGGCTGGCTTTGAACTCGTGATTCTTCTGTCTCAGCCTCCCTAAGTGCTGGGATTACAGGCTTGCGCCACCATACCTGGCTTTAAAATAATTTTTTAAAAAGAATCCCCAGAAAGCTACTTTGTCAATTTTAACCATGTAAGGACATAGCAAGGAGGTACCATGTATGAATCAGAAAGCAGGCTGTCAAAAGTCTACTAGGGATAGTAGGAACATACCTCAACATTGTTAAAGCAAAAATTCAAAGCCCAAGGCCAACATCATCCTAAATGGAGAAAAATTGGAAGCATTCCCTCTAAAAACTGGAACAAGACAAGGATGCCCTCTCTCACCATTCTTATTCAATATAGTCCTTGAAACTCCAGCCAGAGCAATCAGACAGACGAAGGAAATCAAAGGGATACAAATAGGAAAAGAAGAACTCAAACTATTGTTATTTGCAGACGACATGATTCTATACTTAGAGGATCCAAAAAGTTCCACCAGAAAACTTCTAGAACTGATAAATGAATTCAGTAAAATTGCAGGATATAAAATCAATATACATAAATCAAATGCATTTCTATACATCAGCAATGAATCCTCTGAAAGAGAAATTAGAAAAACTACTCCATTCGCAATAGCCTCCAAAAAAATAAAATATTTGGGAATCAATCTAAGAAGAGAGGTGAAAGACCCCTATAACAAAAATTACAAGACACTAAAGAAAGACATTGAAGAAGATCTTAGAAGATGGAAAGACCTACCATGTTCCTGGATAGGCAGAATCAATATTATTAAAATGGCCATACTACCCAAAGTGCTATACAGA
>CM053399.1:119194349-119222637 GCA_028644305.1 Xerus rutilus
AATAAAATTATGGCATTTGCAGGCAAATGGATGGAATTGGAAAGCATTATGCTAAGTGAAGTAAGCCAATCCCAAAAAACCAAATGCCGAATGTTCTCTCTGATTAGTGGATGCTGATACATAAGCGGGGTGGGAACGGGAAACATAAAAGAAATGGAGGAATTCTGGATGCGGCATGGGGAAGGTGGGGGCAGTGGGAAAGGGGAATGGGTATAGTAAAGATGGTTGATTGAGATCGTCATCACTACCCTTAGTACATGTATGAAGACACAATCGGTGTGACTTTATCTGATTTGCAACCAGAGAAATGGAAAAACTGAACTCTATATATGTACTATGACTTGAAATGCAATTAAATAAACTAATAAAAAATTTTTTTAAAAAAAGTATGAGGGCTGGTAGTAAATCCAGAGCTTCTTGCATTGTGCTGCTTTGGTCTCTGCAAATTTTTATGAGACTGTGTTGATTCTCTTTCCACTCCCTAAAATAATAATTTTCCGTTGAAAAGTTCATCCTTGTCCGCTTTCCTAGGCTTGACAGTCTCCCCCTCAAAAGTCTCAGATGGCTTAATGTTGACCAGAGCAAGCTCAGCTGCAGATTTATTTAAAGCTGCCTCACCATTGTTTGTAAAACTGTTGGATAATTTATTTTTTTAACCTCCTTGAATAAGAAAACTATATAAGTGCACCTATCCTTCACTGCACATCAGCAAAGTGGAGAGAAGAAATAGTATTTGCTTACATCTTCCACAATGTTTGCTATTAAACGTTAAGAAATAGTCCTTAAAGCCATACATGGACTCACACGTCAGAGCTTTTGAAAGAACTTATGCCAGATCTCTAGTTTATCTCCTCATTTCTGTTGGCCCTGAGAAGTGTAAGATTTAACTAATTTTCATTATCTTGTGTCTATATTTTTCCCTGATTCTAAAAGTGGTACATGTCCATTATAGGAAATTCAGAAAATGCAGAAGGGTATAAGAAAGTCCATAAAATTGGGTCAAATTTCCTAGTCTTTTTTTCGGGCCCAGATTCAAAACTCATTTGTGTTTGAATAATCCCTAGGCAGTTATTGTGAAGAATTACAAAGAAAACTCTTTTGATTCTAGGACAATTTAAGGTATTTTACCATAAGTCATTTTAAATTAGTTGAATTAGAAAAAAAGAAAAAAACTTTTTTCTCTACTAGTAATTATGACTCTAGAGTATTGTTGAATAGAGGAAAAGGAAGCTTATGACACTACCAAATGCTTTGTAATATATGGCAAACTGGATGCTTGCCTTCTTGAAACTTTCAGAATAATCTAGACTCTTGAGTTTTCAAGATAGTTATTTAAAAAAACTTTACTAGAAATATGATTTCTCACTCTCCAATTCTCATTTTCCTTATTCATAAAAAATTAAAACATCATACCTAAAAAACCAAAATTACAAAAATCAAGTTTTCAATAATTACATTTGGATATTTGTAGTATATAATATTTGCATCTTAACTGAATATGATTCAGAAAACAAATTACCCTCACATGGATTTGTTTTTTCCTATAACGGCCTTCAAATATTTTAAACCTATTTCAGAGTTGTTTTTATGTACTGGCTGCCTAAGTACATGTAATAGAAAAAAATAATAATATTCAATTTTCTATGTTCTTAAATCAACTGCATTGAATTGAGACTGTGTGTTTAGAATGTCTCCAGTGGTATGTAAAAAATAATAATAATTAGAGAAATCAGTACTGATTTTCTTCTTTCTGTTTCACTTGTTTTCAAAGCCAGGTTAGAGAGGTGTTGACTTTGTTTTAAATGGCATCATTTCCCATGCCATTCATGGGCCTAAGTCCTATAAAGCAATTAGTGTTTTCAAATTTCCAACACACAATTTGAGAGGCATTAATTGCTTACTAATTACTTATTTATGTAATATTTATTCACTTGCTTATCACTTCAGTTTATCTAAGAACTTCAGTGTGATTCATAAATAGTAACTTATTGTCATTATGTTTCATTGCAAAAAAAAAATGATATGTATTAGTAGTTTTAAATCATTGTTAGCTTTGCAGTTGACCAAGAAACCTGACATTTTGATTTGTGGTTGTGGCTTATCTCCAACATATAGTTAAATCATTCTTCTTTTAATATATGATAGCAAATCGCTGGGCCCAGAAGAGTTCTGGGTGATATTTCAGCATTGCCAAGTGATACTGAAAAAAACCCATGTAAGCTTATTCTCACCTAATTTAAGGCTTCCAATAGTTTTCCTCTAAGATATTAGAAACATCTTTCATGAAACACATAAGGTTTCATTCTTAGGGTCCTCTAAATAACTGATATCTCACTTTCTAGAATGACCTTCAGGAACCAAATGGCCAAACAAACAAGGAAATAAGAAACTTACCAATCATAAATACAGTGCTGCTCACACAGACACAGGGAACATTTTGACACCCGTTTCTCTGTTGAGTTGGACACCTTTGCCCTTTGCCTTTTCCACGGAACTCTCTAGAAGTTTCTAGCTTTTTCCTTGAAACCCTCAGTTCTCTGACCTGTGTTGCTTGCCAGTGCTGTGCTTGCGTTAATTCTCTTAGGGTAGAGGCGCACCAATGCTGTGGGTTCTGGCTGGTCATCTCCCGCCTTGTGTTTATGACATTCTACTTTATTCTAACATGATTTATTGCTGACCTTATTTTTAACATTTGGATGTAATGTGGTTACATTTCCAAGATGACCTTTGATCTCTCTGTGTTATACTTTGTTAATCTTAGCCACAAGTGAGAGGGCCCAGAAATAGTCTCAGAAATGTAGGGGTGGCTGCCATGATCAAAGACCAGGGACATGCAAGAGAATGCAGAGAGCTACTCAGAATGGGAACTTAATTGCACTGTAGATCTGAGTCACTGCCCCATCTAGAAATACCCGGCCTGCCTGTGAATCTAGAAAGGGGCATCTTTGACTGGGTAGTGAATAAATGTCTGCTTTTCCAAAGAATGAAGGGAGATAAAAGGCACCTTTTTCTCTCTTTGTAATTGTGTATTTTTTCCTAGCGTTATGCTAATTTGATAAATTAGTACCTATATACATCTCGACATCAGTAATTTTAGTGTCACTCATGTTAGTATGTTTAAATGTTGATAACTATGTCATTCTAGTCTCTTGGGTTCCAAACTTATAAAACAGATGTGTCCCCACAAGGACATACTCAATTTTCTCAAACCTTTCAATTAGATTTAAATTAATATTTTTAAAAGTAATTACATTACATTGGAAAAGCCTATACTTTTCCAAAAGACTTCTGAGTCCAGATCTCTATTGCCCTAGAAGGTGGCTATTATTTGTCTTAGGTAGACCTTAGACTCTATAATTTTTATTAAAATTAATTCTATTAGTGCTGGACCAAGTGCACATACCCGTAATCCCAGAGGCTCAGGAGGCTGAGGCAGAGGATTGAGAGTTGAAAGCCAGCCTTAGCTACTCAGTGAGACACTCTAACAAAAGGTTTTTTGTTGTTGTTGTTGTTGTTGTTTTTTTCTTTCTTTTTTTTTTTTTGGTGGTGCTGGAGATCGAACCCAGGGCTTTGTGCATGTGAGATGTTGTTTTCTTTGTGGTGCTGGGGATCGAACCCAGGGCCTTCTGCATGTGAGGCAAGCACTCTACCAACCAAGTTATATCCCCAGCCCTCTCTAACAAAATATTTTTTTAAAAAAAAGGCTGAGAATGTGCCTCAGTGGTCAAGTACCCTTGGGTTCAATCCCAGGTATTAAAAATAATAATAATAATTCTATGTCTTGGCGGTCCATCCTATTTTCTAAGCTATCTTATTTAACAGAAAATAGGCCATTTTACTTCCTTTATTCCTTTGTTTCTTTCTTCATTTCTTTATTCCTTCCTAATTTACATACTAGCTAAAGGAAAATATATAAACCCTGAACACAAGCCTGTGGCTAGCAAGTAAATATTCTATTACTAGTGTTACAACTTTTGTCTTTATCTGGTTGGGGATTCATCCAGACTCCCAAGATGAGAGCCATGGAAGAACAGCTCATGGAAAAGCCCAGGCTTTGGATTTAGATGCATCTTTATCTGAACATGACTCTTCCATGTTGCCTATTACACTTGGATAAATTAACCTGTTTCAATACATGTAAAAGGAAGAAAATTCCATAGTTAACTAAGGAAATGGTGATGAGAATTAATTTAGGTAAGATATGCAAATAATGTGCCTAAAACAGTGGCGCTCACTTGGTAGACATTCTGTATGTAGACCTATGGTTATTAGGTCATCTCTCAAATAGCTTAACAATTCTTATTAAATCTCCTCTCTCATTATTCTCGCCAGTAACTCATGAAAAACAATGAGCTTTTCTTTAGATGAGAATGATCCCACTCTCCAAAAGAAAGTTGCCATTTTCTCTGTACCATCAACAACTAGTCTTTATTCATTTTCGTTTGTACTGCCAAAGAAGAACACAATGATGGACATATGAAATCAAGAAACTCTGCTTTTGCTTGGGTCAGCAACAGTTGACAATAAGATTTCAAATGGGAATAATATTGTATGTAGAGCAAATCAGATGACGGAACTGAAAAAGAAAAGAAAAAGATCCAGAAAGGCAAGAGGAAGTTATATCAAGAGGACATCTGAAAAATAGAGGATGAGATTCAGGCAAGGTGTTCCGATATATTGGCAAAATGGAAGGTGCTGCTGGACCAACTCCTGGGAATTGCTTAACCTTCCAGAGGTAACTATAGAACCCAGACCCATTCCAGAGATTGCCTAAGAAAATAAGGTCAAAAGAGGCACTAACAAAAACATGATTAACACCATCAAAGGCAGTAGGTGGGTGGGGCCAGAATAAGAACAATTCTTTGCCATTTCATAAAGACCTTCTGTGTGTCACTATTGTTTTTCAGAGCTGCCCTGAAAGACAAGAACCTCATACACATCTTATTTTGTAGATGCAGAACTGCTGCTCAGGCACAGTTAGGTGACTTTGTGAGTCATACAGCTAGTGAAGGATGCTGCCAGGACTTTAACGTAGACCTTCCAAGTCTAAGTCCATTATGACCTCTGTAAAGAGACATCAAATGTGTTTCACTGAGGATTAAAGACTTTGGTGCCATTTTATGATACAAGCCAAATTATCTTTTTGAATTGAGTATGTTCAACCTGAATAATTTAGGAAAGTGTTTATAATTCCTAATTGTAGACATTGTCTTTCAGGTTATACCCAGTCTCTAAATGTTTCCTCTGCCAATGTATTCGGTTTCTGAGAGAATAAATAGTCCTGCATCAATTAATGACATGACATACATCATTGTCAGGTGATTTTACTATCATGTGGACATCATAGACTATACTTACAAAAACTAAGACAATGTCACCAGACAATATAACTTCACAGGACCATCAAATATGTGGTCCATCACAGACAGAAATATTGTTATGTGGTACAGGACGACAAATTCCAGAAGAGACTTTAGGCAAATATCCCCATGGTAATACTAACTAGGACTTAACCCCAAATCCATATTGGGTTTCTTACCCTGGTGACTTCAGCTTGGTATTTCTTCACTTCTGGCTAAATATTTTAATTGTCTTGCAGGAAACTAAAAAATAGAATTACTAAAGTAGAACTTATAAAACTACTTATACAGTGAAATACACAAGTCTTAAGTACAACTTGTTGATTTATATATATTATACATATACATATATATGTAATATGTAACCACTACCGTCAAGATAAAGAATATTTCTGGAACATGCAGGGCATTTTATAGAGTTTAAAGATGAACATGCCCACTCTATATTGTCATTGGTTAGGAGGATGACCTCTGTCTACTTAACTAGGTAAGAACTACAAGCAATAATTTTTAAATTTCATAGAGTCCTAGACATTCAAAGGGAGACCCTAAGCTAGACAGCGTGGTGGGTCAAGCTTATTCTGGATTACTATTTCTGCCTGTTGCTATGCAACATTTCCCCTTCCTATGGGACTCATGGCTTGTGCCCCTCTGGGGAACCACTCTTCCATGTGGCTTGTCGGGCTAACCTCACATCTGAGGTTCCAGGGTTGGATGAGGGGAACCAGGGCTAAGCCAACCAGCCTGCCTCATTCCCCTGTCCTTGGCCTAGGAATATGGTTGAGACAACACTAGGAGACTTGTTTTTGGTTTTTAATTTTTTATTTGTTCTTTTTAGTTATACATGACAAAAGAATGTATTTTGACATATACATATGTGGAGTATAACTTCCCATTTTTGTGATTGTACATATATGTACATTGGTCATGTATTCATATATGAGCATATGAAAGTTATATCCAGTTCATTCTACTATCTTTCCTATTCCCATTCCCTCTCCCTTTCCTTCATTCACCTTGGTCTAATCCAGTGAGCTTCTATTCTTCCCTCCCTCACTGCTTATTGTGAGTTAGCATTTGCATATCAGGGAACATTCAGCCTTTAGATTTTTTGGGATTGGCTTATTTCACCTAGCATGATATTCTTTAGTTCTTTTCATTTACTGGTGAGTGCCATAATTTTATTCTTCTTTATGGCTGAGTAATATTCAACTGTGCACATGTACCACATTTTCTCTATCCATTCATCTGTTGAAGGGCACCTTCCTTGGTTCTATACCTTGGCTATTATGAATTGAGCTGCTATAAACATTGATATGGTCATGTAACTATAGTTTGCTGATTTTAAGTCCTTTGGGTATATGCTGAGGAGTGGGATAACTGGGTCAAATGGTGATTCCATTCCAAGTGTTCTGAGGAATCTGCCAGAAGACTTTTGCCGAAACTCAAGGGGCAGGCACAGGGCCACTTTTTGGTTGGTACTGAATGCTAGAAGATAGGAGAAGTTGGAGCAAACATCTTTCAACACTGAGCAAAAAGCATCTGAGAAGTCAATACCAGGGAGGAGGGAGCCAACAGACTGAGAGAAGGAAGCTGATCTATGACAGGGCAGAGCTGCCATGTCTACCTGGGCCCCAAACAACACCCTTCCTTCAACTTTTAAGCTATAAGGCTCAATAGATTCTCTTGTTAAATCTTGTGTTTTCTTTCACTTGCAGTCAAAATGAACTATTAATCCACTTACTAAGTATCTGAGAGGGCTGAGTCATTCCCCAGGAAAGAATGAGAGACCCTGCACAAAATCAATTCAAAACAGTCAAAGACCTAGGAATTAGGCCAGAAACTGTGCAATCCCCATAAGAAAATGTTAACACCAACATTCCAGCTTTTAGGCACAGGCCCCAACCTTCTCAATAGGACACCTAAAGCCCAGCAAACAATTCCAAGGATTAATAAATGGGACATCACCAAATTGAAAAGCTTTTGCAGGGCAAAGGAAACAAATAGGAATGGTAAGAGAAAACCCACAGAATGGGAGAAAATCTCTGCTAGCTGCTCTCTGACAGAAGATTAATATCTAGAGTATATAAAGAACTCAAAAAACTTGACACCAAAAAGTCAAGTAACCCAATTAATAAATATATGAATAAACTAAACAGATACATCTCAAAAGGAGAAATACAAATGGCCAACAAATACAGGAAAAAATGTTCACCATCATTAGCAATTAGGGAAATGCAAATCAAAACTACACTGAGATTTTATCTCACACCAATCAGAATGATAGTCATAAGAAAAAATACTGGAGAGAATGTGAAGAAAAAGGAACACTTTTACACTGTTGTGGGAGTGTAAATTAGGAAATTAATATGGAGATTCCTCAAAAGACTAGGCATGAAACCACCATATGACTCAACTATACCATTTTTCAGTATTTATACTAACGAATTAAAAGCATCTTACTACAGTGATACATGCATACTCATGTTTATAGCAGCACAATTCACAATAGCTAAGCTATGGAACCAACCTAGGTGTCTATCAATGGATGAATGGATAAAGAAAATGTGATGTGTACACACACACACACATGTGCACACACACACACGGACACACACACACACACACACACAATGGAGTTTTATTCAGCCATAAAGAAAAATGAAATTATGACGTTTCCAGAAAAATGGAGAAAACTAGAGACATTATGTTAAAAAAAACTAAGTTAAACTCAGAATGTTAAAAGAGTTAACTGTTTTTTCTAATATGCAGAAACTAGAGAGAAAAAAGAGAAAGAAAGATGGGGGTAAATCTCATGAAAATTAAAGAGAGATCAGTAAAGGATCCCAGGAGGTAGGGGCTAAAATGCTGGGCAGTGATATTGACCAAATTATGTTGTTATATTGTGAATTGGGTGCATGCATGAATATGTAACAACAAATACCATCAATATGTACAACTATAATGCACCAATAAAAATGTAGAGGGGGGGAGAATTAGATGAATTTTTTTCTTAGAAGAGAGTGGGCAAACAAGAGAGGGGGAAATGAAGAGAAGGAGGCAGGAGCTGAAATTATCACAGAAAAAGACTGAAAGATTTCTCTTTTTAAAAATTTATTTATTTCAGCTAGGCATACATGACAGCAGAGTGCATTTTGATTCATTGTACACAAATGGAGCACAACTTTTTATTTCTCTGGTTGTTCATAATGTAGAGTCACATCATATGTGCAGTCATACATGAACCTAGGGCAATGATGTCTATCTCATTACACCATCTTTCCTGCCCTCATGTCTTCTCCCCTCGCCTCCCTCCCCTTTGACCAAAGCTCCTCCATTCTTCCCATGCCCCCTCCCCCAGTATGAATCAGCATCCACTTATCAGAGAGAACATTCGGCCTTTGATTTTTTGGAATTAGCTTACTTTGCTTAGCATGATGTACTCCAACTCCATCAATTTACCTGCAAATGCCATAATTTTATTCTCTTTTAATGCTGAGTAATATTCCATTGTGTATATATACCACAGTTTCAAATGGTGGTTCCATTCCAAGTTTTCTAAGGAATCTCCATACTGCTTTCCAGATTGGTTGCACCAATTTGCAATCCCACCAATAATGTGTGCCTTTTCTTCCACATCCTCATCAACACTTATTGTTGTTTGTATTCTTGATAACTGGCATTCTGACTGGCATGGGATGAAATCTTAGAGTAGCTTTTTTTGATTTGAGTTTCTCTAATGGCTAGGGATGCTGAACATTTCTCATATATGTGTTGATCGATTGTATATCTCCTGAGAAGTGTCTGTTCAACCTCCCCCCCCCAAAAAAAGAAGTGTCTGTTCAGCTCCTTAGCCCATTTATTGATTGGGTTGTTTGGGTTTTTTGGTGTTAAGTTTTTTGAGTTCTTTATATAACCTGGAGATTAGTGCTCTATCTGATGTTTGTGTGGCAAAAATTTGCTCCCTAATTTATTGAGTTCTATGGTTTCTTTGTTTAGTTTTTGTTTGGAAGATTTGTCCAGTGGTGAGAGAGGTGTGTTCAAGTCACCCAGTATTATTGTGCTGTGGTCTATTTGATTCTCGAAATTGAGAAGGGTTTGTTTGTTATATGTGGATGCTCCATTGTTGGGGGAATAGATATTTATGATTGTTGTGTCTTGTTGATGTATTATTCCTTTAAGCAGTATGAGATGTCCTTTATCCCTTTTGACTATCTTTGGTTTGAAGTCTACTTTATCTGATATGAGGATAGAGACCCCTGCTTGTTTGCACAGTCCATTTGAGTGTTATGTTTTTTCCCATCCTTTCACCTTCAGTCTGTGGACGTCTTTTTCTATGAGATGAGTCTCTTGAAGACAACATATTGTTGGGTCTTTTTTTTAAATCCAATCTGCTAGCCTGTCTTTTGATTGGTGAGTTTAGGCCATTAACATTCAAGGTTATTATTGAAATATGGTTTTCATTTCTATTTATTTTTGTTTATTTTTGTTTTTTCACTTGGCTTGTTTTCTCCTTTGATTGGCTTTTTCTTTAGTGTAGTCCCTCCCTTTGCCAAGTTTCATTGTTGTTTTCCATTTCCTCCTCATGAAATATTTTTCTGAGAATGTTCTCCAGTGTAGGCATTCTCATTGTAAATTATTTTAACTTTTGTTTATCATGGAAGGTTTTTATTTCATCATCAAATCTGAAGCTTAATTTTGCTGAGTATAAGATTCTTGGTTGGTACTCATTTTCTTTCAGAGCCTGTTATATGTTGTTCCCAGATCTCCTGGCTTTGAGGGTCTGGGTTGAGAAATCTGCTGAAATCCAAATTGGTTTCCCCCTGTATGTAATGTGTGCCTTCTCTCTTACGGCTTTTAAAATTCTATCTTTATTGTGTATGGGCTAGGCATTTTCATTATAATGTGACTTGGGGTGGATCTGTTGTAGTTTTGTACATCTGATATCCTGTAAGCCTCTTGTGTTTGATTTTCCAATTCATTTTTCATGTTTGGGAAATTTTATGATATTATTTAATTGAAGAGATTGTGCGTTCCTTTGGTTTGTATATCTGTGCCTTCCTCTATCCTGATAATTCTTAGATTTGCTCTTTGTTCATGGTTTCTTACCATTTTCATTGTGTGGTCAACTTTATTCTCAAGATTTTATATTTTGTCTTCATTGTCTGAGGTTCTATCTTCCAAGTTATCTAGTCCGTTGGTGATGCTTTCTAATAGATAATGGGAACTGAAAACAATGTAGCTTGAGGGAAGAGGCAAATAACTCTATGCTAACATTCCTCCTTCCCCTGACGAATGTTTCCCAGAGACTAATTGCAGATAAGGGTAGAGTGCCCCACTGGGCCGGAGATACTCGGTCCGCAGCTCACAGGACCCTGACCCCTGAGCCTAAATTCCTGGGCACTAAAACTGACCACTTCATTGATTTATGGAACTAGCCCCAAATTCCTAAGTGCCCGAGAGAACCGGCACGTCTCCACTATGCCACCCCCTAAAATAAACCTATAAAAACCCAGTCCCTTTCTTTGTTCAGTGGTTTATTTTCCACCGGGAAAATGGGTCCACCACCACCTTCACAGATGAATCCTGTTCCTGAATAAAAGCCTGAAATGACTTGCATAGTTTGCTGCCACTTTGATCTTTTTGCCCATACACTTTCTATTGAAATTTTTATTTGGTTTATTGTTTTCTTCATTTCAAGGATTTCTGTTTTTGTTTTGTTTTGTTTTTAGAATCTCTATTTCTTTCTTGAAGTAATATTTTGCTCCCTTACTTGCTCTCTTATCTCCTTGTTGGAGTGATCAATGGTTACTTTTATTTGCTCTCTAATCTCTTTGTTGGATTGACCAATTGTTATCTGTAATTACTCTCTTATATTATACTGTGACTCACAGGTCATTTTAGTTATGCATGTCCTGAACTCTTTCTCTGACATTTCACTACTGTGCTGTCAATGGATTCTATTATTGTAGCATCTTGGTTTGTTTGGGGCATTTTCTTCCCTTGTTTTTTCATGTTGTTCACGTATCTTCCTCTCTAGCAGTGCCACTCTGAGGTGTTACAATTCCTACCCTATAATCTTGTAGTCTCCCTGCAAGTTACCAATACTTCACCTCTGGTATAACCAGGCCTACAAGGTCCTCAGAGATAACCTTCCTGATTCTGGCTATTGACTCTAGATGGAACTATGCAAGGATAGCCACCGATTGGTAGATTGGAGGCCACAGCATGGTTTCCTCTGCACATCTGCAGTTGATCTCCTCCTCTGTGCCTCTAGCAAGTGTCAGTCTCTCCCATTTCAGGAATTTCTGATTGCTTTTTTTTTCTCACAATCTTTTTCTTGAAGTACTATTTTGCTACCTGTATTTGCTTCCTTATCTCTTTGTTGGAGGGATCGATTTTAGCCTGTATTTGCTCTCTTAAGTCATTAGTTAATTTGCAGGTCATTTTAATTGTATACATTCTGAACTCTTTCTCTGACATGTCATCTACTATGCTGTCAATGTATTCTATTATTGTAGTATCTTGGTTTGTTTGGGGCACTTTCTTCCCTTGTTTTTTCATGTTGATTTTGTGTGTTCCTTTCTTGCAGTGCAGATCTGAGGTATTGCAGTTTCTACCCTATAATGTTGTAATGACTCTGCAGATTACCTGTACCTCACCTTGATGTTCACTTCCAGTACCCAGCAGATGTCCCCAGATGGGCACTATTGCAACTAAAGATGAGGGCAGCGGTAGTGGAGGTGACCCAAGGTAGCATTGGGGATGGCCCAAGATGGATGCAACCACTTTCAGAGATGGGGCTGAAAGGGTGAGATTAACAATGGCTTTGGGCCTTTTTTCAGATGCAGTGCTGTGGTGTGCCATACTGTGGTGGATAGCTGCCTCCAGGCCCTGTCTGTTGTCCCAAGTTGGAGCCTACTACATGGGGAGGGTTATGGGGATGGTTGCAGGATCCCAAGATGGATTCAGGAATGGAGCAACAGCATGGACCTCTGCTCTATGCAGGGGTGGTCCTGAGCCTGGGCTCTCACACAGGTCCACAGGAGCAGTCCTGGGCCTGACCTAGGCCTGAGCTCCCATGCAGATCCCTGGAGGCAGTCCAGGGTCTGGGTCTGGGTCTGGGCTCCCATAGGTCAGCAGGGATGGTCCTGGGCCTGACCTAGGCCTGGGCTCCTGCTAGGGTTCCTAGTGGCAGTCCTGGGTCTGGGTTTGGGTTCCAATGTGGGTCAGCAGATCAGCAGGAGTGGTCCTGGGTAGATTTATTTTTTAAGGACAAGAATGATGGGTATTTTACTCATGTTTTTTGCATTTTATGTAAATTAACTCTTTACCTTTCCAAAACCCTGAAATGTCAGTTATAGTATGAATGACTTGCATAATAGTGTGTGTGTGTGTGTGTGTGTGTGTGTGTGTGTGTGTGTGAGAGAGAGAGAGAGAGAGAGAGAGAGAAGAAGGAAAGGAAAGGAGAACATGGTAGGAGAGAGGGAGGGAAGGAATGGAAGAAGAGAGGGAGGGAGGCAGAAAGGGAGACTGATGTGTTAGTTTTTCTTGCTGTGACAAAATATCTAAGAGAACAACCAGGAGGAGGAAGGATTTATTTTGGCTCATGGTTTCAGAGATTCAATCCATGGTCATCTGACTCCATTCATTCTGGCCTGTGGTAAGGCAGAATATTATGGCGGAAGGGGGTGGTAAAGGAAAGCTGCTTGCCTCATGGTGACCAGGAAGAAGAGATAGTGTGAGGAAGGCTCTAGGGATAAGACACAACCTTCCAAGTCATCTTCCAGCGACCAACTTCCTCCAACTGGGCCCCATCTCCTACAGTTCTCAGCACCTCCCAGTAATGCCATCAAATTATGAATCCATCAATGGACTAATCCACTGATGAGGTCAAGGCTCTTATTATACAATCACTCTACAAACAACTACAAACATTGCTGAGCCTTTAAGGGACATTCCAAATCCAAACAATAACAACTGGGTGCTACTTTGTATTGATATGGTACAAAACAAGGAAATGATTCCTAAATTTAACACTTCAGCAAAATATATGCTTGGTGCCAGAAGTGATCGTGGAAATGTAAGACCTCAGGCAATGCACAGAATTGTAGAGGACTGCCTGAGTATCCTCAGAAGTCATGAAATGGGGGTTTGAGCCTGTTGCTCTAGATCTTAAGGGGTAGAGTCACCCCAATTAGCTGTGGCTCATTGTATTCCTAAGTCTATTTATTTGACAATAACATCACTTGCTAGTTAGTTTTCTCAACCAATTCCAACTTTGAATTGGTTCCGGAGGAACCAAAACTCCAAACAAATAAAAATCTATATACAGAGTAAAAAAAATCAGATAATCTTAAAATACTTTTCAAAAATGTCTTGAGTTAAAAAACTTCAAAATCAACAAATTCCTCCACCTTGCTGATTTGTAAAGAGTCAGTTTCCCAGCCTCCAATATCCCTGAAGAAAAACAAAATATATGCGCTTTACAGTGTTCGACACAGCTACCTGTGAATAATGCTAGGTTTATGCCAATTTAACTCACTTGCAATTCTCTGAAGTTGTTTGTTAGCCTCAAATAAACATCACTTAATGTGAAAAAACTGTGCATTCTCTACTCCCACCACCACACCACACTGTGGAACTTTTCTACATTCAATTACATTTATTGAACTGCACTGCATTGGGCATTCCGTGAGACACAAACTACTAAGCAGGCAGCATTTATGCCTTCAGAAATTCCATGAGGAAAAAAATATATACATATTATCAATATGTTCTACATTGGATAATCCCAGTTGTAAGAAAGCAATGGTATGTAGAATCTAAAGAAAAGGAGATGCCAGATACTACCCGTTGGGTTCCTAGGGAAGCAGACTCTGAGAGGGAGAGCTGCATGCAGATGATAATCAAAATGTGTGGGAGGGAAGGAACAAAAGTAGAGGTACCTGGGAAAGAGGCAGTGAATTGGTCTGAAATGAGGTCAGAGGTGACTCCATAGGAAGCAGGGAAGCCGCCATGGACTTACTGAGTCTTTCTGAGCTGGACCTTCAAACTCTGCATGGACCCATCCTCTGGATGCTGACTGCCCCAGGAAGGGGTATGATTTTGGATGTGACAGCTTTGAGGACCTTCAGCTAACATTCTTCCTAGAAACAGCTGGAAGAATAAATCTTTTGATCCTGAAAAGAGTAGCACACCACCTGAAATTATTTAAAAGGTTTTGGAATTCAATTAATCTGGTAATGTCCTAGACATATTAATTCTTCGTTCTCTATTTTGAGGGTTGGGAGTGATTCTCCTTGTGTGGAATTCCTCTGTGTACTTCATCCCTTTATTAACCTGTGTGACGAAGTTTTCTGAGAGGGAGAAACATTTTTGCCAGAAGGTAACCACCATCACCTCGCTTGGGCTAATCTGAGAATATTGACCTTAACGTGAAGTAGTTGGGAGGGAGTTGAAGTAACACAGGACAGTTGTCTTTCCACTCAAATGGTCTCAGTGCTTTGCATATTATTAACCCACCTAGGAGGAGCACTGAGGTACATAAGGGCACCAAATGCTTGAAAATGGCTGTCCTGGGAGGGCAGCTGTGATGCTGTTGTGGCCCTACTCTTGACAACTGGAACATCTACTGTAGACCAAGAGAGCATGTAACCAATGTTGTGGAGACGCACAAAGGAAATCATATGATCATCTTCCAAGAACCTGAGGATCCTGTCCCAAAAAAGAATGTGCAATGGGAATTGCAAAGGTGAACTTCCATTCTGCTGATTATTTTCCCAACATGGAAGAAAAAAAAAGCCACATTCTTTCCTCCATTCATGTGTGAGGACTACCAGCATCCACTCAAGAAACAAGGAGCCAGGCATGGTGGTGCAAGCCTGTAATCCCAGCACTTTGGGAGGCTGAGACAGGAGAATCGCGAGTTCAAAGCCAGCCTCAGCAACGACGAGGCGCTAAGCAACTCAGTGAGACCCTGTCTCTACATAAAACACAAAATAGGACTGAGGATGTGGCTCAGCGGTCGAGTGCCCCTCAGTTCAATTCCTGGTACCAAAAAAAAAAAGGAACAAGGAATAACTGTTGCATCTTCTGATCTCACAGGCACGGCTGGAATTTGCCACATTCCAGAACAAAAGGAGCATGCTCTCTGCGTTATTGCTCAATTAATTAACTATATGGTCCCAACCACATTATAAAAGCCAGCCCCTCACAAATGCTTTCTTTGTGGAATGGAAACAAGTGAAAATAATTCAGAAGAGATCATTGTGATCAGACCTTGTAATGATTCGATTCCCAATCACCTAAAAAATATAAGGAACATCAAATGCTCTTAATTAGAATTTTCTCTTCTTTAGACAAATATGCCTTGCCATATTTGTATTGAAGAACCTCTGTGGCATTTGGAGGCACTTGGGACAGCTCTTTGCAAAGTTAATCATAGCCTGCTCCTTTGATTATAGTATGCATTTAGTTTGCTTATCACGTGAGGAGAGGGAGCTTCCACTGCATGACATGAAAGGGCTGGACGTGCCAGAGAATTATGTATTGTGTTATTTGTTAAACTTTAGAATAGAGACCAATGCTTAATACTGAAAACCTCTAATCAGCATTGGGTTGTTCAGACTCAAAGCTGTGTTTACAATAATAGCAGGGAGTAGGATAGATCTATCTTCCATTTGCAAATCAAATAGAAGCATACATTGTAATTGAAAGCCCCTTAACATTTCTCCAGATGCAGTGAGAAATTAATAACTTGATGAGTTTATGGAAAAGAAAATTAAAGACTATTTATTAAAATTACTTGGTTACCAAAAACTTTTTGTCCCCAAGGAACATTTGGGGGATATCAACATAAAAGAATTACCCAAAATTTATCATATTCTTCACAGAAATTGATAATAACAACTAAGAAAAAATAAGATATTGTGACTATCACGTTAATTCATAATTATAATAAACCAAGGTCAAGTGAAGGAATATTTCCCTTTCTTTTCCAAGACTGTATCACAATCTAAATAGATTGCTCAGAAACTTTTTCATGTTATTATAGTAAAAGGTACTAAATCAAAGTACGAACTTTGAGCTTACAGGCATTCACTGCTGTGCCAATTTAAAGTACTTCTAGAAGCATGCCGGAAGATGTTCAGGGTATCTCTTTTTGTTTTGTTTGTTCATAATCTTACTAGCCACTTTTCTTGGTGGAAAAAGTGGTGACAGTGGGGGGCTTTTTGCATTATTTTTAGAAGATAATTATTATTAGCTTAATTAAAATAATAGACAAGCTCCAAAGACTCTTCTTAAAAATCACCATCCTTTCCCAGGATGATGTTTGGTTTACAAGATTTGTCTCACTTCTACTGGATTTTGCGATAATTGTATCGATCTTCAGAGCCATCAGCCTTTCTGTAGTTCCCAGAGAGAAGCCAAGAACACATGCCTGAAACCACTAATGAATGCGAGGATCACCTGAGGCAGTGCCATTGAGCTGACCTGCCCTGCACTGGCACACCATGGCTGGGAAAGGTAATAATAAGACACATTCTCATTAATACTATTTAAATGTGTATACAACTTTTTTTTTGGTGCTGCTGCAGTCTATGGCTTAATTCTTTTTCTTTTTTTAAAAATTTTTTTAGTTGTAGATGGACACAATATCTTTATTTTATTTCTTTATATGTGGTGCTGAGAATCTAACCCAGGGCTTCATACATGCGAGGCAAGTGTTCTACCACTGAGCCACAACCCCAGCTCCCTAATTCTTGAGTTCAATCTTTACTTCTCTTCAAATTGCATCTCATTTGATTCAATGAAACACAGAAAATTAGAAAAAGCACAAAATTCTTGGATGAATTTAGGTCACTGAAGGCCTAAGGATTTTTTTTCCCTCATTAGAGGATTGAATTCATTTGTTTATTAATTCATTCAGTTGGTCAAATAAGTCTACATTGAAAAGACATGTATCCCAAGCCTTATAAAAGCCTTGGGGACATAACAATGATGAGGACGTAGTCTCTGACTTGACAGGTGTAGAGAGCTGGCTGTCTCCTCGCCCTCTGCCTCATGTTCTTCATCTTCGCTGCTTTCCCAATATGCACATACTCAGGAATCAGCCTGCATATATTTGCTTCCTGGGATCCCACTCTACATCATTTTCGTATAGTCATTTTTTAGCATGGAGCTGTGATTGTTAAGGAATATTTTTAAAAATATTTTGAAAGAATCAACATTTCTTTGCTAGCACACATTTCAGGCTTTTTTTTTTTTTTTTTTTTTGCTATTTTACAGTCAACTGTGGTCAACTCAGAAATGAGAAACCAGTTTTCTTTGTTTTCATTGAGCAATGTGAGATGTGCCCATCCTGTTAATTGCACAGTGACAAACATACAGACACTAACAAGATGGTGGCATAAAACATATGCACTGTCAGTAGTGTGGAAGATGACAGGTAGTGCCATGCAGAGCATGAATTAGGGACTCACTAACCTGGATTTGAGTCTGGGCTTTACTACTTAGGAGCTAGTTGGCCTTGGCAAGTTACTTTACTTCTATGAACTTTGGTTTCCTGCCGTGTTCCTACCTGACTCAAATACACACAATGGGAGTTAAATGGGGTCTAGCCCAAGTTGCCCTGGGCCTCACCATTCAGGAGCACCACACACGTCTTCTTAAGGAGAGTGTAACAGTCAGCTGGGGCCTCCAAAACCAATCCCCACAGGCTAGGTGGCTCATACTCTAGAAATTTTTTCCTTGCAGTTTTGGAGACTGGAA
This sequence comes from Xerus rutilus, assembly GCA_028644305.1. Classification (NCBI taxonomy): domain Eukaryota; kingdom Metazoa; phylum Chordata; class Mammalia; order Rodentia; family Sciuridae; genus Xerus; species Xerus rutilus. Next base: position 119,212,484 of record CM053399.1, read on the forward strand.
AAGCAAGTTCAAGGAGCCAGCAGAGCTGGCTACCTCTGATGCCTGTGTCCTTGGCTTGTAGATGGCCACTCTCTTGCTGCCTCTTCACATGGCCTCCCGTCTGTGCACATGTGCTATCTTGTCTTCTTACAGGGACACCTGTCATATTGGATCAAGTCCCATCCTAACAGCCTCGTTTTGACTTAATCAGTTTTTTAAAGTCCTTATCTCTAACTTCTGAAGTACTGGGAGTTGGGACTTCAGAAATGCTTTGTGGGAGGGGCACAGTGCCGCCCATGGCCCTTGGTAACCTGGATCTCACTGTCCTGTATTGCATCAGCATAATTAGGACTCCATGCAGTATGTTTCAAGTGCCAGAGCACTTGACTTCCAAATTTTTCCACTTCTGCCCTGCCCATGAAGCTACTTTGGGGTCCTTCCTAACTACCACTCCTGCCTGGACCCTCAGTGAGCACAGTAATGTCTGTGTCCAGGATACTGGGCCTCCTGCCGGGGACACCCAGACAGAGCAGCCCTCTTTGCAGCCAGCACTGTAATCCAGGTGGGCCCAGGCAATGGAGGAACACCTCTGACCCCTGTGTCCAATCCAGTTTCTGGGCCTCCAGCCAGTCTGTATAGACATCTGTGTCCCAAGCCCTTCATACAAACAGCCACTTCATTGTCTTCCTGCAGCAGTGACAGTGCAGAACCAAGTGCCATGGCCTGTCCCATACCTTAGGCTCTCAAATCAGGCATCAGGGAATGCCACACCTCCCCACTCCAGGTTTAGCCAAAAGGCTCATTCACATTGACTTCTGGCAATCCTCCCTCCTAGGTCTTTGACGTTTTCAGACATATGAATTTCAATTCCACTTTTCTTTCCATACAAACCTTCATATTTTCCTGACAGCTTCAATGGGTACCTTGAGAGGGACCACGCCACTGGTTCCTGATGCTGTTCTCTTTACCACTTGGCATCCCGTACTGGCTAAGGAGATGGGCTCTGCAATTAGATTGCATGAGCTTAAATCCTGTTCTTGAGATTAGACTTAGTATTTATCTTCCTTAAACCTCAGTTTACTTATCTATACAATGGGTATACTAATAGTTCTTATCCTGTAGGATTGTGATGAGTTAAATCAATAGTACATGTAATGGGTTTATCCTATGCATGATATGTTGTGGTTATTATAATTATCATTTAATATTCTCCAGAATGCTAACTCTTCTAGGTTTTTTTCAGTATTATCTCATTTAGTCCTCAAACAATCCCATGGGGGAGATACGTTCTGATCATTTTTTTGCAGGTGAGGAAGCAGTTAAGTCCATAGGTCAAAATCACACAAACATCAGACCCCACTTGCAGGATTCAGACCAGTTCAGTCTGATCCCACACACTGTGCTCAGTGACATTTATCAGTCACGATCAATTAGTCAACACATTTTATATAGATGCTAAGTGCACTTCAGTAGGTGGGGTGAGAAATACAAAGATGCAAGAAGAAGCAGCATTTTCTTTCAAGGATCATTTTTAAGAGATAGGCTCTCACTGTGTTGCCCAGCTGACCTGGAACTCCCAGGTTCAAGCCATTCTTCTGCCTCAGTCTCCCAAGTAGCTGGGACAACAGGTACGCCACCACACCCAGGTTTTCAAGGATCTTGTAACCTCATCAAGAAGACTTGATATATATATATATATGAAAACAGAACTGAAATAACAAGGCTCTGAGTGTAAATAAATAGTGGGAATGAAAAACATTCTGAATTCCAAATAGAGAGAGAACGCCCACAGAGAACCAGATGAGTTAAGGATGGCTTTACGGCTTCATGGTGAAGGTGGGTTTGATACCTGGGATGGAGGGGCTCTGTAAATGTTTGGTGAGTGAAGGAATTGGGCAAGCATTGCAGGATAGGTAAAACCAGGAAAAATTGAAAGGAGGAAAAGAAGGCACTTCAGAAGACTGAAGTAAGCAAGCTGCTTAATTGGAGGATGTAGAAAGCTGTCCGCGGGCTGTGTGGACCACCATGCAAGAGTCCCACACAGCACTAGAGATGGGCTGACCTACCGTAGCTACTCAGCCCCTCTGAGATGGGTGTGACCTGCCAAGATACCAATCAACCTGCTGACTGCAAGACTCCACCTTAAGAATGTTCGATGGAAGGTCCTCCAATATAAAGTACACGCGGGGTCTTGCCATTTGCCAGTTGCTGGAAGTCAGAACCATCTGAGCCTGTCCTACCCCTGCATTTTGAAACCATTTTCTGTGTTCTGTTGTTTTTCACCATTTCATTTCTTTTAGCCAGTTCTTCACCCGTCAGGGAATCTCATCCTTATCGTCTACACAGGACGTGGATGACAGAAGGAAATAGCAATAGAGCTCACGTTAGTAATTTAGAGTGACCCCGAACACATGTACTGCCAGACACATCCAAAGCAAATTACCTTTGCAAAACTCCTTCACCTCTTTAACTCCAGGACATATTTAGAGAATGCTAAGGTAAGATTTTGATGGCACCAAGCTCTCACCAAGCCAGGCTTCATCAGCTGCCCAGGGGCTAAAAGGAATAAAAATCTTGACCCACACATCAAAAAGTTCTGTTATGTTTGCCAACATGTATTAAAATGCAACTTTTGGGAAAAAAAATAAAATAATAAAAAAAAAAAAAAAGTTCTGTTCTAAATGGCTTAAAGAACAGAGTCTTTAGGGAGAACAGAGTCTTGGGGAGAATAGAAATGCACTGCTATTTCTCAATGTGTTTTCACATAATTATAACCTGAAAATGTCTAAAATTGATGTTATGTGTTACCGAAGCAAGCAAAGAAACTACACGATTAATTTTACATTAACCCAATGACTAAGCAAGTCCAAAGGTTTCAAAATGAGATGAGAGAAAGCAAGCCGGCCAGCATGAGTGAAAATGAACTAAGACCGAATGATTGTACGAGCAAAAGTCAAGGACAATAAAAAGCAGTTTTATTAGGCAATGTATGACCACACAGAATTCTGGGAATTGGATTTTATTTAATAAGTGCTTTATTAGCACAGTCCACCTGAAAGCAGCAGACTAAGTAGCAAGTTCATGATAGCACATTGTGGGTCACAGGACACCAGCTCCTGCCTCTAAGGCAATTTGAAAGAGAAAATTCTATTCACTCCACATGATTAGAAAATTGAACAGATACTAGGACATAGCAGTATAGCTTTTAGTCCCAGACAAGGAAGATCCCTGTCCTAGGACATAAAACCTAGAGAATTCTGCTTGGGTTCTTCCCAAGACATAGTCCTCCTTATGGAGCTAGGAATCTATGGGGCCAAAGGGATGTGTCCATCTGGATTCCAGCAATCTCCTCCCAGTCTTTGTTAATCATCTTTTCTATGTGTGTGTGCACACACACGCAAACACACTGGGGATTGAACCCAGTGATGCTTCACATTCCCAACATTTTTTATTTTTTATTTTGAGACAGGGCTTCACCAAGTTGCTAAGCCTGGCCTTGAATTTGTAATCCTCCTGCCTCAGCCTCCTGACTCACTGGGATTAGAGACATATGCCACATTTGGCACCTTCACCAAGGATCTTGAAGCCTCTGCAGACTGTGTCTGTCCCCAAGTCTATATTTGGATGGGAGACTGCCCCACTGGTACGAAAACCTCTGGCCATAGAGAAACCAAAGACGTGCTGCCTGCATGATGTGGACAGAGTCCATTCGCATTGGTTTTTTCATGGCAAAGTGCTTGAGGTGAGAAGAGAAGTGGTATCCTTAGAGGGCCAGGGCTCAGCTCCCCTGTGCCACTTTGTTCCACAATGGAACTTTGGGGAATCGTATAATTTTAAATTCAAATCTGACCCACTAGGTCATCATTGTAAAGGCATATTTGTCAAGGTACACCATTTATCAGCTATTCATTTGATTTACAAATTTTAAATACTTAGATATAAGGCATACAGACTTCCTTTGTACTCTTGTCCTGGACCATGAAATGTTTGTAGTGGGTCCAGGATACACAAAAGAGATTGACAGAAAGCGAGAAGGACAAGGACATAGAAATTTAGTCCCATCTCCTCTTAACCTAGGTCTGGGAGATCCAGGCACAGGTGGAGCTCCCGAGAGCTGTGTGTACTAGGAGCCCTGTGTCTTCTGTTGTGTTTCTTCTTTCTCTTCCACTTTTTTCTCCTCAGTCTGATATCTCCTTGCACAGGCTGAAAGACCAACCAATGTCCACCTTGGGCATTGCATCAGTGGTCACTATCAGGTGCCAGAATATAATTCACAGTCATCCAGAACTACAAAATGTGAATTCATTACTCAAAGGCACAGGGCCCCCTGCCACGGTGGGTGAATGCCCAGCTCTGCCTCACATCCTGAACTAGCTTTGTGATTTCCTCACTCTCTTTTCCTAAAGCTGGCCATTTTTAGTCTTTTGGAGTAGAGTTTGCTCAATATTTGGAGGACCAGCACTCTTCTTTGCTTTCAGATCTATCTGCTACCATACTTCATATTGATATTTCTTAAATAGAGATTGAGCCAGAAACAGTGTTGAAAGTTCTTATATCTAAACATAGCTTTTATTTAGAATATCTGGAAGAAGTTCCCATACCTATGTTTCTCATATGGAAGTGTTTTTATAGTATAGTTAGAGATGACAGACAGGAAGTAGACTTTGAGTGTAATTTATACCAGTTGTGTTAATAATTAATATTAATAACCTCGAGCCTGTAGGATTCAGGAATTTACACAAATTTAAAAAGAAAATATTTTAAAACTTGTCATATCTTTTTAGTACCTATAATAAATTTCCTGAGCATGCCCATGGACATCTAAAGTATCAAAGAATTGGGTGGTGTTTCCATTTTCTGAAGAGAAGGGGAAGAAGAAGCCTAGAGGAAAATTTTTTGCTTTTGTTTTTTGTTTGTTGTGTTTTGTTTTCAGTAGTAGTGATTGAACCCAGGGCATTGCATATGCTAGCAAGCACTGAGCTGTATCCTCAGCCCCTTTTATTTTATTTTGAGACAAGTTCTCATGAAGTTCCCTAAGCTGATCTCAAACTTGGGATCCTCCTGCTTCAGCTTCCCCAGTAACTGAATACAGGAGTGTGCTATCCCACCTCCCCTGATGGGGAAAGTTCTTGAGATCTGATACAGAAAACCCAGCTGTGCCTTGTGCACCTTGGGGTAGGCAACCTACAATGTCTGAACTTTAATTTCCTCAATTGCAAAATGGAAATAATGTCGATGGATGCATATTTCAAATGAAATTACATATGAAAAAAATTTGTGAACTAAAAGCACTGTACAAATATTAATTACTATTAAATGCTTATTACAAGGCCATTTGTTCTCAAATATATGTAAGAAGGGATAGAGAATAACTTTGAGAGAGAGAGAGAGAGAGAGAGAGAGAGAGAGAGAGAGAAACTTTGGGGGAAATGGTGAAGATACAGAATAAACCAGCAGCCACTTTAAGTATTTCATGTTTACATTTTGGACTCTCTCTCTGTCTTTCTGCAGTGTGTGCTGAATAACTAGCATTGACTGTGAACAAAATTTACCCAAGAGTGAGATAACATTTTTTAAATTGATGTTTTTATTTAAGGCCTCATAAAATTCATCATTGTTTCTAAGTAAATGTTAAGTGGAAAATGTAAACTTCCCTAAATTACTCCTATATCCTACTAAATGAGCAAACAAAAACCCCCAGTAATTGTTGTCCCACACGTAAATGGAGGCTCCAGCAGGGCTGAGATTCTTGCCTGTTTTATTCACTATGCCTAAACTTGATGCCTGCACAGAACAAGTGCCCATAATGTATTTTTTGAATCAAATTAATTAATATTTATATAGATATTAATGCTGTAATTTGATATGTACTTTGTGTAAAGTGTGGATAATTTACTCTTGCAAGATTCATTAATGTTTGCTATTCCAATGAAGAAAAGTCTTTTTTGTTAAAGACCTGAGCCTCCATGATAAATGTTTTTTAATGAAAGCAGTAAAGCTGGCTTCTCTCCAAGAAATGTCAGTCCTTGCAGTGCACACTGTGGCCTTTGAGTATATGATCTTCCCCATGCAGGAGTAGAGTTGCAAGACCAAGTGATTTTGTTTATAAAATAAATTATAGGAGCCAGGTGTGGTACTCATACCTGTAATCCCAGCAACTTGGGAAGCTGAGGCAGGAGGATGGCAAATCTGAGACCAGCCTCAGCAATTTAGTAAGGCCCTGTCTCACAATAAAAAATAAAAATGGCTGGGGGTGTAGCTCAGTGGTAAAGCACCTCTGGGTTCAATCCCTAATACCAATCAACCAATCAACAAACAAAATCTTATAGGTATACAGCTTAATTATTTTAAATAATGATTTTATATTATTTTTATCTATATACCTTATCATGATGAATACATACAGTCATAATCAATACATTTCTCATTAGTTTCTCTATGGATGTTTAATCCCAGCAATTTGGGAGGATGTGGAAAGTTCAAGGTCAGACGAGGCAATTTATCCAGACCTCAAAATAAAAAATTAAAAGAGCTGGCATGTAACTCAGTGGTAGAGTGCCCTTGAGGTCCATTCACAGTACAAAAAAAAAAAAGTTTAAATGCAAACAAAAATTAAGCAATTATTTGAACTCAGTTAAAGCAATCTTCAATTTGAGCATAAATATTCCAATGTGTTCAAAGGCATTATTTCTGTCTAGGTATTCTAAATACTTGTCTAATCTTCACTTTACCTTTTATGTTTGAACACAGTCTTTGTTGATGGTTCCATAAAGCAAAGTGTGTACTACCACTCATTTTCATTCTGTTTGGAGAAATGTTCCCTTTGTTGTTGATTAAGACTTAGGGATTAACTGTATTTTATATAATTCCTACTTCCTGCACCTTAAATACATCATGGCAGCATATGAACACAAAAATCAAAGTCCTTGAAAAAGGATGTGATGAAGGAAATTAATTTTAAAAGTGTGCCCTCTGCTGGAACATTGTTGTCATGACAATAGTGGTGACCTGAAATTTGAATGAAATGTGCAGTTATACTAAAGACCTAATCTGACACTCATAAGACTTTATTATTTTAAAATACCTGAAATTACAGGTCTAACTGACTATTCAATCTAACTTTAATCACATACTAAGTCCAGAAAATTCAGAGTTCAGCAGCAAGATAAGAACACACTGTTGAGCTCTATGTGTATACAAAATTCCATCCTAAAACCAAGAGATTTTCTTTCACAAATTATTTATGAGAACACTTTAGAAGCAAGTAAAAAAATACATGTTGAATAATTTAAGCTACACACTTATGAACAGAAAACAGAAGCAGAAATATAGGAAAAAAATCTTCTTGCTGTCCTGTCTTCTATAAATTGCAAACTCAAATGCCATCTTTAAGTTTAATCAGATCCCCTTAAAGAGGATTACCCACTTTCTTTGCTGTGCTTCTATAAATATGTTTGTGTTTATCATACTGTGTTGAACTAATGTATATATCTTTTGCCTCCATAATAACCTCAGAGACATTAAATAATAATTTTAAAATATGCAAAATATTCTCTTTCAATCTAAATTTTACATGGTATTTTAGATATTTGTGGATTATTACAGCTATGTGCAAGGTGTCAACTCAAATATACCCTTCCCCAAACTCCCTGACCACCCATCCATTGTATGGATGAAGAAACAGAGACTGTCAAAATAAGTTCTCTTACCTAGGAATTAGAACAAGGCTGTCAGCTCTCTTCCTTTGTTTCTATTCAGTGTTTTATTTATTTTTTCTTACTTTGACACAACTACTATCTTTCCACAGGATCATTCACAGCAATAATACATTATTATTATTATTATTATTATTATTATTATTATTCACAGCAATAATACATCCTACCAAATTCTTCAGGGTTATTTAATCTGATGTTTTTAAAATTTCCTGGAAGTTATGTGTAAAATTTGTATGCATGTATTTAAGGGACTATCTATGAGGGAAGTCTTTGCTCTCTAAGCATTCATTCATTCATGTAAGCATGCATTAATTCAACAAACGTTTTCAATGATTTTTATGTGCAAACTTGAATAAAACACTTATAAACTTAAACCAGCAACATATACAAAGGATTATACACCATGACTATTATTTTCCCCATGAATGCTATTTAGTTTGACATCTGAAAATCAATCATGTAATATACTACATTGATATAAAAAAGAACAAAAAGTACACGATCATCTCAATGGATACAGAAAAAGCAATTTGACAAAATTCAATAGCACTTTATGGTGAAATACTCAAAAAACTACAAATAGAAGGGAACTTCTTAAGCCTAATAAAGGACAACTATGAAAAACTTAAGATTAAGTCATATTTAACCATAAAAGACTACATGTTTCCTCCTAAGATTAGGAAAAACAAACAAATAAGAATGTTCTCTTTCATTGCTTCTGTTCAATATTGCACTTGCAATTCTTGCCAAAGCTTTTATGTAAGAAAAATAAATAAAAAGGCATTCAGACTAAGGAAGAAAAAAAATCAAACTCTATTTGCAGATGAAATGATATTATGTATCTTATATATTAAAAATTCTAAAGAACAAACACACACACACACAATTAGAACTAATCAACAAGTTCAGCAAGTTTCCAGGATACAAGATCAATATGAAAATGTAGTTACAATTTTATACATTAGTAATGAAAAATTCAATAGTGAAATATAAAGACCATTTCATCCTTAATAAAATAAAGAATAAAATACATAGGAATAAATTCAGCAGAAAAATGTACATTGAAAACTAGAAAATGTTGCTGAAAAAAATGAAAGAAGATCCAAATAAATTGGAATGTATCTCATTTTCATAGATTGGAAGATTTAATATTATTAAAAATGGCAATAGTTTCTGAACTGATTACATATTAAACACAATTTCCATCAAAATCCCAGCTGCATTTGTTTTTTGCAGAAAGTGACAAACAGACCCTACAATTCATATAGAAATCCAAGGGACCTAAATTAACCAACATAGCTTTAAAAAAGAATAAAATTGAAGAACTCAAACTTTGAGGCTTCAAACCTACTACAAAGCTAGTGTAATCAAGATTATGTGATCCCAGAATAAAGGTAGATAGAAAGATTGATGGATTAGGATTGAGTCCAAAAAAAATAAACAAATTAGATTTCATCAAAATAAAAAAAATTGGATAATATCAAAAATTAAAAGGACATAAAAAATGTGAAAAAAGAGAGAGATTTGCAATCATCTCTCTCATAAGAAACTTGTATCTATAATATTTAAATAACACTTAAAATTCAATTAAAAAATCATAAATTTTAAAATAAGCAAAGAATTTGAATAGAAATTTCTCCTAAAAAAAGATATGCTCCGTCTATACCCAAAGGACTTAAAAACAGCATTCTACAATGATGCAGCCACATCACTGTTTTTAGCGGCTCAATTCACAATAGCCAAACTGTGGAACCAAACTAGATGCCCTTCTATAGATGAATGGATAAAGAAACTGTGGTATGTATACACAAGGGAATATTTCTGCATTGAAAGAGAATAAAATTATGACATTTTCAGGTAAATGAATGGAGTTGGAGAATATCATACTAAACAAAGTAAGCCAATCCCCCAAAACCCAAGGCTAAATGTTTTCTCTGATAAGTGAATGCTAATCCATAATTGGGGGGGGGATGGGATGAGTAGAGGAATTTTGAATTGGGCAAAGGGGAGGGAGAAAAGGGAAGGGGTCACAGGGGTAGAAAAGATGGTGGAATGAGATGGACATCATTAACCTAGGTATGTGTGTGATTGCACGAATGGTGTGACCCTACTTCATGTACAACCAGGGAAGTGAAAAATTATGTTGCATTTGTGTTCAATGAATCTAAATGCATTATGTTTCAATGTATAACTGATTAGAACAAATTTTAAAAGATATGCAAATGCTCAATAAGCATATGAAAAATGCCAATGTTATTGATCATTAAGGAAAGAAAATTAAAAACCACAATAGGCTATCACTTCACACACCTAAGATGGCTATAAATTTTTTAAAGCCGACTATAGTAACTATTGGTGAAGATATAGATGTTGGAGGCAGGCTCCCTGGGCCCGGGAGCTGCCCTGCCCTTTCAAGATGGCAACCTGGCTGTATGCCAGAAACTTGCAGTAAACAGC
>CM053399.1:119222737-119358927 GCA_028644305.1 Xerus rutilus
GCACAGCATTGGCTGGTGGTAACGTCACTGTGCATGCTTGGCTCGTGGGCTATGCCTGCTCTAATACACGCCTGTATTCTGCTCATGCATTCCCCTCGTGCTTGATAATGCTATTCCTGCTAATTGGTTGTAACTCTGCTCGGTAATACTTCCTGCTGTATGAAAAAGTATATAGAGGGAGGTTGGGAGGAAGAGAGGAGAGAACAAAAGAGAACCAGAAAGGCAATAAGAGTGCTCAACAAGAATAAAGATTGCTTTCTGAGAACAACGGCGTGGTTATTGTCTCCTGCCGGCGGGCGACGATATATAGAGAAACTGAGACTCTCATACACTTCTGGTTGGGAATATAAAATGGACTAGTGGATAACTAAGTGTTTTCTGAAGACCAGAGTTGGGCCACATGGGACTCAGAGTTGGCCATGGGTCATCTTGGCTCCTTTCTAAATGAGCTTCCACAAAGTGGAAAGAATCCACAGAGTCAGAAAACTGGGTTAAATCTTAGGGACTAAAGGAGTCACAGGTCATGTGCAATCATCCCTCAGTGTCCACGGGGAATTTGTTCCAGGACCCCCTTGGATATGAAAATCTGCAGATACTCAAGTCCTTTGGGGAAAAGGGTATGTAGTATTTGCATATAACCTACACAATTCTTCCATATACTTCAAATCATCTCTTGATTGCTTATTATACCTACTACTACATAAATGCTGTATAAATAGTTTTTATACAATAATGCATAGAGAATAATGATGAGAAAAAAGTCAGTACATATTGAGCAGAGACGCAAATTTTTTCCAAATATTTTTTGGTCCTTGGTTGAATCTGAGGATGTAAAATATGCAATAAGGAAGACCAACTGCACAGAATAGAGTTGGATCTGCCCACATAAGTGACCTTGGGAGAGAAGCCCAGCAGAGGAACTGCAAAAACCCTACAAAACCACTCACAAAAGAAAAAGTCGCCTCTCAATTTTGTCCTGCTCAGAAAGCAGCAAACCAGCTTTCCATAATCTTAGTTCAAGTCAGACCTTTCTGTTTCCAATCTTCCACCTCACCCTGGAGAGAAGTCAAACTGTCTAGCAACATGGAGTAGGAAATAAGAAGAAAAGAGAAAGATGATTGGCTGTTGGCCCTCAAGAACATTATGTTCTTCTTCCATGTCAAAATCCTGCAAACCACACTTCCTTGTTCTGCTTACTAGTGTTAGGTAGCAGTTAGACACCAGAGTGGAACAGGAGTTTAATAAAATATTTAGCACAGAACAAATTAGCTAATCAATAGCCCTGCCTTGATGGTGCTGCAAGGTCTGACGAGATAACTATTTTAGGATCCTTGCCTGATCTCAGCCCTATAAACTATTCCTCTTACAACAGGAGGAAGATAGATAAATTTAGAGAGTAAGAATCAAAGAGCAAGGATATGTCTGCTCAAAAGTGCCTAATTGGTAAGACATCTTAAACAAGACCCTAAAAAACACAGACCAGAGGTTCCCACACCTAGGAAAACAGGATGATTAAGACCAGAGCCCACTGACCATAAATTCTGTAAAACCTGTTCCAATTAGGGCCTGTCAGCATGGGCCAAAATGACCCAGAGTTGCACAGAGGTTGCTAGTTAATGGAGCCTATCGATCCAGACCCCAAAGGTGATATGTGAGTGGGAGCTTCTAACAATCTCCCTCAATTGTATCCTTCCCAATTAAGGTTTGGATACAAAGAGGTGAAGTTGTTGTTCTCCTCTCTGAGAAGACTTCCTCTCTCCACTTCCTCTGTCTCCTTCCCTCCTCATCCCTTCTTCTTTCTCTTCTAATAAACTTTGCAATTCTTTAACTATACCTTATCTTGCTTGAAATCTTGTCACACAAGAAAAATCACAAGAGTAGATCTATGATAATATCTCATTTCAGGTATTATCATATCTCCATTATCACCAAAGCCTAGAGTTAGGTTCTGCCCAGTATGAGAGGAAGCCACTTTTTTCTTCTCTAGGCAGCAACTGCAGCAGCTGCAGCAGCAACAGGCAACTGCAGATTTCAGCATTAACTATGAACATGAGCAACGTTGGCCGTGGTCTTGGCAACATCTGGGAGCATAGCCTTCTGTATTTCTGCTCAGCAGGCCCAGCAAGGCCCAATAGCGGCAGCAGCAGTCACACCTGACTGAATGAGATTTCTCCATCTCCAGATGAGGCATCAATGTCTTCACCTGGTGCAGCTGTGTCCAGCTACATGGTCCTTGATGAGCTTTATGTGATTCCGCTCAACATACTCCCAGTGTGTTTCCACTGGAAACAGTGACAGAGTCTAGGAAAAATTATGAAAGAGGAGACAGTAGACAAAGGGGAAGAAGATCAACATATGAAGGTACTTCTTTAGCCATGATGAATGCAATGTGTTTAGAGCTCAGTAAGTTCCCAGGAGCTCTAGTCACATTGTGCAAGAGCCCTGAAAAGATATCCAGTGACAGCAGTCAGCGGGGATGCCGACTCAAACCCTTATAAAGTTTAGCTTTGGGCTCTCTTTGTCTGGGATATGCAGACCCAGGTTGCCTCTTCTCCCAGGTCTCTGTCTCTCAAAGCCATGTCCTCAGAACACCCAGATTAGAATCACCCAGGATGCATTTTTTTTTTTTTTACAAAATTGCTTATTCATGGGTCCCACCTTGGTCCTATAAAAATCAACATTTTTTGGTAGGAATGCAGGAAGCTTCTTTTTAAACTAATTGTCCAGGTGAAGCTGATGAATAAGAAGATAGGAGACCATTGCTCTAGTCCTGCTTGGATCTCCAGTTGTCTTATTCTTTATTACACCAAATGATTGGGAATAACAGAGAGAAGATCCACACACAAAAAAATGTGAAGTGCTTCAGGAATTGTAGGAGGAGATACAAAGGGAGGAAAAGAAGAAGGAGAAAAAAAGAAGAAAAAGACAAAGCTTTAATTTCATTCATTCATTGGCAGGCACATAGGTCGATTCCTTATTTTAGCTCCGGTGAATAGTGTTGCAGTAAGGGGAGTATAGGTGCCTTTTTGGTATGGCTATTTTATTTTCTTTGGAGATATACTCAGTAGTGAGTTTGCTGGATCACCTGGAAGATCTATTTTTAGCTTTTTGAGGAATATACATACAGTTCTGCACAATGACTGTGCTAATTTATATTCCCACCAGCAGTGTACAAAAATTCTCCTTTACACATTCTCACCAACATTTGATATTTTTATCCTTTTAATAATAGCTACTCTAACTTGTGTAGGGTGATATCTCATTATGGTTTTGATTTGTTGAGCATTTTTAATATATTCATCAGCAATTTGTATTTCTTCTTTTGAGAAGTATGCATTCAGATCTTTTCTTTTCAGTACTGGGTATTAAACCTAAGAGTGATTTACCACTAAGCTACAATTCCAGTCCTTTTTATTTTTTATTTTGAGACAGGTTTTCCCTAAGTCACTGAGACTGGCCTGGAACCTGCAATCTTCCTGCCTCAGCCTCGAGTCACTGAGATTACAGGATCAAGCTGCTGTGCCTGGCCATTTCTTTTATAATTAGTTATTCAGTTTTTTAAAGTTCCTTATATGTTCTAGATACTAATCCTTTGTCAAATTTGACCAGTGCATGCCATAAACATGTGTTGAAATATCACACTGAACTCAATTAATATGTACAATTAATAACTGCTAATTTAAAAAATTTTAAATACCCTTTAACTCCTTTTCTCCTGAGAACCCAAGATCTCCCTGCCCTGATCATAGCTCCATACAGGTGCTTAAACTTGACTTTCACCACCTGCCAGTTGGTGTTGGAGTAAAGGGCCTCAGGCTCCCTCTAGAGGCCAATAATAATAAGGCATCAAGGAGAAAGTGAAATGATATTGGGAGGTTAAGGGTCGGGGCTTGTTAACCAACCCATGCGGAGGTCATGTAATTTATAGCCTTTCAGGGCTGCAGTTCTCAAAGGGCAGATGGGGACCCCAAAGTTGTAGTTTATGTGAATTTAATCAAGATATTTACTGTATGAGAGATTAAAACAGAAAATGTTCAATTCTTTATTAACTCACTTAACAATAAACCCATTGTAATGCTAAAATAACATTTCAGGGGCTGGGGTTGTGACTGAGTGGTAGAGCGCTAGCATGCATGAGGCACTGGGTTCAATTCTCAGCACCATATATAAATAAATAAAAAATAAATATCCATCAGTAACTAAAAAATTTTTTAAAAAATAACATTTCAAATGACAAATAGCTATATTTTCTAAAAAATCAGTGACATTATTTCAAATTGTTTTAATATCAATAATTTTAAAAGGTTAAAATGTTTGAAAACCACTATATGCAAACTTATCTGTATATTGGAACCAAACTCAAAAGCATGAAAAAATACTGGTGCCTAGATTCCATGCCTGGAGACCCTAATGCAACAGGATTGGTGTGCAGCTGGAGTACTGGGATTTTTTAATGCTCTTAGGCAATTCTACGTACGCAACCAAGGGTGAGGACCGCCACTTAGTCTAAATGATCATGTTGGATATTGAAACAAATCCAAGTTTTGAGAAAATAAATACAGTCCTAGCAGCACACCAGGGGAGAAAAGTAACAAAGGAACAGCAGAACTATCAAGTTATCCCCCAGAGTATGACTGGATAAGGGGAGTATTTTGCAGCTTTTCTAACTGAACAAAAAAATTATTTTCATCTTGCCGAGATGTGTTTATTCATGTATTAATGCATATATTAAAATGCCACCCAGATAAGGATTTGGGCTGTTTTGGGGCACAGAATGTTTTGTTAAAACAAATCTCTGCACACAGCCCTAAAGAGTAGGAATCAAGCCAAACAAATCATCAGAATGTTATTGTGGTACCAAAGGGGCCAGGTAAAAGCCAGGGACATAGAAGGATAGGAAGGGGGATTCAGAGGTGAGTTTTTGTAATCTCTGGCCACTCTCAGGTGACTATTTCTTAACAAGAGTGAGGCCAGGAGAGAAGGAAGATATGACTGAACCCTCAGGGACAGAGATGACTTGAATTGGATGCAGAACTGTTAATGCAAAAATAATCCTATCTCAAGCTGAGAGAGCTCTCCAGCTTTTAGGTGACCCCTTGCTCTTCAAAAACTTAAATTTTGCATTTGGTTGTTCTACTTGGATACAGAGTAGGCTTAGGCATTTTTGGCAATGTATCCAGTAATGACTGTGAAATGGTGTATGGATGCTATGGTCTGCCCCAGGAAGAAGAAAGAGAAAAGAAGATAGACACTTGTAACAATAGAACTAGCTAACATTTATGGAGCATTTACTAAACAAGATAATGTATTAAAAACTTTCTCTAAATCAACTCATTAATCTTGTCAACAACATTGATAGAAAACCAAGGCTAAAAGGAAGCCAGCCTCTAAGATGATCACCAATAAGCCTCCATGTCTTCATGTAGTTTTTTCCTCAATGAATCGGAGCTCATCTCTGTGATCAACAGCATATGGAAGAAGTGACGTTGTGTAACTTCCAAGGTCATATCATAAAATGTGCCATGTATTCCACTGAGGCTTCTTGGACCCCTTGCTGTGGGAAGCCAGCTGCCATGTTGTCAGGACTCTGGGGAGGCTCCTATGGAGAGGAGCTGAGGACAGATGCCAAGAGCCAGCACTGACCTGCCAGCAGTATGAGGGAGTCACCTTGGAGAGGGATCCCTGCCCCAGACAAGCATTTAGACATCTACAACCACAGCCAAGATCTAACAGAAACCTTTCAAAAGACCTTGAGCCAGAACTGCCCAGCAAAGTGATTCTCACATTCTTTTCCCACAGGAACTTTTCGCTTTTTGTTATTTTAAACAAAACTGAGTCTACACTGCCCATGGCAGTGACCTTGATGTAGCACCCTTCCTTTATCTACTTTTCTCTCTTCTCTCTCCTTCTCTCAATTTCCTCACTCTTGTTTACTGGGATCACCTCCCAGATAAACGTCCTATACCCAAGTTCTTTTCTAAGGTTGTTTTTAGAGAAAACAGTAACAGACACAACAGGATAAGCTTGGCTTTGTCACACATTGCAACCATGTTCTACTAAAAGCATAATAATCAAGGAATTTAAACTTAGGGAATAAATGCACCCCTATCAAGTTTTGTTATTGTCATTGTTTTTCCTGGCTGCCAGGGAAACGTATTTAGTAGTCTGTGAAAGCTTCACCCAAATCGATGGCCCTGACCAAAGGCTTTGAGTCTGGTTTTATTGGTGTTAACAGTTTTCAACCATGAAACTTTCCCACCTGCAAAACTATTATTGGAGTGTCCCCCAAAGGCCTATGCTTTGAAGGCTTGGCCCCAGGCTCGAGGCACTATTGGATGGCAGTAGAAACTTTAGGAAGATGCGGAAGACTAGTTAGAAGATGTGGGTCACTGGGGGCATGCCTTTGAAGGGTATATTTTGTCCTTGGACCCTCCCACCCTCCTTCCCAGCCACCATAAGGTAAGCAGCTCTCTTTCACCATGCCCTCTCTGCCATGATGCTCTGCTTCACCACAGACCTAAAAGCAAGACTAAGATGACTATGAACTAAAACCTCTAAAACCATAGGCAAAATAAATCTTTCCTCTTCTAAGTTGATTTCCTCAAGTATTTTGTCACAGCAATAGAATGCTGACTAACACAAAAGCTGACTTTGTAATCTTGTTGGTGATAAAATTAAAGACTTCAAGGGCAGCTTCTCTGAAAACTAGACTCTTGTTCAGCATGGCCTCTCCGGTCTGCCTGGCATGAGCTTTGACCAGAAACCAGAAATTATCAAGTTTTAAAGGAAACATTTCTAAAGAAAAACTCCAGCTATTTCTTGGCTCTTTTCTTCGACCACTATAAAATCTTTCTTTGACTTTAAGCCAAGCCATGAAATTTCTTTTGATATCTTTCGTATCCTGGGTTTGATCTTTGTAAAATATTTTTGAACATGAAAATTTCAACAAAATCTGTCAGAGAAACATATTAAGATATCTGTGTCTACCTAACTTAAAGACAGTGTGTGAAGCAAGAGCAGATACTTTCCAACAGATTGTTTTCAAAGGTTATATTCATTAAGCTGACATGTAATCAGTTGTGTGGCGTGTGGAATGTATTTTCCCATAGAAACAGTTGTTCCTGGAGAGATCAACTCATCACGGTTTTCCTGGGGCCTTTTCTAATTTCAGTACTGGTAGTTCCACATCCCCAAACACCCTCAGTCCTGGGAAACCAACACAGATGGTCGTACTACATATTTATGTTTCCAGATTAGTTCAAAGAAGCCTATTCAGCCCTTGATATAGCTGAAATGTATTCCTGGATCGGGTATGGGTTCTGAATCATAGATAAGGTACCATGGTGAGTGGGGGAATTTCAGGGCTAAACAAGGTAAACATGAGATAGCAATATTTTACAATGAGCTTATTAGGCAGCACAAAGACAGGGTTGCATAAGGGAGGTATTCCTTCATATCAGGAGATATGCGGTGGTCATGGGACCACCACCCAGAAGGGGAAGAGAGCAGGGGACCTCTCAGAGGAGAGGAGGGTTAGAGAGGATACTCACAGGTCTTGGCAATGACTCTCAGCAGCAAGGTCAAGAGTCTATGGGCCAGAAAGCTTCAAAGGGCAGTAGCTCTATTGGGGTTTTTAATAGTGAAGAATTTATTTATGCATGGATAGCAGATGTTGGGTGCCATTTTGAGGGATATGCAAAGCAGGAAGCTCTAAATGGCTAAAAATATACTTATTGGAACTACATTTAAAGGAACAGGATGTGTAAGAATTTGAATTTGGTGCTGGCAGGCATCAAACTAAAAACCCTAGCCTGTTACGGAGAAGTAAATAGCACAGGGACCAATATATAGGGCCCAACTTTGACCCATTTGTATTACATATACATTTAGATTTCTAATCATAGGTACCAGAATGAGAATAAGATTCTTCCACACATGGCCATCTGCCTCACCTCCTAACATCCTTGGTTTTTGTTCTTCAAATACCAGTGATGAGGACTAGGGATGTAACAGTGGTAGAGGTCTTGCCTAGTACATATGATGCCCTGGGTTTGATTCTCTGCACTGCCAAAACAAAGCAAAACAAACAGAAAATACCAGTGATGGGCCTCTGACATGACCTGAGAAGAAAGATCTAACAGGAAGTGGAAGGAGATGGTAGTGGTGGTTGCCAGGAGCCAGTTAATGATGGATAGTGAATACTTATGTGGAATGATGGTTCAGGGTTGGGCAGAAAGAAAAATGGAGACAGTGTGTGTGATATGAGGAACACACCATTGTTGGGATAATAGAGAAACTGTAACAGGACCTGTGAGTCAGAATCTTTCTGCACTGTATAAATGGGTATTATAAATAGTTTTAATTTTAATTCAGATTGTCCCCATATCCAACTTTTTTTTTTCAGGGATCTTACACAATGTGTGGTGTCAGTGGGATGTGGTACCCTAACTTTCACTAAGGAAACTCAAAATGTTCTCCTTCACATCTCTTTGCAGGTAGGTGCATGTACTAGTCCATCAGGAACTTGTTATTATAACAAATTATCTGGGGCTGATTAACTTTATGAATAAAAGAGCTTTGTTTTACTTATAGTTCTGGATGTTCAACAACCTGCATCTGGGGATGACCTTCTTACTGGCAGAGTTATGAGGTAGCATGGGGTATCATACGTCAAAGGACAGGAAGTGTGTGTGTATGTGTATTTGTATGTTTTCTGGCTTCTCTCCTTCTTCTTATAAAGCCACCATTATTCAACCAGGGGGGCTGCACTGTTATGAGCTTATCTAATACTAATCTCTTACCAAAGGCTCCACCTCTAAACACCACAGTCAGATTAAGTTTCCACTCACTTACTACTTCACAATGGGGATTAAACATTAACACCTGAAACCTAAGGGGATACACACAAACCATATCAAAACCATAGGAGGCACATGACTCAGTCTAGCCAATCGGATGCTCAGGTCCAAAGTTGAGGGGCAGTTAGAACCTCCTCCATGGTGATGCTGCCCTATGGTGGCAGTACCTATAGTAGCAGAGGTGCTCAGCACTAGCTGTGGCCTCTGGAAGTGGCATCTGCAGGCCCTACATAGCCTGTTCCTATTTACTGGTCTGATTTAATTGTGGTTGCAGCCAGTCAAACTCACATTTATACAACTATACCTAAATTAGCCAAAGTCAGTTTCTGTTGCTTGCAACAAAAATTCTTGATTATGTTATTATCTCTTTTTTTATGCAGAAGCTGTAAATTCTACATATTTCCAGATATATCTTCAAAGATCTGCAAGATTTTGTTCCCTAGATCTGGAAGATTTTGTTTCCTTAAAGACAGATTCTTAGCTGGGCGTGGTGGTGCACACCTGTAATCCCAGTGGCTCAGGAGGCTAAGGCAGGAGGATCGCAAGTTCAAAGCCAGCTTGAGCAACAGTGAGGATCTAAGCAACTCAGTGAGATGCTGTCTCTAAATAGAAATACAAGAAAGGGCTGGGAATGTGGCTCAGTGGTTGATGCCCCTGAGTTTAATCCTCGGCACCCGCCTCCAAGCCGAATTCTTTTCAAGGATTGCAATCCTTGCAATGTAATTATTACAATAATAAATAGTATATTTATCAAACTGTTCTCTTGATGGACAAAAAAAACCCCCATGAATTAGAAGTGTGAAAACCTTTTTATTGACCTAAAGATACAGTAATTTTAGAAAAGTAAAAAGTTGAAATTGCTTTTAATTATCATCACAGCAAGATGCCTGTGAAATTCATATAAATGGATTGAGTGACACCGTTAATGACTCTTCAGATACGTACAAATCTGATCATATACTCTAAAATTTGCAGTGACAAATCAATTTGATATGCTTTGTTCACTTTCTGGAGTGTAGCTTTGCGTTATATTTTGATTGAATAAAACTTCAGATGTGTTCTTGTAAACATTTTTGCCTGGAAAATGCTTTCATTCTGCCTCGTTGTCATCATTTTGCAGGACTGTGGTTGTCAGTCATTTCTTAGGTGGGAGAACATGAGTTGCATCCATTACCAACTGAATGACTTGACTCAAAGGAGTCACACTTGACCTAGATAATTGAAGACCAAACTTTCTGGCCTTAACATTGAGCAAAGACCCTTGATTTGACTGACCCTGACTGTTCTTCCTTTGTAGATGAACACAGTCTCAGAGACATTATGAAGTGTTACTCTACTTCTTCTCTACAGTTAAATTGTCATGTATGGAGGATTATATATGTATGTTTGATTTAATAATAGGATATGAATGATTTCTGCATGATTTCTAATGAACAGTTCATATGTGATCATAAAAGCAAAAATGTGTATCAGTGATAAACTAAAGAGAAACCTTGTAATTTTGAATTTATTTGAGCCCACACCATAGGCTACTGCCTAACACCAACCAGCAGCTCAAACAATAAAGAAAATTACAAAATAAAATTCAATAATCCTCCTGTCTGGACAGGTGGAAGATTCAGACTGGGTTGAAAAAGTGTGGCTATGATTCACTAGATAGAGAAGTTCACTGGTTTTCCAGGGTCTGAGCTGGTCCCTAGTTACCAGGCAAGCCAGAAGTAACTTTTCAGGGCACAGGTGCATCAAGGCTGACAGGCAGACACAGGAGGAACTGGAGCACCTCGGTGGTTATGGGGACTGAAGCTTACCATGTCTGTGGGCCACTGCAAGCTGAGGCTGACGGTTGGCTACCCAGAGGAAGTGGGGCATGTCACAGATGCTGATGGGACCAGAAGCTGGAGGGCCTCCCCCACCTCTGGAGGGATGCAGGCACTTCCGAGTACCACTTGGGCCAAGGCAGCTCCGACAGCTGCACAGGATGAAGGTTGGGTGGTGGGCTTATTAGACAGCCAGTGCTCTGGGACCCTGGGCCTGAAGACAGGGCGTGGGAAGTATACATCTGGGCTGCAATGCAGGTTTGCACTGTCTGGGACTCCTACCACATCGCTGCCTGAGTGGAGAGCTGGAAGGCGGAAAAAATGCCTGGCAATTAAATGTGGAGAAATCTATCCCATGGGCACCTAGTAAAGCAAAGTAGTGAAGGAAGGACATTGTTTTCCAGAAGCCCATTGAAAACACCACCAGAGCCCTCCCTCTCGGACTGTCTCCAGCGCCCTCTACTGGTAAAATACAACATCATGTCCGCTGCTAAAGGAAAACTGAAGGGCCAAAAAAATGTTGAATTTGAAGTTGAAAGGCAATTTACTGATAAAACTACCACAACACTATACTGATTCCTCTGCCTATTTCAGTTATATATTGAAATGGAAAAAACATCCCAAATGTAATGGCTTAATATAATTAAAACCATTTGTTTTCTTTTATGGTTCTAAGGGTCAGTGGAGCCCAGAAGGGCAGTTCTCTGTGTGATGTCATTAGGGGCATTGGGTGTGTGGAGGCTCAACTGGGATATAATTTCCAAAGATTTTTGCTTACACATATGGGATCTGGCTGAGATGACTGGTAGGCTGGACTCAGTTGAGGTGCTAGAAAATTTGTCTGCCCTCCTCTCTTTTTCTCTCTCATCCTGCCTGCCTTTCCGTATCTCTCTGTTGGTTTACATAAGGTAGAGCAAGCTACATGGTTTGAATCACACATGCATCCATAGGAAGTACAATAAGTGACCAGACTATGAACAGTGTTATTGGATTTCATATTTGGTGAATATGTAAAGAACTTGAATAGACATTCTATCTTAGGCCAAATTCATGGATATCTATTATTTTATCACATTGCCACAAGCTAGATTCTTTTTTGATGTATAAACCTTTGCCTTTCATCTAAGAACCTAGGTAATTCTAACAAACCATTTGGGATTTGATCATTTTGTTTTTCCTTTTTCCTTGTGAAACTGTCTTCATTAAGTAAGTGGTATTCATTTGCACTGAGATTGTAATTTTTCTATGATAGATTTATTATAGAATGTGGGTCCAACCTAAGAAATTATTTATTTCCCCACATAGAAAATAATATCTAGTTTTGTGATAAAAAAATAACTTTCCATTTTTGTGGGGGTTATCGGGATTAAACCTAGGGGCACTTAGCCACTGAGACATATCCCCATCCTTTTTTCTTTTTTCTTTTTAGACAGAGTTTCTCAGAGCTTCTGAGTTGCTGAGGCTGGCTTTAAACTTTCGATCCTCTCAGCTACTGGCATTACAGGCCTGAGCTACAACATCTAGCTATCATCCAAATTTTATTGTATAGGTTAAGACTTTTATTTATTCATTCATAATTAAAATCATAAATTTTAGCCAGATGCACTGTGCACACCTGTAATGCCAGCAACTGGGGAGGCTGAGGCAAGAGAATTGCAAGTTTGAGGCCAGCCTCAGCATCTTAGGGAGACCCTCAACAATTTAGCAAAAACCTGTCTCAAAATAAAAGGACTGAGAATGTTGCCCACTGGTAAAGTGCTTGAGTTCAATTCCAAGAAAAAAAACAATAAAAAATATAAAATTACGTATTTGTATCCTACTGAGTTCTAGAATACATTTAATTCAACCTTTTTTATCCTATGCGCTTGACCCTTTTTGAGGGACACTCATTATTCCACGGTAGTCTTTTTAAGCGCTGGCCACTAGGTGGTGCACTGGTTAAACATTAGCTCCACCTCCCGGGACAGCTGGCGATCTCACCTTGCCCCTGAGAGATGCCAATTTTATATCTTGTGCCAAAAGGACAATTTCATTCAGTTGTATTGATTCCAGAATTTGGTTGGCATGGAACTCTTTTTTCTTTCAACCTGATCAATAATTTTATAATGGTCTGTATTGTCCTATAATGAAATGAGTTCCTTGTCCCTGGAGGTGGGCAAGTAGAGGCTGGACGCCACTCGGCAGGGACAAGTTGAAAATAGACATTTTATCTTTATATGCTTTCATGTTTATTTTCCGAAAACAAGGACATTCTCTTACATAACCAGAGTACAAATGATCACATTGTTATCTGACACAGAAGTTGACAAACTATGTCCTGAGAACCACATCATAGCCACTGTCTGTTTTAGTAGGACCCACTAAAAATATTTTTAAATAAGTAAGAACTAAGCAACACATGACAATTAGCAAAATTCAAATTTCAATGTTCATAAATTGAATTTTTCAGAACCCAGCATGCCAATCTGTGTAGACATTGCCATTGCTTACTTTCACGCTGCTAATGAAGAGTTGAGTTGTTGCGATAGAGCTTTCTGAAGTTCTCTCATTTGGTCTATGTAGCCAAAACCTTACTCTCTGGCCCTTTACAAAGCACGTGCAGGTCTCTGATCTATTCTACAAACTATTCAAATCCTGCCAATTGTCCTGCCACTTTCTTTGGTTTGGTCTAGAATCCAACCTAGTTTCTCAACATCTGTACACTTCAGTTTCCTCTTCATGAAATTAAGACATTTGTAGTTCCTTCCCATTCCATTTTTGTGATGATTAAATAAATCTTCTGGAACAATGCTTAGCATAGAGAATAAAACACATTAAGTATTGGCTATTGGCATTATTTCAATCTTAGTATTACTTCTCATTGTAAATAGATACACATAAATACACACACACATAAGCAATATGTATTCTCACTTCAAAATTTAAATACTACAAATGCAAAAGAGAAGGCTGTGAAATGGAAGTCCCCCTTCCCCCAACTCTCTCCAGAAATAACTGCTTTGAAATTACTGTAAACAACTCCATAGTAGAACATCGTGTTTACCCAGAGTCCTGTCATGTGCCGTTGTTTCCAATCTTTTGTTGTTACAATGGCAAAAAATATTCTTGTGTTTCTGTATGGAATAAATTCCTAAAAGTAAAGCTCTAGGGTCAAAGAATATGAATGTCTTTATTTTTGAGAGTTGTTACCAAATTTCTCATTTAAGAAATTATTCCAAATTACAGTTGCACTACCAATATGTGAAGGTACCTGTTTCCTCCAAATATGGGATTATTATTTTAGGGGTTGATAAACTATCATTTTACTGTCAATGTCTGTTATTATTAGTGAAGATGAACTTCATTTACTATGAAGAGGCAATTGTGGGATTGGAGACGTGGCTTAGTTGTAGAGCACTTGCCTAGTATGTACAAGGCCCTCAGAGTTTGCTGCTCAACACCACACACACACACACTCTAAGAATCAATTGTGTTTTCTTTATGAACTCTCTGTTCCTATCCTTTGCTCAATTTTTAAGAAAAAATGGACATTTTCTAATGATTTCTAGACCTTCAAGATTAAGAAAATTACCCCACCTGTGATAAAAGTTGTATTTTTTTCCCATGCTGTCAAATGTCTTTCAACTTTGTTTATGACTTTTTAAAATCCTATGCACTTTAACATAAAGAATCTTCATATAATATTTTATGAACAGCTCCAAACTGGCATCAAGTTCTCTGTTGATAAATATCTTGGCTCTGTGACCTCTTTTTGGGTCTGTGGCTGATTGATTCTTTATTGGAATCATTGTCAAGCAGGTAGTGGAGTGGAGTCCAAAAAATCTGGGCTTTGGTCTTGATAAGCCTGGGTTGAATCTTGCACTTACTGGCTCAGTTTTCTTACCTGTAGAATGGGAAGTGTAAGGTAGCAGAATATGCCACCCTAAAGCATACCTCTTTGGCCTAAGGATTATTTTGAGCTGAGACCACTTGAAAAATAGCAAATGAAAGTGGAGGCTGTCTCTGAACTCCCCAAATCTGCATAAAGATGGAGCTTCTTAAAGGAACTGGATTGCCATCAAGCCCCTCTCCAGGAGTTTCACCTGCAGGGAAGATGGTTTTATCACAGGAGAGGTGGCTAGAAATCTATACCAACTCAAGTGAACTTTGTCACATACTAAGGATGAGGTGCAGAATATGCTACCCCTTCCCCTGTTATAAACTCTCAAATCTCACTGCATTTTAGGTTATTCAAATTTTCCCTCTGATGCCTCTGGGCACATAATAATTTGGTGGCTCTCCAACTTTGCTGCACTGGAGGATTTATATGACATTCATAAGGAACTTCTTACAAAACTATGATCAGGCAGGCACAGGCAATACCACACATTATAAGAAGCTTTGTCTGCAATGCTATGGAGGGCATGAAGATGAGGTACTTTGAGGGAACAGCCCAACTGTCTCAAAGTACAAACAATGTGAAGCCTGTACACTGTCTCTTAAAAGTGATATGCCCCAACCAAAACATAAAACACAGAAAGAAGAAAGGGTACTTAAATGAAGATGCAAATGGATTTATGGAATAGCTAAAAAATCACACAGCTGGTTCACATGGGGATATTATAGCCACAGGCAGACAGGAAGTAAGGAAGAAAATTACAGTTGTTTTAAAGAAAGACCATCCACAGGAAGGAAGACAAAAATATAACATCGAGAAAAATGCAGGGGCTTGTTTCCATTAGAGAAAACCTGGACATGGAATTGCAGAGTGCCCAGATGCCCTTGCAAATCAAGATCTGGGCACTGGAACATGTTGTCTGTGTGGATCCACAAGCGCAAAATAACCAAGTGCAAGGCCCATCCATTGGTGAATGTCTTTTTGTAAAATGTCTTGTTTGTGGAAAAATGGTACAGCTGCTGTCCAGACCTTGTCATGATAATCCCAAAGGACTCTGCTGATGGTGGTGATCATAAACTGTGAGACCCTGTGGAACATTTTAAGAAAGGCCACCCTGAAAGTCATAATTCAGATCATATGGTCCTAGTGGGTCACCTGATAAAAGGAATGAGTGCAGAATGTTGGATACACCTACACCACAGAAACCCAAACCAAAGATACTCAAAATCATTCATTTTTAATAACGATTAGTACTCTTGTTAGTGGCCACCTCATTGTTATTTTCCAAACTGGGCCTGCTTCACAGGTAAGCACTGGGCTCCCTTGGCGCTAAGCCTGTATCATAGATACCAATATGATATGGGTGTCAAAAACAGTCGTCCTTCAAGGAGTACTTCTATCACTGTTTAGAGAAAATCACTGAAGAAAAATATAAAATGATTAAATTGGATTCTCTGAAAGAACATAATAGAGAACTTAGAAGTTAGTAGTTATATACTTGATTATAACAATCACCTTTTTAA
This sequence comes from Xerus rutilus, assembly GCA_028644305.1. Lineage (NCBI taxonomy): Eukaryota > Metazoa > Chordata > Mammalia > Rodentia > Sciuridae > Xerus > Xerus rutilus. The sequence goes on from CM053399.1 coordinate 119,238,813, forward strand.
AAGCAGAATCATGCATTAATGTGATCCACTCTTAAACAAAGTGTACTACTTGGCATTTGGAAATGAATCTTTGGTTATATTGCTTTCTAGATCCAAAGTAATAATTTACTATTACTACTACTATTTACTATTACTACTATTATTAGACATTTATTTTATGTTGTCATAAAATTTCTATTTTTTGAATATTGATTAAAATGCATTTTCTATTTTTAAAAAATTCATACATTTGTTCATCTTTTCTCCTGCTAATCTGCCTGCTGTCATTTATTTCATTGATTCAGCTATCAATCCTAAGAGGGTAGAGAGAAAGTCTTTCTTCTACAGGATCAGAATCTACCTCATAGGGTGATTTTAAGGATGAGAGACAATGGTGCACAGGGCCAGAAGCAAGGCCAGATATGTCATTCCAACTGCAAACAGCCACAGATCTACGTGACTCTTTTCTCTGTTTGTCCACATAAATCTGCCCTTGTGCCTATTTCTGTATGCAGGTTATACCTGCTTACTCACTTGGCCCATGGATGGCTCAAGACAGCTACAGTCAATAGGAAAGAGCCCTGAATTCACCTGAGTAAATGCCCTCCATGATTGATTTTCTGTGAAGCTGCATGACATTCTTTTTCCCTAAAATATGTATATTTTTAGTTGTGGATGAACCTTTATTTTTATTTATTTATTTTTATGTGGTGCTGAGAATCAAACCCAGTGCCTCACACATGCTAGGCAAGCGCTCTACCACTGAGCCACAACTCCAGCCCTGCATGACATTCTTGATATAGCTCAAGTAGCATTTGAAGTTTCAAATGAAACTTTTTTTTTTGCCTTTAAATTTTTTTTTATTTTTTAATTTGTTCTAATTAGTTATACAGGACAGTAGAATGCATTTTGATACACTATACAGAAATGGAGCACAACTTCTTATTCCTCTGGCTCTCATTCCTCTGTCATGGTGCAGAGTTACTTCGGTTAGGAGTGAAACTTTTTTGAAGCTCATTTCCAAAGTATGAATCTTTACTTGTTCATATGCTTGTTCAGGCTGGAGACTTTTTATTTGACCCACCAGCTCTTTATTCATTTGATTTTCTTTACATAATTTAAAATGTGCCCTCATTTTACTCCTTTAGGCTAGTGAATCGGAATCTCCAAGGAGCAGGGCCTACGAGTCTTCATTGTGAACCCACGCCCCTGGTGACTCTCATGGTGACTGATTAGTCCACCTCATCTTTATCTTACTTTTTGTAGAGGTGGTCTTCTCGACTGACTATTGCTCATGCTGAATGTTGTAGTTGGAATAGCTTTGTGAGAGTCTTGAATAAAAAATAAATTCCTTTTCTTCTTCCAAGCTCACCTTGAAAATGGTCACAGTGTGCTTTGTGCTCCATAATCCTGCCCACTGAGTACCCTGCACACCCCAGTTTCCCCAAGTAAGCACCCTCAACCCTTGTAAATCCAGTATATTCACTTACCTACCTGTGCTCCTCACCTATCATCCCAAATCATGAGTTCCTCAGAGGAATGGACGTTGTTTTTAAACCCCAGAACTAACCTGTGTCCAATATCTAGTGTGCACTTGATGAAAGTTGCATGAGTAGATATTATTTAAAATTTACCAACCTGTGATTAGTGAATTAAATATGATTAAGTAGGACATTGTTTTGTACTTTCTGCATGGACAGAGTCCTATCTTTAAAAAAAAAAAGTAGCTATTTTTAAATTTGAAATTGTGCCAAGACATGAAAACCAACAGAAAACAGCCATGTACACTCCAGGGTAACCTGACTGATGATTCACAATGTATTTTGGATTCAATTATGCCGTGTTAAATAGTCTACAGCACCACAAACGACATTAAATGAAGATTTTATGTGCATTTATATTGACTTTATTTAATCAGGTCAGTAATTTTATATGGAAAATGAAGATTTTGTTTAACTTTCTACACAATGAATTTTCCCCCTGTAAGTTACAATAAAAATATCCATCCATAAGAGTTTGCAGAATCGTCCTGGATGACATAAAAAAATCTATTACTAAGCTTAAACAAACAACTTAAACTAGAAAAGTTACTAGAAAAGTTATTCAGGTCTTAAGAATACTACCAGGGCTAAGTTGAATGCTTGACAGGATATTGCATATAAGCATTATCCCTGTTTCTGGTGCTATTTACTTATATTACTGTTTGTGAATACTGTATCTATATGAAAATTGACTTTGACATCAAAATGTACACCCTTAAGGAATATAGAATGTAGGATCTTGCAAAGGCTAGAAGCAGCTGTTGGCTATTAGAAGGACTTTCACCTCATCTGAGTTCCTAAACTCACATTTGGGTAGACACCATGTAACCAAGTTTCCTTGGCAGAGACTGAGTGAGCAGGGAGCAATTGCCAGCACTATAGAGAAATGGGGATAAATTTGGTGGAGCATCTTTGATGTGGCTCAGGAATCAGAAATACTAGAAATACATACCAAGACTGGTAATGGGATTTACTGAGTTACTTAATATCCCACAAAAAAACTTTTTTTGAATAAGACCAAAATTTGTTCCTTGTTTAGATGTAGCATGTATACAATTAAATCCAAAAGTAGGGAGTGAAGTTGTAGCTCAGTGCTTGCCTAGCATGTTTGAGGCACTGGGTTCAATCCTCAGCATCACATTAAAAAATAATAATAAATAAATAAAATAAATTTCTAAAAATTTTAAAAAATCTTAAAGTGTTTCTACCACTGGGGGGAAAAACTGGGCAAATTACTGCTGAATTAACGTGACTATGTAAAAGTGGTATTTACACTATAGAAGAATCATGTTTTTAGTTTTGTAGGTATGGTATTAGTTATATAAACTTTTCTAATGCAAGGTAATATGAAGGAGTCTCATTGGAGCCCCAGGAATGAATGTCATAATGAGAAATCTATCCCCTTTCCTGGTTTATTTATAATATTTGGAATAAATTTTTAAAAATATAGGCTTTAAATAAGACTCAATAATTATAAGGCTCTATCGTAAGAGCATAATTTGTTTTAATTCTGGGTTTGGGGAAAGGGCATTGTACTAGGTAGGAAGCATATAATGCTCTTCACTTTGTTTAATATTCCTAGATGCCTACCACAGATCAGCTCCTGTTCATATAAACCTTAGGTGGGACATCTACACATTTTTCATTATCATAAAGTTCTAATGTCCTGAAAATTAAAAGTAATCAAATGGATAATTGGATTAAGATTAGAAAATGGAGTGTTTTCAACAGATAGCATTTTTAATAATATTTCTTTAATGAGATTTGTCCTTCATTTTAAAGTTCTAGCAGATTGACATCTGAGTATGAAATTTTCAGCAACTGTGGTATAGTGTTGGATAGAATAGGCCATTGCAAAGGAACCTGTCCTGTTAGTATCAACAGCTCATGGACACCCAGTACTTGCCCCGATTTACTAAAAATTCCACTCTACATAACAATGGTGTATGGAATTTGTTTCTCTTCTAATAAAATGGAAGCAATGATAACATCACACAGTTATAAATTAAGATAATTTTAAAATGCACCAAAATACAGCTATTTATGCCATGTAGCTATATAATATTCCTAAGAGACTTTAAATCTTTAATACTCAACTTCTGTCAAACACTTTGAAGCACAAAACTATATTTTAAAAGCATATGGCATTCAATTCCTGACACCTATCCCCAAAATAAAACAAAGCACAATAATAACACATCTGTGAAATGCAGATTCCATCAAGTGCAAATTTCCAAAACACAAGGTCAATCTAGAAACACATTTTAAAATTCAGTAAGTTTATGCTCAGCATATAATTTTCAAACACAATCTGAAGTGATTTTTCCAACATTTGTTCACAGTCTAAGTTTTGCTCCCTCATACAAATATGGTCACTGGTTAATTTTGAGTTCCCTAATTTTCACACTTGTGAGCTCAAAATATCTAACCTTGTAGGAATATATTTGTTCTCCACATTTCCACATAGGAAAAAGATTTCACTTCAATCTCATAATAAGCATACTGTCAGCAATAATATCCCCTTCTGCTTGATCTTGAAGTAAATCTGAACAGCTCAAAAGGGAGACATTTTCATGAAATTATGAAACCTCCCAACCAGAGTTGGGAATTAGTGCACTTCCTTCAAGCAGTTTACCAAGTGAATACTGTAACTAGACACAGAAAGAGATAGTCATCCCAAGAACAAGGTACTGTTTGTGACTTTCCAACCACGCCTGGGCACAAGGGAGATGCAGAGCCATGTCATCCCAGGAGAACTTTGCAGACGCCCAAGGGTCTTACACTGAGCTGGAAAATGGAACCACCTGCTTGCCACCCACATAAACCTCCTCAATATTTCGATCATCTCCTGAAAGAAAAATCAAAAAATCATTTATAAAGTGTTTTGTGTCAACAATTATTTTAATTGCCATGGAGAAATTTAAAACAAAATACTTTCAATAAAGGAAACACAAAAGAGCTGACTTTTTCCCCCCTCTCAGATTGTTTTATAATCTGGCCAGGATAACATGATCAGCAGAAGATGCCACAGCTAATTTAAGATTAGAGTCTGGATTCTGCAACCAAGGTGGAAATCACATGAATTGACCCCCATTCCCGTCCTTTCAGCTCAAGTGCTTGGTTTTCATCTTTAACCCCAGTTGAAAAAGAAAGTTATCTTTATTTCGCATGGTGAGATGTACAATTTTCAGAAACTAAGCTCCACAAGAAATAACACAGTGTCTCTCCCATCTCAAGTTCACTCAATATTGAGCTCACTCAGTGGAAGGAGAGGCAGAGGAGAATCTTCTGCATTATCGTTTCTCTCAGTGAATAGAACTGAACATGAGTACATTGGAAGCACATGTGGTCCAACTACAGACTTCACACACATACCACAAAGTAGAGCAGACTATGGGTACAGATGAGTGTAAGAGGTTTATACATGAAATTTATTCTCTTGTGGGCTTCCATTCTTAGCTTGGGATTTGTGACTATATGTTCTGGGGGGTCATGTGTATTTCAAACAGTACCTTTATATATGGTACTACAAACGGACTTGATGCTGAGGAGTATTTTAAAAAATTAATCAAGGCAAATTAACACACACAGAATTTAAAATATAACAAACACAGAGAGCCACACCCAAGAAAAAGACGAAAGACTCATTGAGCATAGAAATGTATATCTACCTACCTAGATAGAGGAACTTCTGGATAACAGCCTAAAATGGAAAATAAAGGTAATAAGAAATAGTATTTTGTATATTTAATAAAGGAAATTAACAGGAAATAGTGTTTGGTAAAGCCCAGAAATTGAAATGTATTTCTCAAAAGCAAAATCCACTTTTATTAATTAAAAGAAAATGTCTTTTCAGGGAAAAGAAAAGCATCAAACAAATTAAAAACACAACCTGTTGGCTATTAACAAATGTTTGTTTATTGCTGGAAAGTTCTTGATATACAAAGTTCTTGATATACAATTATTTGCAGGAAAAGCATTATATGAACTAAAAAAATTAATTTAATGAAATATTCAAATATTATAAGAGGTGTATGAGATAAGAAAAATGACTAGATGAATGGGATTAAGCCCTATTCCCAGAAATTCCCTCTACTAAAAGAGTAAAAGAATAAATAATATGAAAATAATGATGGAATCAGGATACATTACCCCAGAATCGAAGGCAGGAAGGTCACAATGACCTTCCTCTTACCCTTCTTTCCTAAAACTGATCCTAAGGCCCTCACGTCCAAGGTGCCTTCCTACTACCCAGAGGAAAGAAGCATCCTTGAAAGGATCCCAGAGAAGACACTGCACAAACAGGCCCTGTTAAGCTCCCCCGAGTTTGGTACCATGAGAACATCCTCTTTTCCCAACTTTTCTTTCTTCACCAGCCTAGCACACAAACACTCAGGTTAACCTGCTTCTTTGGGTCTTCATTTCATTATGGAGACTCTGTGTCATAAATTAGTTTGTATGCTTTTCTCTGGCTGATCTGTCTTTTGTTTTAGGAAACTCCGCCTTGATCCTAACATGGCAGAGGAAAGATCTTTTTCCTCCCCTATAATAACAAATGATACAAATTTCAAATAATCCAACATTTTCTTTTAAAAACTTCTTTATATTTATTTTCACATTTACTTTCATAAGTAGATCAATTTATAAATGACAATAGTTAATTCTTTTCTAAAAACTATCTTATAAACAATAATTATTAAAGTAAGATAGATTTGTTTATTTTATTCATAGGAAAACATATTATAAGAAGAATAAAACTCATTTTTGTATAAAATTTAAAAAATTGTCAAGCCCAAAAGCTTCTTCACAGCAAAGAAAACATTCAAGAACATAAAGAGACAGCTACAGAATGGGAGAAAATCTTTGCCACCTGTAACTCAGATAGATCATTAGTGTCCAGGATATGTAAAGAACTCAAAACACTTAACACCAAAAAAACAAATAACCCAATCAATAAATGGGCAAAGGAACTGAATACTTCACAGAAGAAGAAATATGATTGGTCAACAAAAACATGAAAAAAATGTTCAACATCTCTAGCAGTTAGAGAAATGCAAATCAAAACTACATAGAAATCCCATCTCACTTCAGCCAAAATGGTAATTATCAAGAATACAAGCAACAATAAGTGTTAGTGAGGACTTGGGGGAAAAGGCACACTCATACATTGCTGGTGGGACTGCAAATTGATGCAACGACTCTGGAAAGCAGTATGAAGATTTCTCAGAAAACTTGGAATGGAACCACCACTTGACCAGTTATCCCACTCCTCAGTTTATACCCAAGGACTTAAGATCAACATACTACAGTGACACAGCCACAGCAATGTTTATAGCAGCTCAATTCACAATACCTACATTATGACCAATCTAGGTACCCTTCAACAGATGGATAAAGAAAATGTGGTATATATATGCAATGGAATATTAGCCATAAAGAACAATGAAATTATGGCATTTGCCAGTAAGTGAATGAACTGGAGAATATCATGCTAAGTGAAATAAGCCAATCCCCAAAAAGGCCAAATGTTTTCTCGGATATGTAGAGATGCTAATCCATAATAAGGTGGGGTGGTTAGGGAAGAATACAAGTACTTTGGATTAGACAAAAGAGAATGAAGAGAAGGAAGAGGGAATGGGAATAGGAAAGATAGTAGAATGAATTGGACATTACTATCCTATGTGCATATATGATAACATGACTGATGTAATTCTACATCATGTATAGTCAGAAGAATGAAAAGTCAAATTCCCTATACGTATGATATGTCAAAATACCTTCTACTACCATGTATAACTAATCAGAACAAATTTTTAAAAAGAAAAAGAAAAAGAAAACTGACAGAGCATAGTGGTCAAGAGCCCAGCCTCTGGTGGTCAGAAAGTCTTTCAAGTTTGAATTCAAATTTTGCCTGTTAATTACTGGCCACAAGTCATTATGTAAATCACTTAATTTTCCCTTGGCGTCACTGCCCCTATAATTAATATGGTAATATGAATAGTACCCTCTTCTCTTGGAGTTGTTCTGTTGATTAAAGAAAATTATGTACGAAAGGGCTTAATCTCATGCCTACCTAGCACATACCAAGTGTTCAATTAATACTAATTATGTATGGCTGCTTATAGACAAATAGACTCAAAGATACTAACACATTCAAATGCACATATTTTGCTAATTATAATTATTCTTAACATTGCTATCATAAATGGGATATTATCAAAGGGATCAAGCTTCTCTTTAAGTGTCTCCAGCACTCCATTAAAATGTTTCAGTTTCTATTTACTTTTCTACAAGGAAGCTATTGTGACTTCTTTATGAAATAAATGTCTTTTGATTAACTTTCTCTTACTTACCTCGGAAATATCACCAACAAAATCCCCATAAAACAGATCCATGGGAGAGTCAGATGCCTTGGGGTTGATCAAAAGGGCATCAAATTCCTTGCCCACTTCAAAGTTTCCAGTCTCACTCTCCAGTCCCAGGACTGCAGAAGGGAATAAGTTTAAACCCAGTCAGTACTGCAAGCCATCAGACCATGCTACTGTCCCTTGCAAGGATAGAATCTGACAAAATATCACTAGAAAAAAAATTCGTATTCAATAGCAGGACAGAAAAGTGCTCTCATCCCAACAGGTCTCAAGACTCCTACTTACAGAAAGCAGAGTAAGTACAGAAAAGCAAAATGTGAGAATAAAAATGGTGTCGCCCCTCCCCCATCACCATGATCATAATTCTGATGATATCATTTGATTTCAGCTCTGGCAGTGCACGTCATAGCCAGCTGGTCTGTGCTTTTTATCTGTGGCTCTAAGAATAGACATAATACCTACGAATACCTAAGAATTGTCATAATACTTATTTTCTTCTTCCCTTCTCTCCCCGCCCCAAAGCTCCAACACCTTTTATTGTCCTTTTTGTTTTTTATGTTCCATGAAACAACTAACAAGATTTATTTTCATGGCAGTGAAATGAACCTCTAATAAATGAAAAATAATTATTCTTTTGCATATTTTTCAATGCAGATATCTTCACCATAATTTTATGCCTTTGAATAGAAAATAACTCACTTCTCAAGTGAACAGATCCTCATAACTCAAAAGAACCAATGATTTGAAAGCAGACCATTCTCTTTATAACCTAAAAGATTTTCTGGTGGCCAAAGAAGAATGACTTTCTAAAATAGGGCATAGGTTAAAAATGTCTGTTGACTGGACTCACCCCAAGCTATAATTCATGTACTATGATTATTAAATGCCAGGGTAGAACACTTCTTATTTCTATGATTTAGTCTCAAAAGATGGTGATAGTTGGATTTCCTGATCAATGAACGTGTTAAATCTAAATCTCCTTAAAACTTTTAAATGAGTAAAGATATACACTGAAGTGGCATATGCAGCATACATACAAGTAAGGTTAATTGGGGTACAGCATTATCTACTTCAATTTTTGCATGTGTTTTTGGCATTCTGTCACTGTTGCCCTGTAGTCTGCTGTGGCAATAGTGGATAGATCTTCCCGGCTAGGCAAAATCTGATATGTGATATTTCTGTGCACAAAAATCCAGAAGACTTGGCAATTCTCAAAGTGCTGACTTAGAAATCTTCCTTGTTCTTAAAAGATTAAAGAACAATTTTTTTATTCTCAAAGAAAAGAATTCTTTAGAGATCACATCTTTTCACAAGAGAGGGGTGTGAAAATAATTAGAAATGTTAAAAGCAATTGGTGACTTCTACTAATTGTCAAGGGAAGGCCTGAATCTGATAGAAAATCAGTGGAATTATCTCCTCCTTCACTGCTTACACACCACTTCTTTTTGCCCTTGACAAAGAAGCATAAGAAGTATGATTTTTCAATGGCTATGTGCAACATAAAATTGTTGTGTGTTTAACAGGCCAGATAACCAGTTACATTTGCCTGAGTCCATGCAAGTTTGATAAAATAACTGGGCCAGTCATTAGAACACAAAGAGTTCAGGAAGGATTAACCAAAAAAGACACAATTGCTTTTGATGAATTTATAAACAGTACATTTAGATTGTTGCAGGTGGACCCAGATGGGCTGGTGAGCAACTCAAATGCATTTCAGGAAATGCAATTTTGCTGTCTTCGGAACAAATGTTGGCTCTGTGAATATGGTTTATACACATTTGTTGTTGTTGTTCTTGTTGTTGTTGTTGTACTGGGGACTGAACTCCAGGGCACTTAACCACTGAGCCACATCCCCAGCCCTTTTTTGTATTTAATTTAGAGACAGGGTCTCACTGAGTTGCTTAGGGCCTCGCTAAATGGCTTTGAACTCTCGATTCTCCTGTCTCAGCCTCCAGAGCCACTGGGATTACAGGCCTGCACCACCACACTTGATCCTGATACACATATCTTGATCTTCATGAGAGTGAGTATCAAGGCTGTGGCAGGGCTGGGAATATGCCACAGGGATCCACTCATCTCATTTAGCCAAGACTATAGTAGAGACACAAGCTAAGGAGAAGAAATTCCAGAACAGTAAGCCCAGTGGTCTAGAAACACAGTTTTAAAAGCTACACTGTAAGGCAGAAAGGATTTGGTAGGCATCCCATGATGGCTTTATCAGAACAGGATCCTGATGGGGCAATAACAAAGAGCCTGGAATAAAAATGCATCATTTATACACTCATACATTGCTGGTGGCACTGTAAATTGGTGCAACCACTATGGAAAGCAGTATGGACATTCCTTAAAGATTTGGAATGGAACCACCATTTGATCCAGCTATCCCACTCCTCAGTCTATACCCAAAGGACTTAAAATCAGCATACTACGGTGACTCAGCCACATCAATGTTTACAGCAGCTCATTTCACAATCTAAACTGTGGAACCAATCTAGGTACCCTTCAACAGATGAATGGATAAAGAAACTGTGGTATATATGCACAATGGAATATTACTTAGCATTAAAGACAATAAAATTATGGCATTTGCAGGTAAATGGATGGAGTTGGAGAATATCATACTAAGCAAAGTAAGCCAATCCCAAAAAACCAAAGGCCAAATATTCTCTCTGATAAATGGATGCTGATCCATAATGGGGGGAGGGGTGTGGGGAGAATGAAGGAACTTTGGGCAAAGGGGAGTGAGGGAGGGGGAGGGGACATGGGAGCAGGAAAGATGGTGGAATGAGATGGACATCATTACCCTAGGTACATGTATGATGATTGCACATGTGGTGCAACTCTACATCTTGCACAACCAGAGAAATGAAAAGTTGTGCTCCATTTGTGTAAAATGAATCAAAATGCATTCTGCTATTGTGTATAAGTAATTAGAACAAATAAAAAAATAAAAATTAAAAAAGATGACAATGTTTTAAAATTTTTAAAAATGTACCATTTAAATTCAGCTTGTTTGTATCATGAAAATTGATGATAGAACAACTCAAACTCAGACATGCAAATACAATGATGATGTGGGTAAGAGAGTGTCATGTTTAAAAGAATGGCTTAAAACTTGGAATTTTTAAAAAATGAAACCACAAAGCTTAGAGCAGTGCAGAGAAGAGAACCACTACTTGTTTTTCTTAAAATGCTCTTTATGGCACTCATTATAGCACTGAACCTTCAAAGAAGAACTGAAAATTGTTCTTCCTAGGATACTCTTGGCCTTGATCTCACTCCATTTCTAAGGCTCAGGGAATCTATTGTAATCTACATCTCTACATTCTTATCTATATATTTTAATTTCTCACCAGCTTCCTATGTTTCATGCTATTTTCATTATCATCCATTCAAATTACACTATATTTCTAAAGTGACTTAAATTACTAATTCTATTTTTTCCATAAAAAGACAGTTACACATGAGAAACAAGAAAAGCTAATGAATATTTGCATATCAACCATTTTTTTACATCTTTCTCCTTTTAAAGAGACTTTGAGTTAGTAGCATACTTAAATATGTAAACCAAATGCATGGTCTAGGTGGGAATTTTTATAGGCAGATATAATGGAGAGTAGAATTAAGAATGTGAACTTTGGCATTAGATTTTTTGGATTCAAGTCATGGCAGGTTGTAGCTTGACAGCTGTGTAAGCCTGTACAGTTTCCTTATTCATAAAATGGAATGAATAACAGAGGTTATAAGGGTCCAATAGCAACCTAATAGGGTGTGTTGCATGGTGCCCATCATGGGTAGGAGCTCAGCAAGTCTTGGCTATGGCTTAGTATTATGGAAGTATTATCACTCAGACCAAGAAAAGCAAGTATTTGATTCAATGGAACAATGGATTATTTTAAAGAACTTGAACGCATGTGACCAATGCAAATATCCACAATTGCATATCACATATCTATTCCATCAGACAGTGAACTCATTGAAAAACTGATTTCTCTGCCACATACTTGAACATATACTTCGCTGGATATATGCCCTGTGAGATGTGACAGTATGCAGACTGGATTCCCCTGATTCCACTATCATGCACCTTCACATTGCATCCAAGGACACAGACTGGATGCATGGTTGCATGTTGTGAGAGAGAAATAAAACAGTCATTACCTTGGCTTCCTCCAAGAGTGGCTAGTCTGAAGACTTCTTTGAGGGTGAGGCTTTTCTCATTTACCTTATTAATTAAAAGGATATTGGAAACCATCATCGCTCTTCTGATCGCATCAAGCATGGATGACGAATAACCACCGGCCACATCTGCAGTAGGCAAAACAAAGCCCAAACAGTAACTTTACCAGGATAAATGAAATAATAGATGTACAAGGTTGTCTTTTGTTTTTAGTGATATATCCCACCTTTAATAAACTTAAAGAAGTCTTATCTATAGAGATACAAACCAACATTGAAAAGAATTAGAAACCTCCTCTTAGGTTCCTAGAGCTGTTCTGACAAATTGCCACATGTTTTATGGCTTAGCACAGCAGAAATTTCTTCTCTCACATTTTCAGAGTTCAGAAGTCTGAAATCACAGTGTTGGCAGGGCCGTTATACCTACTAAAGCTCCCGGGGGAAATCATTTCTTGCTTTTTCCAGCTTCTGGTGGCTACTGGCATTTTGGTTTACAGCAGTAAAATTCAAATCTTTGCCTCCACCTTCAAAAAGTCCTCTTCCCTCTGTTCTCTGTGTCTTTCCTTTTCTGCATTGATCAATGGATTTAGGACCCACTCTACTTCAGAATACATTCATCTTGAGAAGTTTACATCTATAAAGACCTTTATAAGATCATATTTACAGGTTCTGGTAGACATCTTTTGGGGGCCATGGTTCCATTTACTTCAATACCCAAATGATTAATAAAAATAACAGAAACATCCCTGAATATACTCTAAACTCTCACAGAAATTGTTCAAATATGCCTGCATAGTTGTAAAGATGATTTAAAATAAGTGCACAATTTTATATTCAAAAAAATGTCCTAACTTTATTCTAGTCCAGATGATAACTTTAGGAAATTAAATAAAATTACTTTTTTATGATAATTTTGCAGAAAGAGTTTTAGAATGAACATATATTTGGGGAAATTAGTATAATAAACAAGCATTGCCGATGCAATGACAAGAGAGATTTTTAGTGATTTAAATAAAGTCTCTAATCATAATTAAATTGAAACACTGTATTCAAAAGAAACATATATGGAAGTTATTAAATGAGTCTGTATAACTGTCAAGCAAGTTAGCAAGTTTTATTAGAGTAAAATACATTTATAGCTAATAAAATACACTTCATATCTTAAGAGTTCCTTCTGTCATTTCTAGGTAGACATATATAATTGTTAATGCCTATATATACTGCAAAGATCAAAAGTAACTGCCTATTTAATAGTAATTATAGATTGCAGCTCAATTTTATGTTCAACTGCCTTACATGTCCTTAGGTAAACTTGTAAAGAATTTTTTTAGAAAATGCTTTTCTTTTACCAGAACAGTATTGCCAAAGGATGGCTCAGTTCCCTGAAATGTTTTATTACATTCATTTATTAGTCCATGTTAATAGACAGTAATCTTCAATTTTGTACATTAAATGTTAATTAAAAAGAAATAAATTAATTTTAAATAAAGAAAATCAATGTCGAATACCTAATACTAGTCAACAGTTGTTATTCTATGTCAGGAATCTTTCTAAGAAGATCACATATGCTTAACTTATTTATCTTCAAAGCAGTCCTATAAGGTGTCTACTGTCATCATCTCCATTTTAGAGACAAATACCAAAGCACAGTGATGAGGTAACTTGCTACTCATTCAAGGTGTCTGTGACAAGGTAACTTGCCACTCACCAGCCAATGGCAGAGAAATTGAACCTGGCCTGTTCTTAACATTCACATAGGAATCCCTCTCCAAAACAGAGGTTCTCAGTCCTGGCTCTCTGTCAACTTCTACACAGACCTCTTGAAGCCCCTTTGTGAAACTGCTGACTCAGGATCTATAAGGATTAAACAGGAATCTGGATACTTTATTTATTTTTTAAAAAAATAAAATTATGTATACTTATGGAATATAGTGTGACATCTTTTGTTTTGTTTTAAGGAAAACTTTTTTTGTTTTTGTTTTGATTTTTCAGTGCTAGGGATGGAATTCAAGGCCTCAGGCAGGCTAGGCAAGTGTTCTATCATTGGAGGGGTTTCTCCAGCACCTTCCAGATGCCCAGGTAAAGGCCCTGAGAAAGGAGAATAGTGAGAGAATCAAAGGCTGAGCTTTTGCAAAGTGAACACAAAGAAAACAAGGAGGGATCAGAAGAGATTTTTCCAAGGGATGCTATACTGATGTATAGCATCCAAGAGGGGCACATTAGGGAGGGAATAATAGGTTTTGAGAAAGCATGGAATCTGGATTGGGTTCCACAGGAGATCAAAGAACAAGTGCTTTGAGAGTAATGGACCAACCAAGTCAGGATGGGCAATCATCACTGCAAAATGATACACTGGCTCCATGCAGGTCACTAGTTTTAATGAATTTATATGTATTGTTTATGTAAATTTGTTGTATAGTTTCAATTTTTTCCTTTAGATTACTGTTTTTGGGTTATTTACTATGTTTGCTTTGACTTCCATGTATCTTTCATATTTTAGACAGGAGGCATTCTCCTACATAATTCTGTAAGTAGTTATCTTTAATACAAGTTGAGCATTCCTAATCCAAAAATCTAAAATTTTAAATGCTCTCAAACATGACGACACCACAATGGAAAATGCCACACCTGACCTCATGTGATAAGCTACCGTCCCGGCACACTAAATCTAGTGTCTAAAATTACATTCAGTCTATGTGTATAGATTGTATATGGAACATAAATGAATTTTGTGTTTAGACCTGGGTCCCTTACCCAAAGTATTTTATTATGTATATGCAAATATTCCCAAATTCTTTTTAAAAAATCTGAAATCCAAAACACTTCTGTTCCAGAACATTTTGGATAAGGGATACTCAACCTGCATTTTTATATTGCAAAATCAAAAGCAAAATACGATATGCAACTCCCTTTTTTCTGAGACAAGAAGTTATATACACTTACAATATTGCTCCCGCTTGCCAAGTATATCTTATACAGAAGCTACAACTTGGGTTTTGATAACAAAGTCAGAAGACAGAAGAATTTTTAGTACTTGGGAAGTTCTTTCTTGCAGAGCATATATTATTTAAATTTTTATAATATATTGAAGACATACAAATGATATAAAGAAAATATAAAACCAAAACTGAAGGATCTGACAGTTTCAAAAACAAGTATCATGTATTCAGGACTCAGGAGTCTCTTTCTGATTTATGTCACCATTCTGATAATTTTTTAATATACATTACTTTTAACATTGATTATGTTGAGATGAATTTTTGGCTTCTGCTTTTGTTTTTTAACATCATTTCCACATTTTAATCTTGTTTCTATTTTAACTGAAAACAGCTTTTCTTTACATCTTTTTGCTCTATTTCTTTCCTACATAGTAATGGCTCTTCATTTTGGCCCACCAATAAATAAATGATATAGATTTCCAGGTAATTTTTTTCAAGTGGTTCATAGGGAGAATATTTTCCAAGGCTTTGTCCAGCTGAGAATTTTCTTGCCTTCACATATGAAGGATAATTTGCCAGATATAATATTTTTATCTAATGACTGCTTCACTCCCAAGCTCTTTTCTGACTTTGGTATTGTGTGTGCCATCAAAAACATTTGAATAAAAACCGTTTTAATTGTTTTGTTGACAACTGAATTTTTCTCCCTACAGCAAAGTTTCTGGAATTTTGTTTGTTTGTTTTCTTTGTAATTAAAATATTTTGCAACAACATGCTCAAGTATAATTTAGCATAAAATGGGGCAAGCACTTACAACACAGTTCCTTCTTAAGCACACACACAAAAAATTATCCTTCAAGCTCTGTCATTTGTTTCATTGGCTCCAGGACCTCCATCAGGAAGGTCCACATGTTGGCACTGTGACTTCTGCCCTCCTCCATGGATCATCCTCTAACACCTTCTTCTGATCTTTGCTCAATTTTTTTCTCCACATCACTGATTTCATTTTCTGCAACAATTCTGTTTCTTATATCCTCCTACATGATTGGTTTGTTCTTGCTTTAATAGAGATATAATTAAGATATTACAAAATGCATAGAACTTAGATATCCAGTTCAATGAATATTAACAGTTATAATAGCTTTAACTACCTTTCAAAAAAACAAAGATATCATTTCCACCACTCCATCAAATTCCCTATGGCCTTTTCCAGTTAATTCTCCTAACATCACCTCCAACCCTTATCACCACTTCCTGATTTCTGTGAACACAGGTCAGCTCTGTTGGTCCCTGGATTTTATACATATGGAATCACACTTGTGTGCTTATTTTATCTGTTTTTTTTTCCCACTTAAAATATTTTTGAGATGTGTTCATGTTTTGCATGTGTCAGTAATTTTGTTTTTTAACTGCTGAGTAGTATTCCATTATGTGGATATACTACAATTTGCATATCTATCCTCCTGTTAACAGATGTTTGGATTGTTTCCAGATGGGAGTTTTTATGAATCTAGCAGGTATAAATATTCTTGTGCAAATATATCTGTTCATTTCTCCAGGCAAATATCCAAGAGCGAAATTGCTGGGTTATATGTCAATGTATATTGAACTTTATAAGAAACTTTAAAACACTTCTTCAAAGTTGTACCATTTACCATCTCTCCAGCAGCGTGAGAGTCTACATGCTTATACTTCAATTTTTTTTCAGTCTTATTTTCCCACTTTAAAAATTTGCATTTTCGCCACCATTAGCAGTATTTTCATAGTGCTGTGTCTTTTTATACTCTAAGGATGATGGTAATTTTTAGAAATTTTCTTTTGGATCAGGAAGCAGATCATTATTAGATATTTGCTCTCGCTCCTAAATTGCCTTCTCTTGTTTTGCAATGTATTTTTTGATAGGCTTCCTGCAGGCTTTTAATACTTCAGCAAGTCAAGATTTACCCATATTTGTTACAGACACAGTGCATAAACTGCTCTTGGGCTTCCTTTCTATTCACAGTATGAAGTTAAATATCTTCAAAAGTCTATAAACAAAGGCCAAATTTATAACATAAACATCCTATCTAGGAAACAGTGGATCCCTAGGTGGCTATGGCAATAGAGACTGTAAAAGTGAAACAGTATTCTCCAAGCTAATAAGCTAATATGTCACACATTAAGCAAACATTTGGTCAACGTTTGCTTTTTCCTTCCTTTCTCAGCCAAAATCTTGATTGACCAGTGCTACATGCCAGGTGCTGTGCCAGACACTTTGAATGCATTTATTTTTTATTTAATTCTCAAAACAAGCTTATAATATAGGTATTGTTATTGTTGCTATTGCTGCTGCTGTAAACAAAGTAATTTGCTGAACATCTTATAGCCAGTAAGTGACAGCTAGAATGTTTTCTATGCTTTTTTAGCCACAGTGATACAACCCAGTTCTAGTTAAGAACTAGAGAAATTACCTGGTGAATTTAAATTATGGGAATTTGCAGAGAAAAACTGAAAGCAATACCTACCTGACTGTCTCCTAAATTTTTTATATTAACTGACTGTAGTGTGTAGCAAACTCTTGGCCTTTATTTTCTTAACCTTTAAAACTTTCCTATGAAAGTAAAATAATTAATTTGCTTCCTTTAACATGAGTAATGATATCCCAATGTTATTCCAATCTTAATAATTTAAGGCTAACATCAGTGATGATATCCCAATGTTACCCCAATCTTAATCATCTAAGGCTTAAATTAGAATTTTTAAATATCAGAATTATTTCGATCCTATGTGAAACTGGGAAAAACCTCTAATCTAACATACTTTGAAACAAATTTTAACAAAACAATTACGTATCTATTATTGTGTTTTCCCAATTAATTCTTAATGTAAAATATCTCATTGTGACAAACTAAAACTTGAGTTGTTGCAGAAAATGGTGAAAATTATCAATTTCAATATGCATGCAGCCTCATGTTCTTAAATATCAGAAAGACAAGAGCATCGAGAACAGAAAAAGAAAGACAAGCACAGCGTAAGCTTCACTCATCATGTGAAAGCTAAAAAAATTTGATATAATAGAAGCTGAGGCTAGAATGATAGGTGCCAGAAGCTGGGGGGAGTAGTAGGGAGGGAGATGTGGAAATAAGTTGGTGAGAAGATACAAGGTTACTGTTAGGAGAAATAAGTTCTGGTGTGCTGTTGCACAGAAGGGTGACTATATATTTCCAAAAGGTTGAAATAAAGGATTTTGAATATTTTCACCACAAAGAAATGATAACTATTTCAGAAGACAGATATGCTTATCCTAATTTAAATATCATAAAAAGCCGGGCACAGTGGCTCAAGCCTGTAATCCCAGCACTTATGGGGGCTGAGACAGGAGAATCACGAGTTCAAAGCCAGCCTCAGCAACGGCAAGGCGCTAAGCACCTCAGTGAAACCTTGTCTCTACATAAAACACAAAATAGGTCTGGGGATGTGGCTCAGTGGTTGAGTGCCCCTTGGTTCAATCCCCAGTATCAAAAAAAAAAAAAAATCATACAATGTGTCCATGGGTAGATATATCACAGTGCACCCCATTAATATGTACAATTTTATGTGTCAATTTAAAAGCTTTAAAAATAATAAGCTCTTGTGCCCAATTCTGTTCTCCATTTAAAATTTTTTAGTTTGGTCACACACAGTAATAAAAGAAGGCTCACAGAGGATGCCTAGACATTTGGACTGATTCTCATCTTCTAAGCGAGCAGCACTGCACACACTCAGGAAAAATAATTAAAATGCATTGTAAAGAAAGAGTGCATTGCTAACCCAGCTGGCACCTAGAATGTCCTTCAGCCAAATAAATATCAGACCACCTGTGCAAAACCAGGAGTCCCATTTGGCCAAACACTGGTTAAAAGCAAAACCCATGTCCCAGAGTTCTCAAAGTTGGCAAAGATGGAATTTGACCTTGCTCACTATGGCAAGGTCAAATACATTTCCTTATGAGACAGTATTTATGATGACAAAGTTACTGAAAACAAAAAGCACACAAATCCAAACCTTATCAAAACCTAGCCGGGACAAAACAAAGAGGGCAGGGAAAATCAAGAACATTTTAAAAAGAACCTGTAAAACACTTTAGAAGCAATAGTCCTTTATAGACTCTCTAAACCACAAACAGGGATAATGTTTTTCAGGGTTTAGTGTCATAGAAACATATCCCTTCACAGATAAGTTCATATTATTTCCAACCTCACTATTCAGTTAGATACTTAATAAGACACCACTACCAGACAATCAAACTCATGTTTGTTAAACATAGATCTGTTATCTGCAAATTAGTCACATCAAAAATTATTTGCTGATTGACCAGTGCCACAGCTCCACCAGTAAACTACTGACCTGTCCCCAACCCTATCTTCACTTCATGTTTCAGGACTTCAAGCACATTGAGAAAGCCACTGCTGAGCCTGTGGAGAGAGAAGATGTCAGAGGAAATCCATGTGATTCCAGCAATGGAAGGTCACCTAATAATAATGACAGTAATATCACTGAAAATGGTGTTTCTCACTGTATCAGCTATCATGCTGACACAAACACATAGTCAAACTAGACCATCCAAGTCCTGGAATATAAAGCATCATCAAGAGCTTAATTCCTGGGCTGAGGTTAATCTCAGGAAGATACAAAGCATCAAGAGCTAAAAGGGAAAGTGGAGAATCACTTATATGAAAAAGAATAAATAAAGGAGTTAAACCTTGCAATTAGTCCAAAAGTCCTGTCAGTATTAAATTCGGCAGCAAGGGACAAGAATTGCTAGGGATTAAACCAAGTGGCACTTTACCACTGAGCTATACCCCCAGCCCTTTTTAGTTTTTATTTTGAGAGAGGGTTTAACTAAATTGCCAAGGGTGGCCTCAAACTCACCATCTTCCTTCTTCAGCCTCCCAGGATTAAAGGTATGCCCCCACTGCAACTGGATCTTAAATATTTTTTAATCAATCCACTTTTTTCTATTAGGAAATAGAAATTATAAAGCACTGCCCTTCCTCTACTGCCAGAACAATTTGCAACCCTGAATAAGTGGTGATTCGTATTCAATCACAGAACTCAGGACTCAGAAAACAATATCCCAAAGAATGTTTCTTAGGGCCTCAGAAGTAACCTCAAAAATCAAAGTCTCCTTCTGACCTACTCCTGTCCTTCTGACCCCTTTCTTCTCCACAAGACAAGCCATGGAAACTAGAATTTCTCAGGCCTGGGGATGTAGATCAGTGGTGAAGTGTGTGTTTATCACTACAGGCTTTCATTGGATCCCCAGCACCAAAATAGAAACTAAAATTTCTCTTTCCTAAAGTGAATCAGAAACTAGAACTCCTTTCCCTCAAAGTAAGCCATAAAGCCTAGAAATAATATTCTTCTTCTGTTTTTCTGTTTTAGAGCTGGCCATGGAGAAATTGTCTGACCTACCTTGTTTGATAGGTCATAAGTCCCTCACTTCAGAAAGGATCCTGCCTTATACCTGGGAGGAAAAAAATACTACACAGAGAAGCCAAGAAGAATCTGCCCCACAGGGCTGACTAGGTTTCCTACTCAGTCTCTTAGCACTAGTTCAAATCCTTTCTGTGCAATTATGTTTCTACATGGCTGTTCATGCTTCATCAAATCAAAGCACAAAAATAGGGAGAGTTCTCTATAGATTTTAGATTTCCATTCTAAAAGCTTCCACGCATGCAAAACTTTGAATAATTTGTTAAGCTTGTCTCCCTTTTGTTATAGAGGTCGGATATGACCCTTATGATGAGTGAGAAGAGGTATTACCCCATTACTCCCCTGCACTCACAAGATAAATGACAGGCAGGAAAAACTAGAAAAGGGATGAAGACCCGTAAATCTGGGTCTGAGATTTCAACCACTGCCTCTGAAGATGCAGCATCAAGGAGAGACAGTTCCTGGGCTGAATTCTGGACCTCATGACTCTGAGCTTAATAGATGTGCTACCTGTCTAAAAAGATAAACTAAAGCACATCCTTAGAAGTCCAAAAAGATGCAAAGGTCAAAACAGTCTGCTCAAAAATGCACACACCTGCGCTGAGGTTGTAGCTCAGTGGTAAAGCGCTTCCCTAGCATGTGCGAGGCACTGGGTTTTATTCTCAGCACCACATACAAATAAATAAAATAAAGGTCCATGGGCAATTAAAAAAATTTTAAATAATGCATACACCTGTAATTTCCAAAACCCCAGTAAACACATAATAAACTTCTCAAAGTTGTTGGGGAACATTTAAGCAAAATTGTCTCCTCAAGAAAATTAACTTCAAAACCCAATTTGCAAAGCTGGATTGTGTTTTAATTTAGAGGATGTTGTATAGTGCATTCAAGGGATGGTAATTCTTCTCCTATGGGGTCACTAGACCATAATTAAGGTCACAGAGGCAAGATTCCCTATCATGTGACTACTTTATATCTGAAACCCCTGAGCTTCATGAGACTCTCAAAACACTCTAGAAAAATGTCCTGTGGCTCTAAGTCTCCTTGACATACTGCTACTGACACATACCTGTGCCATTTGTGAAGTCCCTAGGCTTCCAACTGCCAACACCTCCAACCCTTGCCAAGGGACTTCTATTACTATTAAAGTCCTCTCTGCCCTTATTTGGGAAAGGTCAGAAGTTCCAGGGAATTAATGCCCCTTCACCCCCATCAGCAGCCCTCTACCAATCACTACTGTTTGTATACTTACTCCCCGAGATTTCTCAAAGAATTAAACTTCAGGAGCCCATAGTAATAACTCACTTGATGACATACATTCCTTACTGACTTCCTTCCTGTCTTACTTCTCTAATGGTACTAAGATCACCTCTGAAGTAAACTACTTGTACAAGCATGGGTTTTTAACCTAGTATCCATGGACCCTCATCACAGGATCTATGAATTTACTGAATATGGATGCAACATTTTTATGTTTATGGGTTGGTTTTTTTTTCCCCAGAGATATAAGCAAGAAGTCAACTTGCGAATTCATAACCTTTCAAAAAGTTAAGAATATGTTACAGAAAATATTTTATATTCTGGGGAATTACAATAGGAAAAGGTCCTTCCTGGGCTGCCCTGTGTGAGCCGGCATCCCCTCAGATCCAGCACACTGTGCTGCATTGGCTTCTACTGGCACTACACTTACTCTTAATTCCAGAGTTCCAAAAAATGTCAATACTGCCTCCCTGGGACACTGGTTGCCATATATATTCTTTCAGTCTCCAATTCTAAATCCTGAATGCTGTTGGTTTTAAACTATTTCTGTTGTATTTCCCATTGTTCAGTTTTTTATGCACATTCAGAGATTTTAGGATATGTGTTTTCAAATGCATACTCTGCAAAAAAAAAAGTCCTCTTTTAAATATTCTTTTTCCTCCATCACAGTACAGGTAAATGTCCATTTATCTAGTTCCTGTCCCAATAAAACATAACTATAAGACAGATCCTGGAGAAATGAATGACTGGGAGGACAAAGGCATCTGGCTGCCTGAATGCAACATCCACATTCATAATCTGGCAAGCAATTATTGCCTACTTACGATAAGTTAGAATTGGGACAATGTGAGATGGATGCTCCTCGTTCATTGAAGATGTTAAGCTCTTCTTCAGAAAGGTAGCAGCCATGCGCCATCACTGTCTGGAGAGAAGATTGTTGTACATGGAGTTTATCACTTACATTAGTACTGTCTCAAAACAAGACAATATAGGGAGAAACAGAAGCTGTGACTGGCGGTTACCATCTTTATAAGAAAAGTTATAATTGTTTGTATAAAATCCCTGGGTATAAATTTTAGACTTTAGAAAAGGCCTGTAAAACATTGTAATACAAAACTCTCAGCAAATTCGTGAATTTCACTTGTGTCTCTTTTGATTGATCCATAAAATAATGAGGGTTGGTCCAGATGATCTACAGCATAGAGTATCCAACCCATTTGAAGAATTATGATTCTATTATTTCTACTTTACAAAATTGTCAAGTTGCTTTCTTCTCTATGTGGTGAGCTATCTGTAGAGCTATGTTCCTATGCTTCCTGAAATTTCTGGAAGTAAGCTTTCCTTCCTCAGCTCATGGAAGCTGTGAAAGTTACCCTGCAAAAAAATTGTTCTTTATTTCTTCTCTCAGTTTTATTATAGGCAACTATAATTTTGATACCATCAAATAAACTTTAACTCACCAATTTCTACATTTTCATAAAAATTAGGGAATGTACTAACTAATAAGCATTAATTCAGAAGGCAAAATTGGTCCAAGAAAGCAGGCACTGAAGACATATGAAATCTCTTTAAATTTTCAGTCTTGGTAATATTTGTGAGTTTTCTTGAAAAAGATTTTACTCTCGATATTCTTCTTTTTCTCAGTATAAAACCTATATCTAAATAGCTTTCTCCTTTGGGAGGCATAGTTCAGTGACCACAGGATTACAATTTAAATAAAACTTTCTCAGCCTTTGTGCAAATAAAATTAACATGCAAATTGAAGGTTGATTTATTAATTATATGGAAATATATGTAAAGAAGGATGAAAATTATGATGTAGCATTTACATGATTTATGCAGAGTATTAACCTTTTGAATCAGTTACATGCATATCTCCATTCACATAGTAACTAACAAATTATTTGCTGCAGTAAACTCTACATGCAGTTTGTACATTTCATTGAAAGTCAAGGCCAAAGGGTATATTATTATAATGAGATCTCTAGTCACTCATATTAACATTAATTAATGATAAAAGTAATATATACTCATTTTTTCAAACTCATAACCTTAAAATAAAAAGCAGAAAGCTCTGCTTTCTCCCTCAGGAAGAATCATTTTCAACATTCAATGTGTGTCTTCCAGTCAGTTTTTTCCAAGTGAGAATGTACTATTGAATATACATATATGCATCAAACTAGATTATATATTCTTCCTTGTAAGCCCATACACCTCATTCTTTGTGGGTGTTGAATAAAATTCTAATTATGTATGTTTCATAATGTGACCAATGCCCTCCTGATAGCCCTTTTAAAACTTTCATACGTAATATAATATCCCTATTCATATTTCTACACAAAGGATCCTTAGAAATGCCTCTGCTGACTTAAAGAAAGGTACATTTACATCCTAATGGAACTGTTGAAGTGTCCCTGGTCCAAATGACATCCTCACCCTCAAATAAATCTAAATAAACTTTAGATTTATTGACTGAGGGGAGACTTCAAGTCCATACTAGCTACACACAGATACACACACACACACACACACACACACACACACACTGGGTTTTACTCTAGTTTGGTAAATGTGTGCATTTACATAGATTATAGCATGATATAGAATTTACCTTATCTGTCAGAAGATTGTTTCTATCATAAACATCTGTGTAGTTTTTATAATTGGGATATAAGTTTTTCACAGCTTCAACTTCATCACGATTCTCACTTATATGGCTCTAAAAGAAAAGAAATAATACTTTCATTTTTTTTTCCTGAAAAATAATAGAAATTCTATTTTCTGCCTCAAAATGGTATGGCCAGTTTCTACTTTCTGTGTAAAGAAACATATCAATGGACAACAAAGACTGTGCACAGGTTTTATTTAAAACAATCATATGCATAATATACACCAATATATGTGACAAATGGAATAGTGTGAGCATGGTGTGTGGGTGTCTGTGTGTGTGTGCACGCGCATGTGTCATCTCAAGGAAAATTTTTCCAATCAAGCCTTTTTAAATTCCATACTATAGAAAGAAAAACATATAAAGATATGCTTTAAGAGAGTCAAGAGCCTTGCTGCTTATGGAAACCTGTCTTTTCTGATGCTGACTCCTAAGCAAGAGTTCAACAGCACGGTTCACTCATAAGAAAATAAGAGAATTGAGGTTTTGCCCAACTTCTGACCCTGATTATGTGTCCTAGGGCAAGTCAGGTTTTTTTTGGCGGGGGGGGGGGGTGTCCATTTTCTCATCTCTCAAGTAAAAAGATTTTTCTAGATGAGTGATTTTCCAAATTATTTCAGCTGTGAATATTTTAGTCATGTTTCATGTTTGACAATTCACAGAAATCCATTATGTGGAAGGCATAAACAGGTTCAGAACAAAGCAGCATTGGGATTCTGGGACACTGTCTCCAATTTATCTCCTTTGTTGGCTTTCTGAATGAGGTCTGCAGCAGAATACAGTTCGGAAATAACTGAGCTGGACAATCCTGCACTCATCAAGAAAAAGTCCATAAGAATCCAAAGCAAGCAAAACAAGGGAGTCTGGGACAACCACACTGATCTCTCTCCCGGGCACCATAAAACCTGAGAGGACACAAGTGTTTTTAAGATGCTACACTGTAGAATAACTACCTCAATTCCAAGCCTAAAACAATAATCATTTCATACCAATTGGTGATAAGTATATATTATAGGAAATAAACTCATGAGCAAATGCAATGTCATCTCTCTCTCTCTGTAAGGCAGAATATATAGAGCCAGATAATTTTTTAAAATGATATTCTAAAATAGCTGCTCCAAGATGGGCGCGGTGGCACAAACCTGTAATCCAAGCACTTAGGGAGGCTGAGATAGGAGAATTGAGAGTTCAAAGCCAGCCTCAGCAACGGCGAGGCGCTAAGCAACTCAGTGAGACCCTGTCTCTACATAAAACACAAAATAGGGCTGGGGATGTGGCTCAGGGGTCAAGTGCCCCTGAGTTCAATCTCCAGTACCAATAAATAAATAAATAGATAGATAGATAGATAGATAGATAGATAGATAGATAGATAAAAATAAAAATAAAATAGCTGCTCCACTTAGTGCGATCTACTCCTGATCTTGAAGAAATACTTAGATAAAATACATTGACATAGGAAGAAAAGAAAGGTCAACCAGTTGATACAAGTCATTTTGGAAAATGTGAGTTTTTCTCATTTAATTTTTTTCATATATTTTTAATGCCATTTGTGTTTTATTCTTTTTTAATTTATTTTTTAAAACAAAAGAATACATTTCAAGTCATAGTACACATATGGAGCATGATTTTCCATCTCTCTGGTTGCAAACAAGATAGAGTAGGGTAGTGATGTCTATCTCATTCCACCTTTTTTGCTACCCCCATGCCCTCTCCCTCCCACTACCTCCCCTTTGCCCTATCCAAAGTTCCTCCATTTCTCCCATGCTCCCCAGGCCCATTATGTATCAGCATCCACTAATCAGAGAAAACATTCAGCCTTTGGTTTTTTGGGATTGGCTTACTTCACTTAGCAATTCCATCCACTTACCTGCAAATGCTATAATTTTATTCTCTTTTATTGCTGAGTAATATTCCACTGTGTATATATACCACAGTTTCTTTATTCATTCATCTACTGAAGGGCATCTAGTTTGCTTCCACAGTTTAGCAACTGTGAATTGTGCTGCTATAAACATTGAAGTGGCTGAATTTCTTTCAGTCTTTAAGAAAGAGAAATATTCTGTTTCCAAAGTAGAAACATCATCTAAGTTTTGAGTTTTATGTCCAGGAAATTATTGTGTGAGATTGAACCCAAAACTCAATTATTATAGATCACAAATAGTAATGGTATTGATAATGGGGAAGATGAGAATAGTTAATGAGACATAAGATAGATCTTAAAAAAAAAATACCAAATAGCAAAGAATCAATTTATTGCTTTTGCCCCAACTTGCCCTTTCCTATAAGATAGTCAACTCTGAAGAGGAGAAAATTTAGTGCAGTGTGTAATTAAGCCTGAATGGGGGAGGGGAAGCTCCCAATTTTAACCCAGCTGTTAGGTTTTAAAAGTGTTATTACTAAATTGCAACAACTTAATGACAAAGTAAGATATGCTTTTTTTTTGTTCCTGATTTTAAATTAAGAAACTAAGAACAAAAGGGCTTTTCAATGCATTTTTGTAAAGTGGAAATTAGGTTCTTTTTGGTTTTCAAATAATAGGTGGTTCCTCCAAGAATGAAGGTATGAAACACTGAGAAAGTATCAAATAAAAGAGAAGTTGGAAATAAATGCATTAAATGTATTCTACAGAGAATAAGTAACCAGTCTGTCATTGATCTTGCTTATCAAGATGTGTTTGTCTTTTGAAGACTGATGGAAGAACATTAGAATAAAAGGAACTTCAGGTTTCTTACCTGCGAAATTAAAGAACTGAATTAGATGACATTCTGTAAGGGCACTACTTGCCCTGTTATGACTTGACTCTAGGAGATCTCAGTAGAAGAAATGGAAATGATGATTTAGAGTACTGAGAAACCTTCCTGGTTAGGACAGAGGCACAAACTGAAGAAAAATACCTACCTGAATGTGCAAATCATGGGTTTTAGCGATGTTGCCAAGTTCACTCATCAAAGTCTCAGAACAGGAAAGGGAAAAACGCGGTGTCACTATAGGCTTCACTCTAAGATACTGGAAATAATCAAAAACAATTGATAAAGAAAATATGAATGTCATAAACATGTAGCATATCTGAAAATGCATATTTGATAGCAAGGTGACTTGACTTCTTCGTTTTTGAGGACAGACCCTGATTCTAAAAGTTGGTAGAAGTGCTGGGTTTCATGGAAATATTTCACCACTGAGACTAGAGTATATTTTTAAGCACCAAGTTCAGCAGAAGAGGATTCCATCCCAAGTGATGGACACTCCTCTTCTCCCCTCCCCTTTCGTCCCCTCCCCTCTCTTCTTTCCTCACATTAATGTGCAAAGACAAAGTCCAGAGTGAATGACCTTTATGAAGAGGATTGAAGGCAGAAAGAGAAGTTTTTTAAAGGAAAGTAGGCAAGTGTGCTGGGGGCGGGGGGCTGTTACTCTTTCTACATCTTGAGGAGTGTGCTGGCTCCAAGCTCCCTGAGAGTTATTGCAGGAGCTGATGCAGGAGCAGCCCTGATGCTGCAGGAGAGTGGCTGGGTGGGAGAAAACACTCGTAGAGGATTGGTGGGGATAAGGATCTACAAAGTTCCACCTAAGCCTCCCAAGGTTAAATTGGAAGAAACTCTGAGGAGTCTTGTTTTCTAATCAGACCATAAAAGATGGTAAGGGAAGGGTCAGGCGTGCCAGTCTAAGAACTTATCCCCTGGAGCCATGAACCAACCTGCTGGGGTAGAGGCAGGAAGTAGTATTGTCTGCCTAGGTTCACCAAGGCCAGGGCAGTGCAAAGGGGGTGCCTTGCTGACTGGTCACACATACAAAAAACAAGGCAGCAGTGCCCAGGGCACTGGGGCTGGACAATGGTTGTGTTTTAGACCAGACCAGGGTGTGCAAGTGGCCAGCAGCAAAGGTAAAGTAGCCACTGAACAGTCCTACAGCTCCCGGGTTCTGACCCTCTGCCCACATCATGAAATACTCTCCTCCATTCCTAGAGACCAGTCCTGTGGAAGCAAAAGGTCCCAGAGGAGGAGAAAAGCAACCAAATATGGCAAAGTTGCCTTGAGATGGTGACTCTCAACTGGGCAGTGACTGAAATTTTCATACCTTAGATCCACTAAAAGCTTAGTGGACACAGGATTGAGTTTACCCATCTTACTAAATGTAGTTTTCCTGTTGCATGTAGGCAAGGGGTTTGGGAGTCAAGAAAAGTATATGCAATTATAGGAATAAAGCAAACTTCACAATTTGCACATAGCTGAGTGGTGATTAATGAAACCCACTAAAATTAGTTAACAGTTTCTGATTTCAAAATTATGTTTTAAACAAAACAGAGTGTTGAATAGTGTTGCACAAGCCTTCACCAAAAAGCAACAAATGCCCAACGTTTGTTTCTAAGAGTTCAACTTTTTTGAATTTCAAAAGTAAATGAGTTCATGTAGTATTTATCTTTCTGGGTCTGCCATATTCCACTTAACATAATGTTCTATACATTCATCTATGCTGAAATAAATGACAGGATTCCTTTCCTTTTTAATCACTGAATAATAATATTTGTGTGGGAAGGGTTATATTGCATTTTTTGTATACTCATTCATCCATATTTTGGTTATGGTGAATAACACTGTAATAAATGTAGGGGTACAGATATCTCTTTAACATACTGATTTTATTTCTTTTACATATATACTCAAAAGCAGGAGATATTGTTCAAAGGGTACAAATTTTCAGTTATAAGATGAATAGTTTCTTGAATCTGCTGTACAGGTCAGGCAACAATGAATGTTAATTAATTTGATTGTGAACCTCATTAAACAATTGTATGCACAAATCAAACCATCACATTACACACCTTAAATATGTAGTCTTTGTCAACTGAATATTTTCAAATTTTAAAAATATTTAAAAATTTTTTTAATAAAAATGACCTCATTGAGTTGACAGATCCACTGCGACAACAGTTTAAGGTTGTAGGAAAATACTTCCTCATTCATGGAATAAACCAAATGCACACAGTTCAAAATCTATCAAACAATTTAATACAGATGAATAGAAAGGCAATTCAAATGCAAGGTCTGAACACATCTACTTACATTCCTTTGAAGCATTTCTGACACAAATCTGAAATGAAGCAACAAATGGGAATTTAGAAAATTTCAGCATTTTCAAATAAAGGTTTTAGAAGGGTGAGAACATGATCGTTACATGTCTTGATTTCCATACAAACATTTCTAATGCTGCACATGTTTCACCACCACTAATTAAAGATTAATAAGTAGTAATTACTCTGCTTTCTCATTTGCAGCCAAAGATGGGAGGCACAATCACAGGGAAACGAGATGTTATCATCTAGCATCAGTTGGGCTGTTCATGAGTATTCCCATAGCACTCAGGCTGTTCTACTGGCTCCAGCTCTGTGTTGGGGGAATATTGCAATCTGTTGTGCTCCATGGATATTACCAGCATGGCGTCCTGTGCACCTGGAAGCATTTAGAAACTGTGGGATTCTCCACTGCTAATTCCCCTAAAGTGGAAGCTACTCATTCACACGCTATCACCATTTATTCCCAAGGGCACAGTCTTGTGGAAGAAGAGTGGAGATTGCAGTAAGGAATAGACCAGAGGTGGCTGTGAAGCATGTGATGAATGGGACACATGGTGACAACTGTAAATAAAGCCTACAGAATGGCTCCTTCTGCTCTGGCTGGAAAAGTTTACTAGCTATAGTTTCCTTCCTTCTTGTATTCTTTTGCTTCCAAATAAAATGTGAATTAAGAGCTGGGCATGGTGGCGCAAGCCTGTAATCCCAGCACTTAGGGAGGCTGAGACAGGAGAATCATGAATTCAAAGCCAGCCTCAGCAATGGTGAGGTAGTAGGCAACTCAGTGAGACCCTGTCTCTACATGAAACACAAAATAGGGCTGGGGATGTGGCTCAATGGTTGAATACCCCTGAGTTCAATCCCTGGTACCAAAAAAAAAATGTGAATTAAGGTTTACAACAATGAATAGAGGAGTGGAACCTATGCCCAGGGCTAAAGGGAAGGTGGGAAAGTTCTCCCCTCTGTGAGCTCACAGCAGTCTCTCTACGGTCCTTTTCAGGGGACGCACTGAAAGTTGGATAGGCCTAGGGAATGAAAAAAAAATTGGGCTTCTAAGAACTTGCATCAGGTTAGGTTATTTTTGGGTAAAGATTTATATCTAAGAATTTTCTTCTATATCTCTTGGATGTGGAATATAATGAAATTCCTTATCAAATACTCAAGATACTATGGAAAAGCTACTGAAGATTATTCAAAAAAAACCACCTAGATGATCAGTAGAATTTCCCAAATGTATTATTAAGATTAAATAATAAAAACCCATGATCTCAGGCAATATAATGACCTACAACCAAAAATAATCTACTGAGCAGGCTACATGTACTTAAAATCAAATCCAGTCTTCAGGAGAAACACTGATCCATAATACAGGATAGGAAAATAGTAATTTCAACAAAAATCCTTCATTTTACAAAGGGAATTACCTCAGGGGTCCTATAGAAAATTCCTGGAGGCTTTAAAACATACCTTTATGCAAATGTTGATGTGAAAAATTTTTTAAGAAATATAACAGTTTCATCTAGTTAGGTAACCAACACAATGACCTCAGCAAATGGGAAGAGGGACTTAATGCATTGATTTATCTTTCATTTTTATTCTATATCATATGAAGACTCCAGAGTGTGTTGATACATCTTGAGATATATCCACAGTCTGTATTCTTAGTCTTTTAAAAAAAATTTTGCTTCGACTGTGTGGGATTAGGGGAGAAAAGTGACAGGAAGGATGCTAGAAGCATCAATAGAAGTGCTATTGTATCACAGGAGAAAATCATGCATAGCTGGAATCTCTGAAAATATGCTCCACTTTAAACCCTCAAAGTCTTTGCAAAAAAAAAAAAATGATTCCTTGTGAATTTAGAAGCAACCCTTTCAAAAATATATTTATTTTGGAAAAAAACCAATCACTTTCTGCTCAACTCTTATTTAAAGGGATACAAGCTAGGAAGTACACATCTCACAGACATTTCTATTTTCAAAAGCTGTTTTATTAAAATATAATTTGCATACCATAAAATTTATCTATTTTAAGTGCACTATCCAATAATTTTAGTACATGTACTGAGTTGTGAAACTATCATCATAATCCAGTTTTTTATGGGGAATACTGGGGATCAATCTCAGGGGCACTTGACCACTGAGCCCTTGCTCCAGCCCTATTTTATATTTTATTTAGAGACAGGGTCTCACCGAGTTGCTTAGTGCCTTGCTTTTGCTAAGGCTGGCTTTGAACTCACAATCCTCCTGTCTCAGCCTCCTGAGCCTCTGTGATTACAGGTGTGCACTACTGCACCTGGCCATAATCCAGTTTTTAAACATTCTCATCGCCACAGTTAGATTCCTTGGGCCCATTTGCAATTAATGGGCTTTCCTACCTCTAGCCCCAGGCAACCTCTAGTCTAACTTTCTGTCTCTATGAATTTGCATTTTCTATACATTTCACATAAACAGAATCATACACTATGTGGCCTTTTGTGTTCAGTTCTTTCTCTTTGCATAATATATTTAAAATTCACCCAGGAAGTAGCACACATCAGTACCTCATTGCTTTTATGGCTGAATAATATTCTAACATATGCCACATTTTGTTTATCCACTCACCAATTGATGAACATTTAGTTTGTTTGCATTGTTTGCTGAATGACAATTCCTAGATAGCCTTAGTGACCTGGCTCTTGCCCCTCTCTTTCTTGTAGTTGTTTGTCGTAGTTGACTGAAGCATATGCCAAAAATTCTACATCCTGAGATAAGCCTAGGCTGTGTTCTTTTTGTCCTAGACAGGATGTCCTGGAACCCTTTAGCCCGGTGCATCAAGTTTTGCCCAGGTATAAAACCCCAGATGGAGCAAAATATCAGAGTCCCTCAGCTATAGTGCAGTGTGGGTCATATTTTGACAAGAAGCTACCCATTCTGGGTTCCTCCTGAGCCTTGGGGACCAGCTTGCCAAGAATTCTAGGCTTCTATTATCTCATGCTGAGTATCTGTAGGTAAAAAAACTTGCTTCACTTTCTGCACTCTAAAATGTTCTGTCTCACTGGACTTACGCGAGTAGACTGACTCCGGTGCATGGTATGGGCAAGGTGTCTAAAGTCCTGTGCTAGACTGATGGCAGTGCACTGTGTAATCTGCTTCATATTTGGCTTCTATGAACCATGTTACTATGAATGTTTGCATATGAGTCTTTATGTGGACATAGGCTTTCATCTTCTCTGTACATATCTATTTTTAAGATTTTAACTGCATATGCCATCCTATTCTTTGAGGTGGAGATCTTTCTGAAGTTCATAACCTCTGATTAACTCTATTATATGCCCAGAACAGCAGAAGAGCAGGCGTTGGTACCTTCCATGTTCTCTGTTTAGATTATGTGTCATCACTGAAGGTCCTCAGAACCTTTGTAGGTAGTACAGTGAGCCCACAGATGGGGAACCAAGGCAGGAAAAGGAATCAGTCTTCCTGCCTATATGTCTACACTTCACCTTCAGAAGATAACTTTTCATGTCATGAGTTCATTTTAATGTTTCCACCATGTAGTGGAACTTTTCTCTTTCTATGGTAGGATAAAATGGTAGTCAGGGATGCATACAGCACCTTTAAACAACACTAAAAGGATATAGAGGATAATTCCAATGTACTGGCAACTTTAGGGGGTTTAATTACGGAGAATATTTTTCTTCTTCGTATATCTTAGTGATTCTCCATGTTTTATACAAAGGGAACATACATTCTTTTGGTATTTCTAAAAAAACTTTTTCAATAAAAGTTCTTTTGTCTATAATAAATATAACTAACTCATTTTTGTAACTCCTTGGCTTTGTGTGTGTGTGTGTGTGGTGCTAGGGATTGAACCAGGGCCTTGTGCATGTGGGGCAAGCACTCTACCAACTGAGCTATATCCCCAGTCCATGTAACTTCTTGTATAATATTTTATTCCATAAATTATTCCTCACTTATATCATCATTTTTAAATATCCACATACCATAGAAAATGCTCTTGCATGCCTTCTGTTTCCTTTATTATTATTATTATTTTACATTGAATACAAGGTAGGATCCTTGTCATAGTAGAAAAAAACTCAAAATTTAAAGTTATAGACCCTGGTTTTAAGTCTTGGCTCTGCCACTTAAAAACTATGTGACTACTATAGTTTGGGTGAAGCTCACTCAAAGATCCACATGTTGAAGGCTTGGTCCCCAGGGTAGCACTGTTGGGAAATGGTGGAACCTTGAGGATGTGGGACCCTGTGGAAGGTCCTCAGGTCATTGAGGATATGCTCTTGAGCAGGGATTTTGGAAATTTCTTCTCTTTCTGCTTCCTGGCTCATGAGGTGAGTGACTTTCTCCATCACACACTCCTGCCATGATGTGCTGCCTCATGAGAATTCCAAAGACATGGAGCCACTCGGTTATGTACTGGAAATCCAGAAACTGAGCCCAAATAAACTTTTTTTCTTTCAAGTTTATCATCTCTGATATTTCATTATATTAATGGGAAGTTGACTAATACAGTGAGTATGGGCAAGTCACTCAGTCTGTGCCACACTCTGTTGACCTATCATAAAAGACACATGCATCATAAAAAGATTTCTATAGGGAACAAGTGTAGCACTTGAGAGGAATTCTCTTTGTAAATCATTAAGAATTATTAAATGATCGAGCAGATTCACTGTGGACTAGCTGTACATACTGCATTAAACAGAACATTCTGATCCCAACTGGGATCATGCAGATCCCAGCTGGGTCCTTACAGTGTCTGGTTTCTTCTCTCCATCTTGAACTCCATCAGTGCAGCAGAACACTTATCCAAAAGACAAATCAAGACAAATGGATGTGTTACCTCTCTGTTTCCTTGATTGATTCCTCAGTGGTCTCCTTGTATTCTGGAACAGTATCATTCAAATCCATGCATACTTTGCCCACAAATGCCCGCTGCCCAAATTTATCTGTGAAACACATATGAAAAGGATCTGAAAGCGTGTTTCTTTTTCAAAGAGTACTTTTTCTGAGTTTTTTTTTTTTTAAAACACCTGTAAATTAAAATCACTATGACAAACACCACTCAGCATGTAAAGGATCATTTGTCATCAGGCCACTTAAGAACAACATCATCATTCACCATATTCAGTAAGCAGTAAAGTTTCTTCCATTCATTCCACATCCCCACTCCCAGACTACTCAGGTAATAATTGGGTATTTTGTACTTCTTACTTAGCTTTTCCTTTTGCATGTACAGTTTGTCTATATTTTTACTAACGTCATAACTATCTTTGCTCTCATTTTATCTCAAAGGAGGAAACAGCCTCATATCCCAGAGAAACATTCTAATACTCTTTAACATACCTACACTCTGTTTCTTCTTTCTCTTTCTTATTTTTCCTCTACTCACAATCTGCCTCCTATCTCCTACTCTACCACCATCCCCAGGATTGAGTCTCTCTCTATATATATTATGATCCTCTTCTAGATAATACATAGTATAGTATAGTGTTAAGAACTTGCGTGCTGGAGTTTGGCAGACTTGGATTTTCTGCCTTATCTCTATCCGATTACTTCCAAGATGGCAGATATTATTTGCGTAAGGTTTGGCCTATATGTTCCCAATGTCCTCTGCTATGTACAGAGCTTTTTTTGTTGTTGTTACCAGGGATTGAACCCAGCAGTGCTTAACCACTGGGCCACATCCCCAACCCTTTTTATTTTTTATTTTGAGACAGGGTCTGACTAAGTTGCATAGGGCCTCACTAAATTGCTGAGGTTGGATTTGAACTTGCGATCCTCCTGCCTCAGCCTTCTAAGCCACTAGGATTTCAGATGTAACCCACTGTACCTGGCTCTGTGAAGGATTTTAAGAAATGTACACAATAACATAGCTCAGGTGCCTGGCATATGTTACTCAGTGGCCATATTGCTACTCTTCTTAACTGTAGCCATGCCAGCATTATTGTCTTTGGGGAATTTTAGCTAATACTACTAGCAGCTCAATATTAAAGAACCTAGTCCTTATCAGAGGTGCTAGCAGCATTCTGTTTCAGCTATAATGTTGAAGCTATAGGGGTAATGTTAATTGTTTTTACAGTGTCTCTACCACTGTCATAAGAGTCTTTCAAAAATCTTTCTGTCTCTTTCTTTCCCCTGTAATTTATTTTAATACCTGGCCATTAGATTAATCTCCCTTAAAATACCACTTTCATTATATCATACACCTATCTCAAAATTATCTTTGAGTCTTTGATGCACATTTGAGCTCCTCCACAATCTGAACCATCCCATCTGCCCAGCTCCTCTAACCCTCCCACCATGCAAAGAATCCTCCACACTATTGAACTCTTATTGAACTCTTCTATTTCCTGCTTCCTGTATCCATCCACTATTGCCATTCCTGTCCCCTTGCTCCTATCTATCTCATTTCCTCCACCTGGTAGACACTTTGGTCTTTCCCCATTTTGTCTCCCCTCCAGAGTCCAGTTTAAAAGCTCCTTCCCTGAAGGCTTCCAGATGACCCACTCCTGGGCTCTCTTTGCTTCCTCTGAAAACTGCAATATTTATTTTTAGCACCACTCATTAGGTCTCTGGCATAAACTACCTTGGCCACCAGCAGCATCATGAGTACATCAGCAACAGTATTTACTGAGTGCCTGCTGTGTGCCAGGCAGTGTGCAGGGTACAGTTTTGGAATCATCAACCTAAATCCAGTCTCACTTTTGCTTACTATCCATGCAAACTTGGACAAATTTTTTAACCTCTCTGAGCAAGAGTTTATCCATCTGTACATAGAGAACATCAATACCTATCTCAGAGGACTGTATACAGATGCATTAATCCATATAGAGTGCTTCATACAACATCTGGCACCTAGTAACAGAACCACAGATAGAACTATTCTGTCTGGCTCTTCAAAGGTAGAGATTATTTTCTGTTTCATCTAACACTGTGCTCTGAGTCTAGCCAACAGCCAAAACCTGCTTGTTGATTATGATGTAATAAACTGTTTGTACATATAAAATTAACAAGCGGCCTTTAAAAAGCCCTAAATTAATACACAAAATTGAGATCCATAAACACTAAAATTGAGATTCATAAACATTATTCTGGAACTAGAAAGCATAAGTAAATAATCAAGTTATTTAAACAATTAAAAAAACATTCAAGGGCTAAGGTTATACATAGATACTTAATTATTTGCAAAATAATGCAATGCTCAAATTCTAGCAATTAAAAGGCAGGACAGCACCAAGCATAAGTTGTTGCCAGGCATGGCCTAGCTGTCTTCTCTTGATATGCCCATGAATTCGGCTTTCATCTACTCACCTGTAATTTCCGCAAGGAGCAGGGATGAGTCAGTGTGAATTGTTCCAAAGTAACAAGCTGTGGTTGTTCCATTCTTTAGCGTTCTCCTCTAAAAATAAATCACAAAAACCCTGAATTGCATGTGCTCAGAAAAGTCAAATGGCATACGCAGACGAAAATAGAATCCTACTTTT
This sequence comes from Xerus rutilus, assembly GCA_028644305.1. NCBI lineage: Eukaryota > Metazoa > Chordata > Mammalia > Rodentia > Sciuridae > Xerus > Xerus rutilus. The sequence goes on from CM053399.1 coordinate 119,275,746, forward strand.
TAATTTTAAAATGTTTTTATTTAAAGGTATGCCATCTTGCTGTGGAATCTACTTAAGTAAGTGGCAAAAGTGCTTATATTCCAAAAGTGTTAGCTGGAGAAGAAGTCGATACTTTTGATTCTCTAAATTCACACAGTTCTGTGTTTCAGAATTCAAAAAATGTGATACTAATTAATTCTTTTTTTCTTAGGATTATTTAAAGATATCCAGATTTTTATTACACCTGGGAGTATATTAAGATGATTTTTCTATTACTTAGTAAAATTATTCAGCCAGACTTCTAGTTCAACCTGGCAGAATCACACATATCTGTTTTTTTTCCTTAGCAAATTTCTACTAACATCACAGTAAAAAAAGAACCAAATTTACTAAGCCACAAGAGGAGACAGAAGCAGAGGAAAGATTTCAACATCTTGTTGGAAGACAAAAAACATGGATAAGTACCTGGAAATAAATTGGGAAGAAGGAAGGAAGCACATGGGCACCAGCAGGAAATTGGCTGGAAGTCTGTGTAGTGTCCTACTCTTCCCCATAGAAGTGAGTCAACCACCCTAACCTGTTCCTTGTAGGAAAGGTTTATTCTTGGTAGAAAGTGGATAATACATAGAGGATGCAAGCCCCAAAATACAAGGTGAAGAAGGGGTTTAAGTGGAAATCTGGCCAACCTCCAGGGCCCTTTGTCTTCTTCCCACCACTTCTGAAAAGGGACTGAAAGAGTCTTTCTGAAAGAAAAAAAATGGCTCTAGAAAAAAGATGAGCTCACAGTGACGTCTGGAACCTGTTCACTGTTGCAACTGTTCATCCTATAATGAAGTTCACCAGTCAGAAAGTGCTCCCTCCACCAGCTCTTCCAAACAGCATCTCAGAACATTGCACTTAGATATGAACACATATCCACAGTTCAACAGGCACTTGAGGAAACTGCTATAAACAAGAGGAGAGAGGGGGAAAAGGATCTAAAAAAGGAGAAAAGTTTGGAGGAAACAGATAATCTACAAGTTCTGAAGAAATCTTCATTAAAAATAAAAAAAACTGATTAACATCTTTAAAGAAATAAAATCAGATATTACATGCACAAAACAAGAACAGAATGCCATGCAAATCAGAGAAAAAGAGCTCTCCAGAAGTAAAAATAGTATACATGACATTTGGAATCCAGGAGAAGGGTTGTAGGATAAATTAGAAATAATCTCTTAGTGGACATCATTTCCCTTGTTACATGTATGAAGACAAGAATGGTGTGACCCTACTTCATGCACAACCAGAGAAATGAAAAATTGTTCTCCATATGTGTACTACGAATGGAAATGCATTCTGCTATTTAAAAAAAAAAAGTAAAAATAGAAAATAAATTTTAAAAAGAAAAGAAGAGAAATAATCTCTTAGAAAAAAGAAAGATGGAAGTCAGGAACAAAAAGGTAAGAAAATTAGGCTCAATCTCAGAGGTCCAACGTTTAGAATAAAGATCTAAAATTAATTCTTAAAGAAAATAGAGGGTATGAAATTATCTGGGATATAACATTAGTGTTCAAACTGAAAATCCTTACTGAATGCACAGCACAATGAATTAAAGACAACTCAAATAAGCTATACGATTGTGAAATATTAAGTCCATAAATACAGAAAGAATCTAAAAACCGCCAGCAAAAGAAAATCAGTCATAGACAAAAGACAGAAACCACAATGGCACTGGGTTTTTCACCTACAGTGCTGGAGGCAGAAGAACAGTGCCTTGAAAATACTGGAGAAGTTATCTTTAATGTAGGTAGGATCTATAGCCTGATAAATTATCAGTCAAGTGTGGTTGTAGCATAGAGACATGATTAGATATTCAAAGACTTGAAACTTTTATCCCTCATGAACATTTTCTTAGGAAACTTCTAGGAGATGTGTTTTAGCAAAATGGGAGAGTGACACAAAAAAGGAATTCCTGAATCCACAGAGAGAGGGGGGTGTTGGCCCAAGGGCCCAAAGCTTCATTCATGAAAGATGATTCACTTCCAGAGATGTAATATACAGAATAGTGGCTATAGTTAGCTGTACTATACTACTGTATATTTCAAAATTGGCTGAAATAGTACCTTTTATATTAAATGCTTTTATCACAAAAGAAAAAGAAAGGGGAAAGGAGACAACTTTTGGAGGTGATGACATCTGTATTTATGATATTGACTATGATGGATTCATGGTTGTATATACTTATCTCCAAATTCATCAAGTTATATTGTACATCAATTATGTACAGTTTTTTGTATGTCAAATTGTATGCCAATCATACTTTTATAAAGTAGTTAAATTAAAAATGAAGAGAAAATATTGAAAACCCCCAAATTCTAGTTAGCAATGGAAACATTATGCAGACACCGGATAGGAAGCCCCTATCTTGGGGTCAGGTCTGAGCAGGTGGGTATGTGGGTTAGGAGGAGGAAAGCTTTAGCTGGATAAGAAACTGTAGTTTCAAATTGGACTGAAATGAACTAAAAAGACTAGAAAGTTTAGGAATCTACCCAAACTTGAGTCAAGGGTTAGGACAGGGATAGATCAAAGAACAGGAAGGGAGGGAGGAAGGAAGGGGAGGGAGGAAGGGAAGGAAGACAGAAGAGAAGGAAGGAAGAAGAAAACTACAAAGCTACCCATTTGTTCCCACTGAGCTCAGCCCATTTAATAAACAGGCTACACAATTATTGCTTATATAATAAAAAAATAAGAAAAGAGTTTGGCTTAAAACTTCACTTATCAGACCATCTTAAATGCAGCTACTTTCCTTCTTCATCAGTTCTGTGTTTGGCCTTCCCAGGTTTCAATTCCATTCCAGGTTTTCACAAGCTTTATAGAGAACTATTAATGACTATTTTGTAATTTTTCCATTTTTAAAGAAATCTGTCAGAAACAACATTAAATTATGGGCTATTTTCCAGTCTTTCTTCAGCTTCCAATGCTTGACAAAAAGAGTTTTGAGACCAAGTTTTATGAGCTCAAAATCCATTCCAAACTCAAGATGATCATGACCTTCAAGGCCAGTAGCAACGGCCTTTTAAATGGTGGGAAGGTGGGGGGGGGGGTGACTCTCTTTTATTTTTTCACCCTGTACCATAGTGACTTCACGTATCCTTGGAACTGTTTGAATTCCTTCCTTATATACCTGGCCCAATTGTTGAAGATCCCGTAAGAGTTAAGTACATTCATTCTATTATGAGGAGAACATTTACAGCTAGTTTGTCTCAGTTCATTGACCAAGGATCTTATTCTCCTGTCCCCTAACTGTAATATAGGCTGATTCCTGAACTTTCTTGTCTTTTTAGTTCATTTCCGCCCCGTTTGAAATTGCAACCTCTTACTCAGTTTGTAGTACTGAAATGGAGACATTCTTTTTAGGTTTGGCTTACTGGGAGATTTTTTCTTAATTTTAGGAGATGTTTGCTAACATATATTTTATTTGAAGATTGTCACTGCTGGCATAACTTATGGAGCAAATTTGTTGAAGTACATCTATGACTGTTTCTGGGGGAGAGAAGAAAAAGCAATACAATTATTGGTTCTATCCATGGGTACTTCTTTTATACTCCTTTGCATCACCACAGGAAAGCTTAAGCCTAGTGACAAGTTCTAGTGAACAAATCTCAATGTTCTTAAACAGATATTAGGCATACCCTCAGCTCATCCAGTTGTTAGTATGTGAGCCTGTTCACAATCTCAAATATATACACATGCAAATACCCATCAGGAATTAAGCCTATTTTGTACTCACTAACATCCAAACCTTAAATCTCTGATGTAAGAATTAATATTTGCAGATTATTGTCTGAAGGATATGTAGTCCTTGATTCCCATCCCTCTAGACAGAATAGTCTGATACAGCTGGGCTTTTTGATTCTATAGCATCTTTATAGTACATATTTTGACAATGCAGCAACTATCCACATTAAGGTATTTTGGTATTGATTTTCTTAAATTTCATTGTAAGGAATAGATATGCTTTATTTTAACAAATGTGACTTTTTAAAGTCATTTACACAATGTGAATTTCATAGCTAATTTAGTTCTCTGGACCAGGTACTAGACATTTAAAGACTAATTTTCGACAAACTCTAAAGAGTGTATCCAATCCCACACTCCTGTGGTATACATGGACTTCGTGATTTTATTTTATCTTTCCACATCTTTTTTTTCCCTTTGCTGAGATTTGATGACTCATTTTCTTTTGCTCTATACCATGCAATTTGAAGCTATCTCAAAACCTTTTTAGAACAATGTGAGGTATAAATAAATTTTGAGAATAAAGACTTGTTGTGGTTAATACAACTCATTAACACAATGTGCCAGCAACTTCATACACAGCTTTGAGTCCTTCTCAGTTTTCCTGGTGTTATGTAGATGCAGAATAAATATGTGAGAGCCACAATTACACTGGATTTACAATTAAGCGAGTCAAGTGTATAAATGTTACCACTTGCTTCTACTCTTTAAGGCTGCGGTGACGCAAGACCAGAGGAACTGGTAGGGTGGCTAGGCCAGCCACTGTGGAAGGTGTATAATACTGTCACTACCATGCAGTCAACACCTGAGGAGGAAAACTATCAGTGAGTCCAACAAAAATACAGGGGTGTACAGACCAAGTGTGCTGAAGTTGTGGACAGATGAAAACACATCTGAAACTCTAACTTCTCTGCTGCAGAAGCTGTTTCTGGTTGCTCAGTGTGCTCTGGTTCTGGGCACAGGGTTGGAACAGTAAAAAAAAAAAAGGAGCTGATTTGCTTGAAAGTGTGGAAGAAAGGACATTTTCAGAGTCTTCCATATGTAGTTGGCACTGATTAGAGACACCACTCATTGACTGAACTAGCCCCAGAGTTCCCTCTAGTGGTGCTAATGCTCAAGTCACATCCTCACCGGTCTTGCAATATGGGAACATCTTATTTTCCCTCCTTCTAAACCTACCAAAATGTATGATATTCTTCTAAAGGTAACTTAAATTTTTAATTTCAAATTTCCTTGGGTATTTTTTGAACAAACACATAGAGCTCTTACCATGTGCTAGGCACTATTTTAAGAATCTCACAAATATTAACTTGCTGAATTATCATAACAATCCCATGAGGTAGATAACTATCATTATTTTTTACAGATGGGGAAAGTGAGTCACAGAACTTTCCAAAGATCACACAGCTATTCCATATGGTCCTCAGAACAGCATTATGAATTGGCAGGATTAAGGGAATACACATATGCATTTAAAACTAAATTTGGCAATGTAAAATATGAGAAGTAAAGGAGAGTAATGAAAAGCCTACCAGACTGAGTATTTGGGAACTTAGATTCAAACTGTCTCCTTGCCACTGTCCAGCTGTGTAGAGGAGGTTGTCACAGACTCACTGGATTATGGACGAACTTAAAAAAAATTGCCATGGTCCATCAAAGCTTTAACTGCCTACGCTTTATAATTTGAATCCAGCTTTGTAAACGGATATTTCTATAGCTAACCAAGTATAATACAATACTTATACACAGGATACTTACGACAACTCTAGTATAGACTTCTTCAGCAAAGTCGATGCTCTGGAATCTCTGCTCTGCAGGAAATGTGTAGTTGGTCAGCCACTCCAAAAGTGGCAGGTCTACATTACTTCCAGCAAAGAAATACTGAGGGGCATGGATGTGTGTATCCACTAGCCCAGGCATGAAGAACTCGCTGGAAATTAAGAGGAGAGGAGAGGCATTTAATAACATCTTTATTCACTTTGCATATCTTCAAAATCACATTTTTCCCTTGACACTGATTTAATTGTTCATCTTACACAGGTTTATGGCTGATGCCATCTGACAACTGTCCGTTGTCAGGAAATGAGAACAAAGCTCTGCGGAGAGATACAGAGCTCCTACGTTGAAATGGCAGATGCCAGGGTAACCAGAGGTCACCAAGAGAAGGGAAAGCACAGCGCTGAGCAGAAGCAAAGCAACTGTAGCACAAGAAAGGAGGGACGCCGTGTCCTGATACAACTACTTAGTTCTCACACCTGGTGGTTGTAAGGCAGAGAACAAAGAAAGGAGAAGAGAACTGTGGCACTTCTAGAGCCATGGTGAGGAATGTGCACAGAAGTCATTGAAGGTGTCTGAAGATGAGAAACATTGGCTGCCATTTTAGGTGCAATGTCATCTTGATCTTGGCTGTCTACAAGGAATCTAGTCCTTGGCCATAACCTCAAGGGGCTGAGTTCTGAAAGGAAGCAGCAAGTACAAACTAGAGCTGGCTAGGGACAGGTGGACTTAGAAGTCAGGAATATGAATGGGTCATTGATCCCAATGACTAGTTGAAGAGGGGGCTGTGAGGCTGATGCTGTGACTATCATTCCCTAGATGTTTCTGATTGCTGCTGCTGTTACCCTCATTCACCAATTACTATTCACATTTCTATGCATTCTTATACCAGAAAGTCTTGGAAAGATATTAAGAGTTTTCAGAGGACCTATTTGCAGAATGAAGGCACCCAATAGCAACAGACACTCAAAGCTCTGCTAAAGAGCTAATCCAGTTCACTGGTGTCTACTAAGCATCTAAACTTACCAAACAGATATCTGTTAAAAGATGATGATATGCAGTACCACTGTTATCACCCTAAGGAAATGTTAAATCACATAAGGAACTTGAACTCAAAACTCGATGTTGCAAAGAATCTCATTTCCAAATTAAATGCATAGATACTACCCGGGTGGAATACAAAGGATCCAGGAGTGGCTCTAAAAGCTTCATTTTGAAAGGTGAGCTAGAAATAGTGATGAATATGGTGGTGATGAGAGCAGTTAGTATTTACTGCATATGTATATGCACTGGGAACTGGACACAGCACCCTGGGTGCATCATGGTGTCTGTGGGAGGCAGCCTATTAGAAGGGTTAGGTGTAAATGGAGAAAAAAAAGAAGAAGGACTAGGTGAATATGTTCTACTCTCAAGACTGTCTGGATCTGAAGTCAGACCCCATTGTAACCCTGCAGTGGGATATCTGACATGTTATTTAACTTCCCTGCATCTGTTTCCCCTCCCATAAAATGAGGACAGGAGCAGCACATAGCATTGTCATGAGGACTGATCCTTGTGGGTAAGAGCAGAAGCTTAGATGATGGGCAGCATCAATAAATGCTAGTAATGATGATGATGTAATCTCACCACAAACATTGGAAGAATGAAAATAATACCTTCATTTACACTAGCGTAAGCTTAAGCTCAGGAAATATAAGAAGATTGAAAAAAGTGCTTTGGAACTGAGACTCAAGTTCAGCTTTGGAATTTTGGACCTCTTATTTGTCTGAAGGCTCAGTGCTCTTGGTTACTATACCCCATGTGACAGAACTATTAATTCCCTAGCAATGGAAATAAAGAACAGTGCCAACTTGCAAGCATGGTCAGAAGGCAGCATTAAGTGAGCCTACAGTGTGGAGAGCCCTCGGAAGAGTGGTGGTTTCCTCTCGGGTGTCGGTCACTGACCTCTCTGGGTCTGTCAGTCCTCAGAGCTTTTGCTTCCTCCATGACCAGAAAGTGGAAGAGCAAGCTAACTTCTTCCTATAGTAAGATTGTACAATCAAATGGTATTTCCCAAGTATTTAGTGTGTTTAAGAAGCTCTGCTAAGTCTCAAGGGGCATCCAAAGAGATATAAGGCATTTTCCTGTCCTCAAAGACTTTATAATCTAGTTGGGGATCTTAGGAGTGTGTGTGTGTGTGTGTGTGTGTGTGTGTGTGTGTGTGAAAGAGAGAGGATGAAAAGGGAGAAATAGAGAGAGAGATCTGCTCAAACATTAAGCTGTCCTAGTGAGCAATTTCACTCCTAGATATCTACTCAAGTGAAACAAAACATAAGCTTACAAAAGAGGTTGTACAAGCAGTTTTATTCATTACTAGTCCCAAAATGGAAACAACATAAATAACCACCATAGGAAAATATGAATAAACAAAGTGTGGTACCATGGAATTCTTCAGCATTAAAAAAATAATCAATACCCTTAGATACAATGATGCAGATCAACCTCAAAAACATGATTTTAAATGGTAGGATCCAGACACAAAGAGGATATATTGAGTTATTCTGTATAGATGATGTTCGAAAATAGGCCGAAGTAACCCATATGATGGAAATCAAACAGTGGCTGCCTATGAGGGATTGGAGAGTGACTGACTTGCAAGGGATTTGAGGGAACTTTCTAGAATAAGAGTGTTATATATCTTGATTGGCATATTGGTTACATGGGCACATATATTTGTCAACACATCAAATTCTATACCTGAGATCTATGCATTTTGGTATATAAATTTTTTTTCTTAAAAAAAACAGTTTTTTTCATATAAGGTCTTGAGTATTCAATTTACTGAATTATCATACAACTGTTAGCCAAGATAGAGGGAATCATAAGAATTTGTTTCTTTGTTGGTTTTTGTTGCTGTTGTTGCTTTCTTTGGCAGATTGTGACAGGGTTTACCATGATGAAACAGGAGGTGGTGGGGAGGATTTGGGAGATTCCTACAACTTCCCAAGCATGAAGTTTCTGAATGGATTGTGCTGATGGAAACGGAAAGGAAAAGGATAAGTATAAGAGAAAGAATGTGATCTTTTATTGGCTCTAGCATACAGAATGGGTGCATTGCATGGGATGGCCTTGCTTTATTAAAACCAACTCTCATGAGAACTCACTCACTCTGCAAGACCAGCATTAATCCACTGCAAGGGAGGTCATGACCCCAAAACCTCCCAGGAAGCTCCCCCTCTTAACAGTTCTACCACCTCTCAACATCACCACACTGCAGACCAGGCTTCCAGCACATGAATCTTTGGAGGACACACTCAAAACATACAAAGCAAGAGCACGTGAACTCCAAGAACTTATTGGAGATAAGGGAGCAGAGATCACATGAGTTACAAATGAGATTCAAACTTGAGAGGCTTCTTTATAAGCTGGTGGCACCAGAAATTTCTGTGGAAGTAAAAAAACAAAAGGAAACCTTGAACAACCTCCACCTAAGGAGAAAAATGGAGGAAGAAAAGATCATGATCCATCTTGGCAGAGATGTTGTCAGGATAAAGGACTCAGGACACAGAGGTGTCAAGAAGAGTAATGAAGGGAGAGTTTCAAGAGGGGCAGGATGGTAACCTCTGACAAAAATGGCAAGGGCCAAAGATGTGTGGCTTCAAAAAAGACCCTGAGACCCTCGTGCAATGATTGGGGGAGATACTACATTTCAAAAGGATGGAGTCTTTCATTTAAAAAGTACTTACCCAGTGATTCTCTAGCATGTTTTAGTTACTGTCCTAAGTGCTAAAGAAAGTATTAGTGTTAGAGAATGTATGAAGCAAATGTAGAGACCTTTTACCAATATTTGGTAGTGAAAGGCAGAGTAGGGGAAAATGCAGAAACCATGTTCATCAAGAACGGAGATGCAAGAGTGAAGGACACAATTCAAGATACAATACCTTCAAAACCAACAGAAGAGCAGGAATTTGTTGCATCTGAAGTGTGCCTTTCACCCAGAAAAGTTACAAGCCTTTTTAGGAAAGAGGAAGCACTGCGAAATGCTAATTATACAAAGATTAGCATCATCAGGGTTGAAGTAGAGGATTTACTACATGTATTGGCATGCCTGTGTGAAACATGAGAGAGGTGCATGTGAGATGAGAGGTCACTGAGCCTGCCCACTCGTTTGACAGACAGAATATAAAGAAGCTTGGAATGGCAAGTTCAGGTACAGACTTGAGATCCAGGACTAGAAACTCAGTTCTGCACTCGTGACAGCACTGATAGCTGAATGATAGAACCAAGAGCCAAGCTACAAGCAAAGCACAGAGGATGAGGGGAAATAGCTGTCCTTCCTCCCTTCTGCTCTGCAGCTTTTCTCTTTCCTCTTTACTTAATGACTGCAATAATCCCCTTAGAAAAGAATATCAATTTCACCAAAATAAAAACTATCAGCTTCATCTTCCAAACCTGTAGCATTGGCTAAACTATATCATAACCCAAGGAACAATACACACCCATATGTACATTTATAAGACCATCCACCCATCTTTTAACCAAATGGAAAACATTTAACAGAAGCTCTACAATCAAATCACACAACTGTATCTACAGGCCTGCATTGCCTCATTTCTTTGCATACCATTAACACTCTCATTCACTTGCTCTGCCAGGGATGTGGGGGATGTGATGATCCCACAGGTTTGGGAACCTGGACTGTCTAAAAGAATGGTTCCACTGTGCCAAAAAACTCAAGGTTACAAGCTATCAAAAAACACCTTGTTTTAACCAGGCGCGGTGGCGCATGCCTGTAATCCCAGCACTTAGGGAGGCTGAGACAGGAGAATCGCAAGTTCAAAGGCAGCTTCAGCAACAGCGAGGTGCTAAGTAACTCAGTGAGACCCTGTTTCTATATAAAACACAAAATAGGGCTGGGGATGTGGCTCAGTGGTTGAGTACCCCTGAGTTCAATCCCTGGTACCCCAAAAAACCCACCCTGTCTTTACTTAAAATTTTGTAACTTTGTTCATCATGGATTTTGCATTAATTTTATTTTTAAAAGATTGCATTAAAGTATTATTTATCTTGACTACTGAAGTGTTTGCCCTCCCCATGGTCTTCAAATTTTGCAATTAAGATGAATACTTCACACCCCTCACCCTAATTCCAGCCCTGCAAACCTTTCTATGTATGGTTCACCGCCACAATTTGATCCGCTCCTACACAGTGCTACATAGGCTTACAATTTCAGTGGTGATTTTCCTTTTTCAAAAAATCCACATTGTGCCAAGATATACTTGTAGATATACTATTAGGTCTAATCTATTAAAAAGAATATCAGAGACATCATCTTCTATAGTTTAATGACTTGGAGAAATTCTACTGTATATAACTCATGTGTGTGATAATGAGTTATTTTGCATTTTAAATATGATTTTCCTTCAAGTATTTCAGTCTCCCATTGACATTTAAATCATGTCTTGCCTTACCACTTCTATGTGTGTAGTGCTTATAGAGTCCCTAGAATCTGAATTTTTAATGAATTTAACTCCCAAAACAATTCCATAAAGCGGGACAAAAGCATTTGAAAACCCACAGGTAGGTTCCCCTTTCCACCTCACCCTCCCCTTTGTCCACTTCCAAGCCTTCCACAAACCCCCGTTACAAAGGCATACGGCCTTTGTTACTCAAAATAGATTCTTAACAAAAATCCAACAAGCAGAAGGATCAGTAAGAGCAGAAGTTGCTGTATTAATGTCCCTGCTTATTCCCCACATACTTCCAGGCTACCAAGAAACAGAGGGAAAGGGAAGGAGGAAAAAGATGTGAACACAACCGCAAGGGCAACGAAATTGTATGAATAGTCACCGTGTCTCTGGCCTCACACCAGAGATGAACTTAATAGCTGAGATGAGCTCCTGGGAAGTAGCTTGTTTCACATCTAACAGCTGCAAAGCTGTAGCATGAGGATTCACACTAGGTTCTTCTTGCTACATTAGCCTGAAGTCAGTTTCTAAGTGGTGAAAATATCTTCACAATGAAAGTGCTACCATTCTTATTGACCTTGGAAACAGTTGGTCTGAAACCAGATAAAATTTTTGAGCTTAAAATAAGTATCCCCATTTCTATAAAACAAATCAACCAAGCTGTGAAGACAGTGGGTCCACCACAGGAAACATATTTTATACAAATACTGAAAACCACCGAAACTGCAGCTCAAATGCACTTCTGGGCATTGGTCTTCCCTAACCATTCTGTCAGGGTAATTGCATCTCAAACGCTACTCCCCACCTCATTTACTTCCTTGATAGGAGACTTCACAATCTGCCACTGACATGCTTAAGTATCTGTTTACATGAGGCTGTAAACCTCATGAGGACAAGGGCCTCGAAGATCTTTTTCATTTCCAAATGATAATGCTGCATGGGTAGACTGAACAAATATTCCCAGAAGAAATAAATAGAAAATGGCAGCCTCTGGCTCTCAAAGTTCCTGTCCTCCATCTTCCTATTCTCTGTGTAACTCCTCCTTCCCATCTCCCCCATTATATGACTAATTAATTAATTTGGAAAGCCTCTCTCTCAAGGTAGGTTTTCCATCATTTGAGCCTAGTGAAAGGAAGAAATTGGTGGTGACTCACTGGTGGCTCAGCTCTCTTATTTCACACGGCTTGAAGCACCATTCTTTGGCCAGTTTTTCTTGTTGAGATGCTTCTTCTAAAAACACTATCTTTAAAAGAAAGAAAAAAATTACATATTAATAAATCACAGTCATTAAATATATAAATCTTTTTAAAGGAGACCACACTGTCACTGAGTTGATTTCAAGAGGCATTTGATACTAAATTAAACTGAGTTGAGAGGCAAAAAGAGAGGGGTTTGTCTTTGGTCATCTGTAGATGGAAACTGTGAAATTTCTCCTTTTCTGTCACAATATAAGATATATATAAGATATAAGTGAGAGTCATAAGACATAATTTTTGAGATTTCAAAAATTCTAATTTGAAGATACAACGTATTAAAAATAGCTTATTCACATTTCTCCCCCATTCCTGAAAATGATTAAAGGATATAATTGTTCTAGAAAATGTACCTTACTCCATATGTGTCAATGACTTTTGTGAGCCTGCAATAGGAAATCCCAGCTCATTGTGCAGAAGTAGTGACATTGTGGGGCAGTTTATTAACACTAAATTTCACTGCATGTAATAATTGCCTGATGATTAAATCTTCACTTGACCTATGTTGATGTTTGAATACAAGACATCTTCTGTAAAGAGGTCTGCTGTATTTTCCTACTTCCATATGTTAAGAAGTAGATAGGAAAGATACCTCTCAAGAGGTAGGTAAGAAAATGACCTCTTTAGTTAGACTTGTGAGGTCTGAAGCCCATGGGCAACAGCCAGGCAACTGTGCATGAATCTTGTACTACTTCTTGGTCTGGTTTCTCCATCTGCAAACTGGGGATAAAATTAGAACATACTTCACAGGATTAAGTATGATCATCAGTGTCAGGAGTTAGCACATGCCTGAAACATGTTAAATGATGCATTATATCCATTGTTATTCCTTTTTAAAGTATAATATAATTATTCTCTCTATAAAATGGATTATAAAGCAATAAAGGATAAGAACCGAGATTCCTATGCAGAAAATATTCTGAGTTTTATTTGTTTGTTCTTGTTTTTGGTTTTCTGCTGTGCTGGGGATCTAATTTGTGGTTTCAGGCATGGTAGGCAAGTGCTCTACCACTAAGCTACATCCCCAGCTCCCTCCTGTTTTATCTTTAACTGCAATATTGTGAGAAAAAAAAGTTTCATTGAACATGAAATATTGAGAAAAACTAGTATATAAAATGTATGTAATTAGAAACAAGTCAATATGTATAAGGAAAGATAATTTGTAGAAATGAAAAGAAACTAAAATATTGACTTCTCTGTTTATTGAGATACCCTTTTTAAAAAGGAAAATCTGATCAGAAAAGAAAATGAAAGTATAATTCATCCAATTATAAAAAAGTAATTTGATGATTTAAAAATATATTAGAATCAATAAATATTTTAAAAGGAGAAATCAACAAACATCAAAGCAGATATGTAATTAATCAAAAAACCATAAAAGTAGAATTTAACAATACATCACAAAAGTAATTTACTGCAAGATCCATAAATAAATAAATATATATAAAATTTATAAGCCACTATATTAACACATTTGAAAGAATTTGAAATAAATGGGTTTTGAGAAAAACATACATCAAAGTTTATTCTGAAGAGAGGAAAATTGAATGAACCAATAACTCTAGAAGAAACTGAGGAAGAGTTATTAACCCTTTAAGCATTGCACATGGTTCAGAATAATGCTATCTAGTAGAAATATAATGTCCATTACAATTGTAAACAGATATATAATTTTAAATTTTCTAATAACAAAAAGGCAGAGTTAAAATTAATTCCAATAACATTTGAGAACAATGTATATAAAATATTATCATTTCAACAAGAGAAAAATTAGGTTAAAAAATAAAAATTAATTTTACCTTTCCTTTCCTTTAAAATTATTTAATTTTTAAATTTTTATTTAATAAATAATTTTATTATTTATCATAATGTGTCTTTAAAATTATATACATTTTTTAAAGTACATTTCAATCTCTTCCTAAAGTTTTATCCAAAATACTTCTGAATATTTAGATGGCATATAATATACAAACAGTAGACTCACATACCCAGGTTGTTCCAAATACACTTAAAAGTTTTTCAAAACTAAAATGAGTATTAACTTTTAAATGTAAATTTAAATTAATTTAATGAAAATTAGATTAAAGATAAAATTTTAAAATTAGTTCTTAAGTCTCACTCTCCACTTTTCAGGCGCCTAAAATACAGACACAGCTAGGGGCTACTGTATTAGATAATGCAAGTTCAAAGAGTTTCATAGCAAAGGGATGAAATTCTGTGCTAGGCAAAGAGCTCCAAATATGGAGGAAAACAAAAACCTCACTGTTTCTGCAAAGCTAAAACAACTCTCCTACTAAAACTTACAAAATAATACACACATGCATAAACACAGATATACAAAAAAAGAAAAAGACAAGCCAATGCCCTTTGTCATTTAATGATACAGATGCAAAAAAGAGTCCCAATGTCATACTGGCAGTGAAAAGCAAAAATACATTAAAATAATAATTCAGCATGTCTGCAGAGTGTCAGCCTCTATTATTCTGACAAAGTGAGAAACATTTATCAACTTGGGCAAATGGCCAACTCTTCAAAGACTGCTGGAATAAAGCCACCCATCTCCCTTTCTGTTTTCCTCAATCAACACCAAAACTGGAATGCACTGGTTCCTCCCATTCACACTAGGGATCTTGATTTGTACCATTATCTTCATATAGCTTTTACATCTTCAGGTCTGAGAAAAGCTCTACCACTTCCTGCTTAGCAAAATCTCCACTGTGATCTCTTGTTACTGTGTCCTCCCCCTATAAGCAGCAAACTCTCCTATGACTCCCTTCTCATGACGTGGCTTTTCAAAGCCTCATACCTCAGGGTCAAGCAGTGAGTTTGGAACCTTCTGTTCCCCATGACCATTTCCAAACCACTTTCCTCCAGCTTTCTGATGGTAAACAAATCTTATTATATAAGACTATCGCCCTTTTGTTTCAAGGGAATCTTTCCTCTCTCTGAGGTCCTACTTTACTAGCTTTTCCCTCTTTCTTCAAGTTCACTAATGTCTGCCTCAGGCTTCCCTCCACTCCACATTCTCTTCTATTCTTTATGGTTCCCACCCTTCTGAGGACCATGGCTACCTGTTTCTATGAGCTCATCTTCATTAATTTGTTGTGTTTCGGCTTCAGCCACAAAATCCATGACCATCTCTAGGAGATGTTCGTGACCTGTAACTGCTTCACCTACAAAGTCGCCAAATCTTGTAGGTGACCATTTTCCTTTTTCCCCTGTGCCACTTCAATGATTACAACCAATATTCTACCTTAAAGAGCGTTGCCTTTACTTTCTCTTTCCTTACTTTTCCCCAGCCCACTAGCCATCTTCTTTCACCATTTTCTTTGTCCAGGTTAGATCCCACCATTTATTATTTTATATTTCCATTGTCTTTTAGTTAATGCATATCTTGTTTGGTAAAATTCCAACCCTCATGGAATGAAACTTTCCTGTTCTCTAGGCTGCACCTGAGGAGTAAAGCAGTGCTGGAGCAAGGAATAGATGGACTGTCCCCATGTCATGGGCTCAAGGTGTTCCCACCAACGCCTGCTCTTGGTACCCTGTGGCATTTCTCTAGCACTGTGGTTTTTACTGTCAATCAAACTGACAGGTGACCTAACTGTTTATCAACTGACACATCATTAAAGATTTTTTTAGGTGATAGGTTAATATACAATTTTTATCAAATAATTAGGAAGGAGCTCAAAGACTTCATCAAGTTTTGCTACAACAAAACTTTTAGCGATAGGTTCCAAGATGGTGACCTAGACTGACATGGTATTCCTAAGTCTCTCCAGGACCAGGGTTTAAAGTGGTAGAAACACTATTTCTCAGCGAGTTTTTAAAGGACACTCAACAGCTGCCTCCATGCAGGAACTTCACTCTCGGGCCTGCATGGTCGCCAGACCCCAGAGTTTGCACAGGACCCCAGCTGCAAGCCAGTGCAGGACCCCAGCTGCGCACTCCAGTGCAGGACTTTGACCCATTTCCTGTGCAAAACCCGCTCCCACACAGGATCCCTGGCTCCAGCGCCCACACACCCCACAGGACCTCAGGTAGCCCACACAGACATTGCTCCCACGCAGGACCCCCAGGTCCCACACAAGATCCCTGGCTGCTGCTCTTGTGTGGCTCTTCATCTACCAGGGCAGAACCTCCCTGTTCGCCTACACATGGGGATGCGGAACAGGCTCTGGAGACAAACTTCTACTTTTGCACAGCACACCAAAGAGCTGCATCTCCAAACATGTCACCCAACACCACCGGCCAGCCCGGCCCTTCACGCTATCTCTGAAGCAGATGGCTTCTTTGTGAGACTCCAGTTTCACCATCTTTGACCTGAGCAGGCAGATACCAGTAAGCAACAGAAAACTCCACCTACTGGAAGAGAAGGGAAGCAATCCCGTTTATTTACATTGAGACTTTTTATTTTTTAATTTTTTTCCTAATAGTCACTTTTTTGTTTTTGTTTTTTTTCTCTTTTCTTCCTTTCTTTTTCTTCTTTTCTCGCTCTTGCTCCTTTCCTGTCCTCACATCTCCAACATTTGTGAAACCAAGTAGTTTTTATGCATTAGCCTATGGTGGACCAGGATATCTGATTAGTATACTACAGTTGTATTACATAGTCTTGTAACTTCCACCTTTACATATTTTATTTTTCTTAATTTTTATGTCTCCTCATTAGTTGTACTCTATTTTCTTCCTACTTACTGGTCTTCCCAAATCTCTTTCCCTCTTTTCTACTAATAGCCAACTTCTTTTGGATTCCTCTTTAATGCTTTCTAGGATTTAATAACTATATCCTCACTTCCTACCTCCCTAACATCTCATCCTACACCCCACCCCCAGTTATCTCTAGCCCACAAGCTGAAATTGTAGACACCTGTGCAAACCTATTGTTTATATAGTAGATGCTAATTGAACTCATAATTTCTGTATATTGTAACTAAGCCACAAATACATTTAGGAGCTATTAGGAGCTACTTGGTTTGAAATTATATATTGTTTGTATTGAGATCTGTCAATATTGGTCTACCCTTTAAAGGAGAGGTATTGGGACCCTGTAGGGAATCTATAAGCCTATCAGATAAAACCTGTGGCATCTCAGATCTGCAGTGCTAGAAGGGAAGACACACAAACAACATGAAAAAACAAGCGAAGAAAGTGCCTCAAACAAACCAAGATACTACATTATTAGAATCTATGGTTGGCACAGCAGAAGAAATGTCAGAGAAAGAGTTCAGGATGTATATAATTAAAATGTTCTGTGACTTAAAGAATGATATAAGAGAGCAAACCCAGGCAGCAAAAGATCATTTTGATAAAGAGCTACCTAGGCAAATATAGGAAGCAAAAGATTACTTCAATAAGGAGATAGAGAGTCTGAAAAAGAATTAAACAGAACTCCTCAAAATGAAAGAAACAATAAGGCAAATTAAAAACTCAGTAGAAAGCATCACCAACAGATTAGATCACTTGGAAGATAAAACCTCAGACAATATTTAATCTCAGAAAATGTTTAATCTTCAAAATAGAGTTGACCACACAGTGAAGATGGTAAGAAACCATGAACAGAACATCCAAGAATTATGGGACAACATGAAAAAACCAAATTTAAGAATTATTGGGATAGAGGAAGGCATAGAATTTCAAACCAAAGGAATGAGAAATCTATTCAATAAAATACTATCAGAAAATTTTCTAAACTGAAGCTAGTCTTAGAATGAATTACAAGAATGAATTGGATAATCAAATATAAGAGGCTTACAGGACACCAAATGTACAAAATCACAACAGATTGACACTAAGGCACATCATAATGAAAATGCCTAGCATTCAGAATAAGGAAGGAATCTTAAAAGCCACAAGAGAAAGGAATCAGATTACATACAGGGGGAAGCCAATCAAGATCTCTGTAGATTTCTCAACCCAGACTCTTAAAGCTAGAAGAGCTTGGAACAACACATACCAAGCTCTGAAAGAAAATGGATGCCAACCAAGAACCTTATATCCAGCAAAGTTAAGTTTTAGATTTGATGATGAAATAAAAACCTTCCAAGATAAACAAAAATTAAAATAATTTACAGCAAGAAAGCCTGGACTACAGAATATTCTTGGCAAAATATTCCATGAGGAGGAAATGAAAAACAACAATGAAAACTTGCAAAGGGAGGAACTACACTAAAGGAAAGGCCAATCAAAGGAGAAATCCAGTCAAGTTAAAAACTAAGAATAAACCAAAATGTCTGGGAATACAAACCATGTCTCAATAATAACACTGAATGTCAATGGCCTAAACTCAGCAATTAAAAGACATAGACTGGCAGATTGTATTTAAAACAAAGACCCAACAATATGCTGCCTCCAAGAGACTCATCTCATAGAAAGAGACACTCACAGATTGAAGGTGAAAGGATGGGAAAAAATTTATCACTCACATGGACTGCATAAACAAGTAGGGGTTTGCATTCTCATATCAGATAAAGTGGATTTCAAACCAAAGTTAGTGAAAATGGATAAAGAAGGTCATTTCATACTACTTAAGGGAATCATACATCAACAAGACATAACAATCTTAAATATCTATGCCCCAAACAATGGGGCAGCCATGTATGTCAAACAAACCCTTCTCAACTTCAAGAACCAAATAGACCACAACACAATAGTACTGGATGATTTTAACACACCTCTCTCACCACTGCATAGATCTTTCAAACAAAAACTAAACAAAGAATCTACAAAACTCAATAGAACAATAATCTAGACTTAACAGACATATATAGAATATTCCATCCTTCAACAAGCAAATACACTTTTTCTCAGCAGCACATGGATCCTTCTCCAAAATAGATCATATGCCATGCCACAAAGCTAGTCTTAACAAATACAAAAAAATAGAGATACTACCCTGCATTCTATCTGACCATAATGGAATGAAATTAGAAATTAATGACAGTTTTAGAAAAGAAGGTTTGTCCAACACCTGAAGACTCAAAAATAGGCTATTGAATGATGCATGGATAACAGAAGATATCAGGGAGAATATAAAAAAATTCTTAGAGGTAAATGAGAACTCTGATACAACATATCAAAATCTCTGGGACACTATGAAGGCAGTGCTAAGAGGAAAGTTCATTGCATTAAGCTCATATATTCAAAGAAGTAAAAGTCACCAAATGAATGACTTGACACTACATCTCAAAACCCTAGAAAAAGAGGAACAAACTAATACCAAAAGAAGTAGAAAACAGGAAATAATTAGAATCAGGGCTGAAATCAGTGAAATTGAAGGAAAGGAAAAAGTTGACAAGCAAAAAGCTGGTTCTTTGAAAAAATAAATAAAATTGAAAAAATCTTAGCCACCCTAACAAAAAAGAAGGAGAGAAAATCCAAATTACTAAAATTTGTGATGAAAAAGGAAATGTCACGACAGACTCTGCTGAAATACAGAGGATAATTAGAAACTATTTTAAAAATCTATAATCTATAGAAAATCCTGAAGACACTGACAAATTTCTAGACACATATGAACTACCCAAACTGAACCAGGAGGACATTCACAACTTAAGCAGATCAATTACAAGCAAGGAAACAGCACATGCCATCAAGAGCCTTCCAACCAAGAAAAGCCCTGGACCAGATGGATTCTCAGCCAAGTTCTACAAGATCTAGAAAGAATAACTAACTCCAATACTCCTCAAATTATTCCATGAAATATAAAGGGAGAAAACCCTTCCAAACTTATTCTATGAGGCTAGTATCACCCTGATACCAAAACCAGACAGAGACACATCAAAAAAGGAAAATTTCAGACCAATATCCCTGATGAATATAGATGTAAAAATTCTCAATAAAATTTTGGCAAATTGCATACAAAAGCATATTAAAAAAATAGTGCACCATGATCAAGTGGGGTTCATTCCAGGGATGCAAGGTTGGTTCAACATACGAAAATCAATAAATGTAATCCATCACATCAATAGACTTAAAGATAAGAATCACATGATTTTATCAATTGATGCAGAGAAAGCGATTGACAAAATATAGCACCTTTTCATGTTTAAAACACTAGAAAAACTAGGGATAGTAGGAACCTAACTGAACATTGTTAAAGCAATCTATGCTAAACCCAAGGCCAACATCATCCTAAATGGAGAAAAAATGGAAGCATTCCCTCTAAAACCTGGAACAAGACAGGGATGCCCTCTTTCACCGCTCTTATTCAATATAGTCCTTGAAACTCTAGCCAGAGCAATTATACAGATGAAAGAAATTAGAAGTATACAAATAGGAGAAGAAGAACTCAAACTATCATTATTTGCACACAACATGATATTATACCCGGAGGATCCAAAAAATTCCACCAGAAAACTTCTAGAATTAATAAAGGAATTCAGCAAAGTAGCAGGATATAAAATCAATACCCATAAATCAAATGCATTTCTATACATCAGCAATGAATCCTCTGAAAAAGAAATCAGGAAAACTACTCCATTCACTATAGCCTCAAAAAAAATAAAATACTTGGGAATCAATCTAACAAGAGCAGTGAGAGACTTCTGCTGTGAAAACTACATGACACTAAAGAAAGAAATTGAAGATTTTAGAAGGGAGAAAGATCACCCATGCTCTTGGATAGGTAGAATCAATATTAAAATGGCCATACAACTCAAAGCACTACACAGATTCAATGCAATCCCAATTAAAATCCCAAAGTCATTTCTTATAGAAATAGAAAAGGCAATCATGAAATTCATTTGGAAAAATAAGAGACCCAGAATAGCCAAAGCAATCCTGAGCAACAAGAGTGAAGCAGGAGGCATCACAATATCAGACCTTAAACTATACTACAAAGCTATAGTAACAAAAACAGCATGGTACTGGCACCAAAATAGACATGTAGACCAATGGTACAGAATAGAAGACACAGAGATGAACCCACATAAATACAGTTATCTCATACTAGACAAAGGTGCCAAACATACAATGGAGAAAAGATAGCCTCTTCAACAAATGGTGCTGGGAAAACTGGAAATCCATATGCAGCAAAATGAAACTAAACCCCTATCTCTCACCATGCACAAAACTGAACTCAAAGTGGATCAAAGACCTAGGAATTAGACCAGAGACCCTGCACCTAATTGAGAAGAAAGTAGGACCAAATTTTCATCACATCAGATTAGGCCCCAACTTCCTTAACAAGACTCGTAAAGCACAAGAAATAAAAGCAAGAATCAATGGGATGGGTTTAAACTAAAAAACTTCTTTCCCAAATATTTTTTAAGTAAATCATGGCTGAATTTTAACATGTGTACATTTAAAATTTGCTAGAAATTATGGGCTTTATATATTTAAATTTAATAAAAATAATTCATATTAAACTTTTAAAAGTGCAAAAGATTGTATGGTTTTTCAAAATTCCTTTAAGGATCATATTAGTAAAAAGGTGTAAAGAATACTTCTTCAAGCTGGGTGCAGTGGCGCATGTCTGTAATCCCAGAACTTTGTGAGGCCGAGATAAGAGAATCCTGAGTTCAAAGCCAGCCTCAGCAATAGCAAGGCACTAAGCAACTCAGGGAGACCCTGTCTTTACATAACACACAAAATAGGGCTGGGGATGTGGCTTAGTGGTAGAGTACCCCTGAATTTAATCCTTGGTACCAAAAAAAAAAATACTTCTTCAGTCAACTCATATTTTGGCTGTCCACCACAATGCCAATATTAAATCTACCCTCTCTCCAAATCCCTTACCTCATCTACCTGCAAAGTGCAATAGTGAAAAATTGCAAACAATCTCAGTTAGTAGGTAAGGGATTGGCTGAATACAACTAAGCAGTGCAGTGATTAAAGTAAGAGTGAAGGACTAGGGATGTGACTCAGTTGGAAGAGTGCTTGCCAAGCATAAGCAAGGCCCTGAGTTTGATTCCTCAGCACTGCAGAGGGGAAAGAAAATAACTGTGAAAACTTATATTTACTGGATGGAAAATTATCCTTGATACAATGTCAAGGCTTTTTTTTAATGCATGTTACTAACTAACATGTATATATGATCACATTTTTTAAAAAAATATTTTTAGTTTTAGATGGACACAGTATTTTTATTTTATTTGTTTTATTTTTATGTGGTGCTGAGGATCAAGCCCAGTGCCTCACACATGTGAAGCAAGTACTCTTGCACTGAGCTACAACCCAAGATCATATGATCACATTTTTAGTAAGAGTAAGGTGTATGTCAATGGAATATTACTCAGCAATAAAAGAGAATAAAATTATGGCATTTGCAGGTAAATGGATGGAGTTGGAGAATATCATGCTAAGTGAAGTAAGCCAATCTCAGAAAACCAAATGCTGAATGTACTCGTTGATAAGATAACTTTATGTATGACTGCATATATGTTGTGATTCTATACAACTTACAACTAGAGAATTGATATGTTATCCTCTATCTATGTACAATGAATCAAATTGCACTCTGTTATCATGTAAGCCTAAATAGAACAAATAAATAAATTAAATATGGAAAAAAAAGAGTAAAGTGTATGTATGTGTGTATGTGCGTGATATGCACGTGCATACATGTGTGTTAAGGAAGTATGTTTAAATATTTCAAGTGATTATCTCTTTATAGAAGTTGGGAATGATTCCTCTTTCACCTTGCACTTCTTTAGATTCAAATCTGTTACAACAAATGGCTTATTCTAGCTAAAACAATAAGGCTAATTCCACTTAAAATGTATATGAAAATTTGAAGTCTAAAAAATAGAAATACATAAGCCTGCATGGAACTTGTGGGTGGGGAGTTAACACACACATAGGTGACAGCGAATAAGACAGAAGGGTCTAATGAAAGAGTGCACTGGGCCCCCAAGTTCAGATGGAGAGAGGGTGGATGTGATCAGTGAAGGTTTCAAAGAAAAGGCAGAACTTGCTCAACCATAGGGAGGAATTGGTACTTGATAAGTATCCAATGGGGGGAAGGAGTGGAAGGTAAATTATGGTAAAAACAGAGACACAAGCAAAATGCTACAAGATGTGTTACAGACAAGAGTGTACAATAATTAGCATTGAAGTGCTGGCCTGGAAAGAACTTTAATTCAAAAATCAAGTATGTAACAGATTTTTTTCTGTTTCATGTTTCACTCATTACATACTTCCAGAATGTCCCTTGTGTGAGCAGCATTATTTCAAGAACTTGGAACAATAAATTGAAAGATAAAATAAATACACTGAAGATAGTAGTGAGTGCTGTGCTTAAAAATAAAGGGAGGTAAATGCATCGACTATAAGTGAGCTGTAAAGTCTCTCTGACAGATGATGTTTGAACACAGATTTGCATGAAAGATTTGGCTATTGTTATGGTTTAGACATGTGGTGTCTTCCAAAAGCTCATGTGTGAGACAATGCAAGAAAGGTTGGAGGTGAAATGATTGGGTTATGAGAGCCTTAACATAATCAATGTGTTAACTGGGTGGTAACTGTAGGCAGATAGGGTGTGGCTAGAGGAGGTGAGTCCGTGGGGGTGTGCCTTTGGGGTATATATTTTGTCCTTGTTGAGCAGAGCTCTCTGTTTCCTGGAGCCATGTCCTCAGCTGCTTTCCTCCACCACATACTTTTCCTCCACCACATACTTTTGCCTCACCTTGAGCCCTGAGGAATGGAACCAGCAGTCTATGGACTGAGACCTTTGAAATTCTGAGTACCCAAATAAACTTTTCCTTCTCTAATTGTTCTTATCAGGTTTTGTTGGTCACAGCAGCAAAAACTCTGACTAAAATAGCTATGTATCATGGAAAGAACATTCCG
Source organism: Xerus rutilus (assembly GCA_028644305.1). Taxonomy (NCBI): domain Eukaryota; kingdom Metazoa; phylum Chordata; class Mammalia; order Rodentia; family Sciuridae; genus Xerus; species Xerus rutilus. Next base: position 119,299,765 of record CM053399.1, read on the forward strand.
GACAGAGGACACAGATAGTACAAGGACCCCAAGAGCAGAGTCTGCCTAGCATGTTTTGAAATCCCAGAGATGCCAGTGGAGATTCAATACAAGGACCAGAAAAGAGAGGGATAGGAAATGAAATCAAGGAGGTAGCTGGGAGTCATAGGTTGTGTTTCAGCTTTCTTTTTAGGAAGTCTCACAAAATATTTTAGAAAATGAGTGTGGCAAAATTACAAAATATAACTGATGCTTTCTCATCTCAAGACTGACTGGGCTCATGTGACCATTAACTCACTTATTCACCATTCCTCATGTGCCTGGTATGGCCCATGGGCCTTTCCCCTCACAGGCCATAGGCTTAGCCTAGGTAGGCTGTCAATTTTCAGAAAGTCATAAACTCACAGATGATTCCAGCTGCCAGGGACGTTCTCATCTGAACCTCTTATTTTCCAGATGAGGAAATTGAGTCCCTTCTGTTAAGTAAACAACTCCAAGTGCTTTCTTATTTGAAACTAGGACTTTTAGGATGAGCAATAACAAGAATGTCAGGAATACTAAAGCCAAAGGCAGATGAGTAATGACTGTCAACTAATGAAACAAATCTGTGCAAGATAGAGGTTTCAAACACCAGATGGCAAATTTGGGCAAGAGATTTGTTACCATGGAACAGAGAAAACTGCATTATGAAATAGCTCAGCCATCCAGCAAAATAAGATAACATATATCTCTACCCATCACACAAAACCTACTCTGAACTGCTGCGATAAGAGATAAAATCTGATAAAAACATGAGGTTTCAAAATTTCAGAAGTCTTTGGATAGAGATAAAAATTCCCATATTAACTTGATTCACGTCAAACAGATGGAAAAGTAAGATGACATGAAATTACCTAGGAAGGAAGGAAGGAAGGAAGGAAGGAAGGAAGGAAGGAAGGAAGGAAACGAGGGAGGGAGGGAGGGAGGGAGGAAGGAAGGGAAGAAGGAAGGGAGGGAGGGAGGGAGATAAGGAGGAAGAAAGGGCCCATCAGCTTGTAAAGATAAAATGGAGAGAATAATGTTACCAATGCTCCACAGAATATCATGAGGGACTTAGATTTTTTAGGCCTAATATTCTCATCTTATAAATAAAGAAATAGACCAGGTTATATGAATCTGTACAGGGCAAGCCAGGAGGATCTGCTGGTATAGGTCTATCTTCCCAGAGATTCTTCCAGACATCTATTTTTGCTTCTTCAATCATATAAACCATGCATCAGTAAAATTTCCCTAAAGGGCCACATAGCAAGTATTTCAGACTTGGAGGGCCATATTACCTCTGTTCAAATTTTTCATTGAAATCAAAAGTATCCATAGACAATATATTTACAAATGGGTGTACCTGTACTCCAATATAATTTTATTTATAGAAACCAAAATTCGTTTTGTGTAATTTTCACTTGATACAAAATATTCTTCTTGTGCTGGGGGTGTAACTCTGTTACACTTGTGGAGCGTGTACAAGGGCCTGGGTTCAATCTCCAGCACCACAGTAAAATAAAATTATTCTTCTTTTTATTTTTTTTTTCACTCTTTTCCCAACAATTTAAAATCTATACTTAACTCATGGGCCATATAAAATCAAGAGTGGGCCAGATTTGACCTGTGAGCCATAGTTGCTAACCTTTGATGCAGACCACTAGACAGCTATATGGGAGAGGCCATCTTAAATTTTACTCAATTTGCAGTAACTATTTCTTCTGGGCTGCACTAACTTTGCCTCTACATAATTCTTCACTTTTTTTAATATCAAATATATTAAAGAATCAAAATTATGTAACTGAAAAACCATCCCAGTGACTGACAGCAGCATATATTAGAAGTTTTATCTTTATTTATGATTTTCAAATGGTAATAATTTTCAACAATTTTTCTTTTTACTTTAGGGCCTGTCTAAGGCCATGGGAGAATAAAAATTGTGGTTTTTTTACAAAGCCCATTTTGCTAAAGAAACATTTTTTGACAGATTAAAAAGTCACTTTAGGAAGCAACCAAGATATCCTTCAGTAGGTAGATAAATAAACTATAATACTAATACATGGAATAAATGAAAAAATGAGCATTTGGCAACTATCATTATAATAAGTGATTCATGCAGATATCATCAATGAATGTTAAAATTAGTGGTGAAATTTTTTTGAGAAATAGGACATCTGCACAGTTTTCACACAGTACCTTCCCACAAAATTTATCTTACAAAGACAATAACTACAGTGGAGAAACATGGCAGACACCACCTTCACCAAGTGACCAAAGTTAGTGTCACCAATAATGGGACAGATCAATATCACATGGCCCCTGATATGATGCCCTGAGAACACAGTGTCACTTCTGTGATATTCCTGCCAAAAATGCATAACCTGAGTCTGATGAGGAGACATCAGATGAACCCAAAATGAGGGTCATTCTAAAAACAGAGCAAAACTGCTCTGTGTTCTTGAAAGTTACACAGCACATGAAAGACAAAGAAAAATTGAGGATCTATTCTGGGTAGACTAGTAAATAACTATGCAAGTAAAGAATTATGGCAAGTAAATGTGACTTGTAGTTCTGAAGTGGGTTCTGAACCAGAATAAGGGAAAATTCCTCAAGGACAAAAATGGGCCAAGTGGCAAAGTCTGAAAGGAGTTATGGATTGTGTAGTAGAATTCTATGTTAATTTTCTGATCTAGAACATTATATGTGATTGTGCAAGACAATGCTCTTAATTTTTAGGAGGTACACACTGGAGTCTATAACTTATTCTCAGTTCAGAAAAATACAGTTGTGTGTGTGTGTGTGTGTGTGTGTGTGTGTGTTTACATATAGCTAAACAGAATGGGGAAGAATAATGAAACAAATTTCATAAAATGTTAACTCTAGGGAATCTGTGTTAAGTATATATGAGAATTTTTTGTTGTTGATGTTGTTTTACTATTGTAACATTTTTATTACTTTTCATTATTTTGCAATTATTTAAAAATAAAAAAAGATTCCCTAGAGTTTTATTATTTATTATTTTAGGGCTGAGGATGCAGCTCGGTGGTAGAGCACTTGCCTAGCATGCTCAAGACCCTGGGTTCAGTCCCCAGTACTTCAATAAATAAATAAATAATAAAATTTTTAGCTACAAAACTGAAAAGTATATTACTTAGGAATATAAATATATAAAGTAAAAATATAAAGAAAAGCAAGAGTATGAAAAACATAAAATTCAGAATAACAGTGGAAAGGGAAGGAAATTGGATAGGGTGCTCATACAGGGAGCTTCAGAGAGAATGTGGCTCCTCATATCTCTTCTCATTATACGTTACACAGATATGGGGATTGTTCTTTCCCTTATTCTGTGAGTTAATTAAAATGAACAATCAGCCCTAAAAAATAAGTATAATGTACTAAAATCACAATAAGAATAATGAACAAAAGCAAATTCTTAACTCACAATAAATGTTCTTTTAAAAAAATCCAAATTTGTATCGTATAAAATTCACACATTGGTCATCTATGGAACACCTAGCCAAATGACCAAGAAGAAAAGCCACAGGAGTGGTAGAGGTAATGAGGACACAGAATGACACAGATTAACATTTATAGCATCCCAGCACCAGTGATCTAAAATTAAGTCATAATTTGTCCCTTGGTTTTATGAGCAGTTGGTAAGATGCTCAACAACCCTGAAATGCACTTCACAGTTTGTGAATCATTTTAAGATATAAATTGTTACTCCCTAATTTTTGTTTCCTAAATTCAGAATCCCTTGATGCCTTAACTGACTTGTGGAAGAAGGAAACTGCTCAGATGGGTGTAAAATTAGCACCAGGCCCTGAGTAAAATCCACCACAAATCTCAGACCCAGAGTTAAATGACACATATGAATCCCGAAATCATTAAACAAGTGAATAATTTCAGCAGCTGCCTCACAAAAGATATCTTCAGAGATTATATTCAGCAAGTGGACAGCTGAGATGAATTTAGGAAAAGCACTCACTCTTATCTCTTGAAAACTGAAAGTTGATGTCAACTAACCACAGTTCATCTCAACAGACTACATCAAACACAATGATACTGATAGGAAAATTCAGTCACACACACAAAAAATGTATTCCCTACACAAGCCTATTCGTTTGGTCATGAAAACATGAAAATTGCCTTAAAGGCCTATTTTAGGTTGAATTTGAATGTTGAAGTCCTTACCCTCAGTAATTCAGAATGGGACCTTGTTTAAATGTCTTTACAGAGGTAATCAAGTCAAAATGAGATCACTAGTGTGACCATGATCCTGGCCCCAATACAATAAGATGGATGTGCAGAGATAGAGAAGACAGCCATCTGCAAGTGAGGAGAGCAGCCTGGAACAGATCCTTCCCTTACGGTCCTCAGAAACAACCAACCCTGTTGACACATTGGTCCCAGACCTCCAGTCTGCAAAACTGCGAAACAATAAGTTTCTATTGTTTGAGCTACTCAGTTTATGGTATCATGTTTTACTAGTCCTCGGGGAAGCCATAGTTAAAAGAGGCAATCACTATAGATAGGTAAATCAGGTCAGATCAGATCAAGGAGGCCAAGTTGGGTCTGGGAAGTTGGAGAGGGATTAAAAGGTTAATGCCTTCAGAGCCCTTTCTCTACTCTTATCAAGATAACCTGCCCCTCGCTGGGGTAACCTGTCCCAGGCGGTCTCCCTCTCTACAGGGAATTGTTAATTATGCTCCCTTCCTGCCCAGATTACTCTACCTTTTCCATCTGCTTTTCACCTTTTGGCCATCCCATGGAGCATCTCCTGGGCCTAGTCAGGAAGGAGAGAGATAAGGGGAAGAAAGCAGGAGAACAAAGGAAGCCTAAGACATATAAAAAGGCAAGACACCCTCATTTCTTGGGATACCAGGATACCAGCTATGGCCCCCTTCTCCCTCCTGGGAGAAGTCTATGTTACCCCTTTTTAAATAAACCCTGCTTAAATGCTTGCTTTGGTGTGCTTCTCTAATGTTCACACTTCAACATGTGAAGAAGCAGAACTCGTCACGTCATCGGTAACAGGCAGTATCACTAGCAAACAAAGACCCTGTAGAAAGGGAAGTTAAAAGCTTGGTCTATTCTAATAAATCAACAAAGGAAAAACTGCAAGAAACCCTCTTTTTGTTGCCTAGAGGCACCCCTGAGATAGTCTGGGAAGATGAAAACATACTGGGTTTACTGAAGAATAAAGATTCTGCTATTTGCGAGCTCTGAAATCAAAGGCAAATCCTATGACCTCTTTGATTTATTATTTTTTTAAATCTAGTAATAACATCTGCCATCTCTCTTTTGACTATAAACATAACAATTTAAAAGTGAAATATATCAAATCTCCATGGACTGAAAAGTTCTCTGTAAATATAAGCTATTATCAGTAGTGTTAATCTTTCATAAGGTAAGAAGAGTGGAATTTTAGGACACCACTGCTGACAGGGCTTTGATTTCAGAAAGACAGCTGATGGCACCAAATATAGCTTTGCTGGACAAGCTCTGTAAAGGCAGAATGAATGAATGAGATCAGCATTGAAGAAATGCATCTCTGGTTATATATTTCTACTCAGAGGGTTGAAGAATTGGATGAGGGAAGGATGGCTGGAGAGATCCTGGAGAGCTGAACACATGCCAATGAGCTCTGCCCAGCCATGTTCTTGTTAATGGCTTAGATGTGACAGGATAAGAATTTGGAAAGCATAGTTTGTTCCCTAAATAGCACAACCCAGTTTTCTTTCTAGTGTTTTTTGTTGTTTTGTTTGATTGTTTTGTGGTACAGGGGACTGGAACCAGGGGCATGTTATCACTGAGCTACATCCCCAACCCTTTTTATTGAGACAGGTTTCAGTAAGTTGTCCAGGCTGGTCTGGAACTTACGATCCTCCTGCCTCAATCCCCTAAGTAGCTATGATTACAGGCATGCACCACCGCACCCAGACTTAATATAGGTATTAAAAAACAACCACCAGCTAAATCTGACATGATGAAGTTTAAAAGAAATGTTAAAAAATTCTACATTTACATTTTATAAAACTGAGATGCACAAAGTAAAGATATATGAGACTTGATATGAGCAAGGATCATGAGCTTCAAATAAGCAGTGTGGAAAAGTTGTCCATTAGGTTGGGTTCCAAATAATGTTAAATTTGTAGTAATGAAGAACCTTGCTTTGTTTGGTTCTACAAACATAAATTTCTGGTACTGTGACTCATTTAAATAATACCAGTCATGGAACAACAGGGCTCAAGTGTCAGTTACTATAGTATATTAACTGTGAGTGAATACATGAAGTACAACCTTGGCTTCTAGCTCTATGGTCCACAAATTACTGTATCCATAACAGATGTGCAGCACAATCAATGACCAATCACATACCTTCTTCCAAAGCCTGTAGTGACTGGTCACTGTGCATCTTCTATTCAGTTCACACACAGACATCAAAGCCTATAGTTGTGTGGCTTCCTTGTCTCCCAGCAATAAATACATGTGGTATTTGACAAAAATGGATAATTGAAAAATTGAATTGGTCAACAAAGAAGAAAGTGCACAAAGAAATCAAAAATGATGAACTAGGAAGTAAAATTGGAATCCAACATAAGCAGAGTTATAGAAGAAATATCTAAGAAAAGGTCAAATTATCTGTTTACTGACAACATGATCCTATATTTAGAAGACCTAAAAAACTCTACCAGACTTCTAGAACTCATAAATGAATTCAGCAAAGTATCCAGGTACAGGATCAACACTTATAAATCAATTGTATTCCTATACTTCAATAATGAATCTGCTGAAAAAGTAACTAGAAAAACCGTTCCGTTCACAAAAACCACGAGAAAAAAAAAAACTTAGGAATCAATCTAACGAAGAGGTGAAGGACCTCTACAATGAAAACTATAGAACACTAAAAAGAGAAATTGAAGAAGACCTTAGAAGATGAAAAGATCTCTCTTATTATTGGATAGGCAGAATTAATATTGTCAAAATGGCCACACATCAAAAGATTCAATGTAATCCCCATCAAAATACCAATGGCATCCTTCACACAACTAGAAAAAGCAGTTCCAAAATTCATTTAGACAAATAAGAGATCCAGAATAGCTAAAGCCATCCCTAACAAGAAGAGTGAAGTTGGAGGCATCACAATACTGGACCTCGAATTATACTACAGAGCCGTAGTAACAAAAGCAGCATGGTACTGGCACCAAAACAAGCATGAATACCAATGGAATAGAATAGAAAGCATAAAGACAAACCCACATAAATAGAGTTATCTGATACTAAACAAAGGTGCCAAAAACCTATATTGGAGAAAAGATCGTCTTTTTAACAAATGGTGCTGGAAAAGTTGGAAATGCATATATAAAAGGAAATATGCCCCCTACCTCTCACCCTGCACAAAACTCAACTCAAAATGGATCAAACACATAAGAACTCAGCCAGAAACTGCAATTGTTAGAAAAAAGTATAGGCCCAATACTTCAGCACATCAGCACAGGAACTGACTTCTTTAACAAAACTCCTAAAGCCTAAGAAACAAAACAAAAAATCAGTAAGTGGGATGGCATCAAATTAAAAATTTCTTCACAGCAAAGGAAACAAAAGCATGAAGAGACAATGAAAGAAGAATGAAAGAAGATTTTTGCCACCTGTTCCCCAGACAGAGCATTAATATCCAGAATATACAAAGAACTCAAAAACTCAATACCAAAACAACAAATAACCCAATCAATAAATGGGCAAAAGAAATTTTTAAACAGTTCTCAAAAGAACAAATGTAAATGATCAACAAGTGTATGAAAAAAATGTTCAACATCTCTAGTAACTAGGGAAATACAAAATCAAAACAACATTGAGATTTCATCTCCAGTCAGAATGGCAATTATCAAGAATATATGGTGGCAGTAATAAATGGTGGTAACAATGTGGGGGAAAAGGTACATTCATATATTGTTGGTGGTACTACAAATTAGTGCAACACACTCTGGAAAGCAATATGGAGGTTCCTCAAAAAACTAGGAATGAGCCAGGCATGGTGCCATATCCTGTAATCCTAGCACTTTGGGAGACTGAGACAGGAGAATGACAAGTTCAAAGCCAGCTTCAGCAATAGTGAGGCACTAAGCAATTCAGTGAGACCCTGTCTCTACATAAAACACAAAATAGGGCTGGGATGTGTCTCAGTAGTCAAGTATCCCTGAGTTCAATCCCCAGTACCAAAACCAAAAAACAAAAGACTAGGAATGAAACCACCATAAGACCCAGCTATCCCACTGCTTGGTATATATCCAAAAGATCTAAAAGTCAGCATACTGTAGTGACACAGCCACATCAATGTTTATAGCAACATAATTCACAATAGCTAAGCTATGGAGCCAACCTAGGTGCCTTTCAACAGATAAATGGATCTTTTAAATGTGTTATATATACACAATGGAGCATTACTAAGCCATGAAGAAGAATGACTTTATGGAATTTGCTGGTAAATGGATGGAACTGGAGACTATCATGCTAAGTGAAATAAGCCAGACCCCAAAAGCCCAAGGTTAAATGTTTTCTCTGATATGTGGAAGCTAATCCAAAATGAGAGGAGGAGGGAAGAAAAGAAAAGAAAGAGAGAGAGAGAGAGAAGGGGGAGAAAGGAGAAGGAATTTTATCAAAATGGAAGGAAAATCAGTAAAGTTGACAAAGGGGATTAAAGGGGAGGAAGGAGGGACAGGACAAGGGAAAAACAGTGAAATGAGTGACCAAACTTTGATATGTACATACATGAATATACATCAAGTGAATCCCAACATCAAGTATATGCACAAGACACTAATTTTTAAAAAACTATAAATAAATTGCAGAAATATCAGTAGAGTACAGGGAAGGGACCCGGGTAGGGTAGGAGTAGGGGAAGGGAAAGTGCTGGGGACTAAATTGGAGCAAATTATATTCCATGCTTTTGTGATTAGGTCAAAATGTATCCTAATGTAATATATAAATAAAAAGAATCAATTTAAAAAGAGGGGGAAAAAGAAACAGCTGATCGTGACAATGTTACCACTGCACCATCTGAAAAACTCTAGATCTATAAGCAAAGAACTCAGCAACTGAGAACTTAGGGACATGAATGTGAATAGTGATTGAAGATGTCTCAGAAATGACACCAGCAAAAAAAAAAAACACAAAAAAAAACAACAACAAAAAATAACATTAAAGAAATTCTCAGAAAAACATCTCAGAGATGTTGCATGACATTGATGGTTATAAATGTCAACGAATATAACGTTGGAGGTTGATCCAAATTTCTAAAACAGGATGATAATTTGACAAAGAAAAATGTTCACCGTATTATAAATTATGTAAGAGGAAGAGGCAGCAAGAACTGTTCAAACTACTCTCAGACTTTTTGTTTTTGTTTGACATTTTAAGTCTGTTTCTTATGTTTTAAATTACACAATACTAATAAACAGTGCTTTCACTAATTTTTTGCACTTAAATCTGAGATTGTGTTCAATGCTTTAGCAGAACTTTTGGAAGTCACAGACTAATTGTAATTTTCTTCATTGATTTACTAAGACCATTTTGCATGATTTCAGCTTTCACAGGCATTTTTTTTCATCCACTACAACTGTGTAAAATAAGGAGTGTCTGTCGTGTCCTTTTGTACTTAGCTTGGGTGCAGGACTAAGTAACCTGTTTTTCAGTTTTGTGAAAATAAATAGAATTGGAATGTTTTTACAAGAAGATGATTAGAATGTAGGAAACCCCTAAAAACAAAACATAAGGCAGTGCTCTGAGTGGACCTGACAATATTTTGTCTGAAGAAAAGAAGATATCATAGTTGCATATATTGGAAACATACTGGAAACCCATCAAGTGAAAGTGTCATTCTAGATCAACTGAATCAGCTTCAGTAATGGAATATCCAATGACAGAGCTTTCAACTTCATGAATAGAAGTGTCTAACAATGGGAAATGGATAAAAATGGAATTCACTGACTCACAACACAGTGAACTCCTCACAGTTAGAAGCACCCAGCGGAGGCTGGATGACCATCTGTCAGGGATATTGAAGCAGAAACCAATTCCTACGTGAGGTCAGGGGGGAGGCCCCATCCACAGCTCAGACTCAGAACATCCATGTGGTGCTTCCAGAATATGCTCCCAAATTCTTTGACACTCCTCCTTTCAAAAGGTGGAGTCTAGGTCCCTCCCCCAACCTTGAAGTGGGCCAACTGTGTTACTTGCTCGGAATGCAACACTTAATACACTGTAACTTTTAAGACTGGCTCATAAAAAAAGATGGCGTTCACCTGGCTCTTTTGTTCTTGCATTGCTGCTGACTAGTCAGGTGGTGAGGACATTACAGCAGCCCTGAGGAAAGCTCAGATGAGAAGAAACCAAAAATTCTTGCCAACAACCAATACCAGATTTCAGTCATGTGAACAAACTTGAAGCTGATAGATTCTTCAGCCCCAAACCATCAGAGGACAACAGCCCCACCTGACACCCTGACTGAGATCTCATGAGAGATCATGTGCCCAAGCCACTCATCTAAACATCTACAGAGTCCCTGACCCATAGAAACTGTGAGGATAGTAATATTTATTGTGTTTAAAGCCCATAAGTTTTGGGGTAGCCTGTTATGCAGCATTCGCCAACAAGCACAATCCATTTTGACCTGAACATTGAACCTAAAAAGGCTCACTTGAATTTTTAACTTTTTTCTCCATTTTCCTTCTAATAGCTTCCAACCACAATTTCCCAAAACTAGTTCCTATCATTGAAGGATAAATGATTATCCAATGATATTCTGTTGTGAAAAGTGAAAAGCAGAGAAGCAGTCTAAAACTAATTCATCCCACTTTGCCTGATTTTCACCTCCACGCTCAAATCTGCTACAAAAGATTGATGCAGACCTCACAACTAGGACTTAAAGCTATCTTTAGCAGGGGAGAAATTTTCAACAGGTTTGAAAAAAGTAAATGAAACAAGGGCTGAACCCTTCTACATTGCCTGTTAACATAAAATAAATGCACCGTCTGCTCACCCAAACTTGGAAGTCTAGCCCTGCCTTCTCCTGTGATCTCCAGGTCTACATGTTGAACGTTTTCCTGGATAGCTCGTTTATATTTCTCACACAGCATCCCCAAAATCACTCTAAAACAGAGTCCATGATCTTATTCCTGAAGCTAGCCCCTTTTCAGGGTTTCTATTGTGGAGAGCGAGAGCACATCAATTGAGGCACAACTCAGAAACCTTTGACACATCTCACTTTAACTTCCTGCGTAAAACCTCAATCACTTCCCATTACATCTATTTATTTATTTGCAATGCTGGAGATCAAACTCAGGGCCTGACACGTGCTAGGCAAGTACTCAACCACTGAGCTGAACTCTCGGTTCTGCACTGCATTAGATGAAGAAAAATGCTTATATAATATGACCTACAGAGAAAGCAGGTGGTTTGGGACCTGCCTCCCCACCCTAATCACATGCCTTGCTCCTCATTCCTTTTGCTCTTTCTGCTCCTCCACCCAGTCCCATTTGAAACCTCATAAGCACCCTGACCCCCCACCATAGGACCTTGACAAATACCTTCCCTCTGGATGGTTGCCTCTTGCCAGTTCATCCCAACTCACCTTTCCTATTTCAGTTTAGCTGCCCTTCCTTAGAAACTCTTCCCTGAGTGAAAGTGTCAGCACCCGCATTCATCCTGCTACTCCCCATTAAAGATTCCCACTGCACAACACACTTCACTTTGCAGTTCCACGCACAAAATCTAGAACCAAGCTGCTGCCTGGCTTATATCCTTTCCAGCCGTGTAAAATCAGGCAAGTCAAACTCTGTCCCAGTTTTCTTATCTATAAAATGGGGGTAATAAATCATGAACATGTTGTGAAGATTAAATAAGACAACATAGGGAGCTGGGTGTGGTGGCATACACCTATAATCCCAGCACCTTGGGAGGCTGAGACAGGAGAATCGTAAGTTCAAAGCCAGCCTCAGCAACGACAAGGGGCTAAGCAACTCAGTGAGACCCTGTCTCTAAATAAAACACAAAATAGGGCTGGAGATATGGCTCAGTGGTCAAGTATCCCTGAGTCCAATCCCCAGTACCAAAAAAAAAGCAAAAACAAAAAACAACAACATAGGAAAACTCATCAGTACAGGGGTGGACACATGGCAGGCATTATGCAAGTCTGAGCTGTTGCTTTTTTATAGCTGAAAATTCACAAATATTCACAATTATTTTCTTCATACTGTCTTCCCCATTAGATGGAAAGTTTCACCAAAGTGTAAATGCCTGTTTTCGTTCTCTGTCATACTACAGTGTCTGGCACAGCCTCAACTCATGAGAAATCCTGATAAGCATTTGGTGAGTGAGAAAATGAATGTGAAATATGAAAACTCTGAAGAGTGTCACACTAAGTAGTTTAGAATGTATTCTCTAGAAGTTTTAAAACAAGAGTCATATATAAAAAGCATTGAAGCAGTGGTTTTAAGGTAAGGGGGTGGAAAGCTTAGAGACAGAGAGAAATCTCCTCCATGTGCATGGTTTATCTGAGTAAAGACAACAGTCAGTGCAAGAGGAACAGAGAGAGAAAGAAAGAGGTGTCACATGCTCAGTATGTTGAGGAAGGACCTGCACAACTTGGTATGCCAAGTCCAGAGGGAACTGTTGAATGAATATGTGTGTGTGTATAAAAATATATACATATATTTGTATATATGTATATATATGTGTGTATATGTGTATATATATGTATATGTGTGTGTGTATATATATATATATATATATATATATATATATATATATATGATCTCTGAATAAAAGAATAAGGAGAAAATTACAGAACTGCAGAAGCCAAAGGAAAGGCTGCAAAGAACTGCAGTTCTTAAGTGGGTCCAGGACTGGACACAGAGATAGAAGTCTTTTGTTTCATAGATGAATGTGAACTCCCTGAAAGGGGCTGATGTATCTGGAGAAAAGAAGGTGGAAGAGAAGAGCTAACATGGGAGTCTAGGGTAGAGGTCTAGTTTAAAGAATCCTTGATTTTGGCCCAGTGAACCTGATTTCAGGCTTCTGACCTACAGAAGCACAAGAAATTGTATGTAGTGTTTTGAGCAACCAAGTTTGTGGTGATTTGTTACAGCAGCCACAGGAAACTAATACCAACCACTTTGTTCACTGAATTATAATTTGGAAGTAGGATTATTTTTCTCACCACTAACACTTCTCTTCCTCAAAAGATAGCAATGGTTTTATACCTTGGTATTTCTAGGAATAAAAAAAAAAAAGGTGCTAGACATGCAAAGGCACTAAGATAAATGTTTTCAGGAAGGTTGGAAGGAATAAAAAAATAAAGAGAAGAAAAGAGGGGAAGGAGTTTCAAAATAGAGGAAAAGGCTAACAAAGGCCCATCCTTAAACATACAAAACCAACCACTTGGATGCAGAGAGATGATCTTTGTACCCTATCCCATGCCCCAGAGGCCAGCAATTCTAAAGCAAACTTGTGCAGACCATATCCACAGTGAAAATTCTAAAGCAAACCCTAACTCCAGCCTCTACCCTTTCCCTAACCCAGGGCAGAGGAGTGTGGGATATCAGCCATAAGTCAGCTCCCTCTGAAAGCCAAAGCATGCATGCTGAGGAACCTCGAAGATCTGATTGCTCCCTAGCTCTGCTTCTTGCTATCTGCAAATCCTTGGGCAAGTTACTTAACTTTTCTAAGGCTCAGTGTCTCTCTCATAAAATAAAGATCCTAGTTCTCAAAAGAATGAAAGAAGAAACAGATCAGAAGTACCTAGCATGTATTGAGTATTCAAGAAATCTTTTCATTTTTGTTATTTCTATTTTTCTAGAAAAAATAGACATATAATGGATAATAAATATTATATACTATTTTATACAGTGTATAATGTGTAAAGAGAGTATTATATATTATATATTATACAACATATTTACATATAACATATGTAACACAGTATATAATGTTTATATGTAACATATGATACAGTATATAATATGTATTTATATTATATATATGTATATGTATTTAAAAGCTTCTATATTTGTATGCTGTATCTAAAAAATAAGAAACTATTGCCTCTTGGAGGGCAATGTCATGTTCAGAGTACAGAAACAGAAATAGGAAGGAGACTTACTATTTGTCCTTTTGTACATTTTTCAATTTCCTAACATGTACATGAAATTTTTTAGGTAATTTTTTGAATCTTAGCTTTTTCAACTGTGTACCAATGTCGATGGTTATTCAATCACTGCACTGCAATTCCTTGTCTGAAAAATGAGGGAAACAAATCACCTTTTCTCATAAAGTTGTGTTAAGTGAGATAGCACAAATAAAATGCTGGAAAGTATCTAGCACAGAATAAGTATTCAATAATATCAACAATTTCCACTTCTAGAAATACTGTGGGAAACATAATCTAGAAAGCCTTCCAGCTACAAAATAACTACATGCTGCATACGATTTTTTAGGGAGTACTTGTAGGACATAAGGGAAAGTATCAAGATGAAAGGGAAGCTGGCCACGGTGGCATGTGACTATAACCCCAGTGGCTTAGGAGGCTGAAGTAGAAGGATTGTGAGTTCAAAGCCAGCCTTGGCAACTTTGTGAGGCCCTAAGCAACTCAGCAAACTCTGTCTCTAAATAAAACATTAAAAAGAGCTGGGAAGAGAGGAGGGGACATGAGAGCAGGAAAGATGGTGGAATGAGATAGACATCATTGCCCTAGGTTCACATATGACTGCACATATGGTGTGATTCTACATTGTATACAACCAGAGAAATGAAAAGTTATGTTCCATTTGTGTACAATGAATCAAAATGCATTCTGCTGTCATGTATACCTAAGTAGAATAAATAAATTTTTAAAAATAAATAAAAAAGGGCTAGGGATGTGGCTCAGTGGTTGAATGCCTCTGGGTTCCCCAGTACCAAAACAAAAATAAATTAAATTAAAGGGGGAAAAATTAGAGACTCTGAATTGAAAGAGGGGCAGTAAGAAGTCAGCTTAGATAAGAAAAACATGGTGAGTCTAAGGGTCCATGACTGCCAACAAGAAGAAAATAAAAACCTTTCTGGAGGACCTGGTCTTAAATTTAGACCCCAGGTTCTCCCTGATTAAGATTAACCAAATTGAACCCATAATCAAAACTCCTCAAACTCAAACCAAAACAAACTACCATGGGTAAACACTAGTAGAAACCACAAGATCTGGATTTAGGGTCTCAACAATTTCAAATATTGAAAATACCTGATTCAAAATATGTGCAAGGTATGCACAGTTTGCTGAAAGACATAAGAAATGGAATCACAACATAAAACAAACAAGAAATAATAAAAGTGATCAGGTAGATCTGAAAAATCTCTTTTAAAAAAGGAAATTTCAGTGTGGCTATAACAAGGTTAACAGATGGAATATATAATGGTTAAGACTCCACTATAAACTAAAGGAACTGCCATGGGAGTGGAGAATAGAGGAAGTTCATTCTCACCAGGCTGTTCTGGCAGGACTTCCCACATAATGGTGGCATCTGAAGACCTGTGAAAGCAATCCCAAGGCATTGGGAAGAACACTGGCAGAGTGCAGAGCGATGTGTGGTCTGTGCTTGGGATGGTAAGTGGCCAGATAGTAGGCAATGAAATAAAGTCCATGAACAAGGGGTTAAGAGAAATGCAAGACAAAAGAAAGTCCGAGACATATCTCATCAATGTCTGCCCCCCACCCCCAAAAAAAGAAGAGAGGCGATATTAGAAGAGATAATGGCTAAGAGTTTTCCAAGAATGGATGCAAATGCCAATCCACAGATACAGGAAGCATAATACATATTCAGTAGGATGAAAACAAAATGTACCTAAACAAATCATTCCTATAAAGAACAGATATTTAGATTGATATCAGATAGCTCCTAAGCAACTAGGGAAGTCAGAATACAGTTGCCAAATATTTTTGAATACTAAGAGAAAAGAAATTGTGAGGTTAGAATTCTGTATCCAGCAAAAGTGTTTTTTAAGAACATAGACAACATGAAGACACTTTCAGATTTTAAAAGCTATGAGAGTTTTTAACCCTAGAAAATCTAAACTACACGAACGTTCAAGGATTAGTTTCAGAAATATCCCCCAAAGGTTAGAAATGCCAGAAAGAATAATAAGAAAATACACCAATAAATAGGTAGGTGCACCAAACAAAACAAAAATGGTCAGGAAGATTTGCATGTGGATCTAATCCATCTTTTCCTTATATTTGTATGCAACCAGAAAATGATCTCAGATGTCATATCCCCTGATTTTAATGTGGAAAAAAAACTCTACATTCCATTCTGTTTATTTAATTTATAATCAGTCTCTATCATTTTTGGTCACTAGGACATAGCTGTACAGAAAAACAGGGGACACTTCCTCCTGAAAGTTCAGATGCAGGATACCCTTTCCTCAGAGCTGGAGGACATATTTCTAAATCACAATTTTTTTTTAGAATATATAGTTCTGTTATCTTTTCATTGCTGTAACAAAATACCTGAAATAATCTGCTTATAAGAAGCAAAGGTTTGTTTTAACTAATTGATTCAGAATGAAACCTCCATGGTTGCTTGACCCAGTTGCTTTCTGGGCCTATGGTAAGTCAGAACATCATGATGGGGAGCAAGGGGCAGAGTAAACCCATTCACCTCTGTGGCTAAGAAGCAAAGACAGAATTGGGCCAAGATGCCAATATCACCTTTGAGGGTATGCCCCCATAACTAACTTCCCTCCACTAGGCCCCACCTCCTAAAGTTTCTCTCATCTCCAATGGCACCACAGCCTGGGAACCAAGCATTCAATACTTGGGTCTTTGAGGAATACTCTAGATCCAAATCATAGCAATGGTGTAATTAAAAACATCTTTGTTCCAATTTTTCCTCTATCACATTCATTACAAAGCCATTCTGAGACCTCCTGGAAAACCAAATGTTTCACAATATCTAATTCTTACATGAGCTCACAAGCTTACTTCCATCAGCTTGACTGCATACTGGGAGTTGAATGATAGCAGAGAAGCAAAATGTTGGTCCAGTCTGATTTTTCTAAAAAGACCTCCCAAGACTTCATACCTATAATTTGGGGAAACTCTTTAAATAAATCACATCAGGAAACTTATTCCACAGTTTGATTACATTGTCTACTTAAAAAAATCAATAAAAACATGCACATAAATGCTAGTGGCTATCTACAGAGCAAGCCTTTAGAACAGCAAAATTAAATCAGACCATGGCTTCATTACAAAAGAACAGATTTAACAAATAAAATCTGAGTCCAACAAGAAGTATTCCATGTCACTGGGTACTCTCTCACCCCTTGTTTGTTTATGTTCTCTTCGTGGTGGCTCTAAAATAAACCTGGCCTTAGGTTCCACATGATCAACATATTATAAGGTTTATTGAATGGCCTGCTTAGCACAATAAACAACTCCTGGAGCTAGTAAAAGAAACTCAGAACAAACCCAGCTACTGGCTTTGCAAATTCTTCTTCTGCATAAAGACTGCTAGTCATACACAAATACTAGTTTACTTTCCCCTTCTTTCAAAAGCCCAGGACCTCACCTGCTTCTAAAGCCTTGACATGGGGCCCGGAATGTAGCACAGAGGTAGAGCACCTGCCTAGCTTGTCTAAGGCCCTGCATTGCCTTCCCAGTATGGTAATAAACAAATAAATAAAATAAAGCCCTACATGTAGCAACATGAACAGTGCTGCTGAGTACTGATTAAAAATTAGTAATTTGGTGATCTTGGGTCACATCATTGCTTTAGAAAATTTACTGACAAATTGTCAGAATTCCTTAGAAGTTTCCTTTGGTAAGACAAAAAGTCAAAAGAAAACAAAAACACACAAAAGCAGATGACCACATAATGACATAAGACTTTCATGCATTCCTAAACATTAGAAACCGGTATAGTGTTTAATTTTTCCCATTGCAGAACTGTTAAAGGTACAGGCTTTGGAACAGACTGTGTGGATTTAAATCCTAACTCCACCAATTATTAGTTATATGAATTTAAACAAGGGACTCAAACAGTTGATGACTCAGTTTCCTCATCTGCAAAATAGAAATAAATAGTATTTCATTTACAGGAGTCCTTCAAGAATTAAATGAGTCAAAGAACTTGTTAATAAGCTAAATGAAATCATAAGTTAAAAAGACTTGGAGAAGTTCCTGGAATATGATAAGTGTTTGTCTTAGTCGGCTTTCCATCACAGTAACAAACTACCTGAAATAATCCATTTATAAAGATAAAAGGTTTATTTTGGCTCACAGTTCTAGAAGTTGAAGTTTATGGTTTCCTGGCCCTATTCCTTTAGATATATGATGGTACACTACATTCTGACAGAAGTGTGGAGTGGAAAAGGCCTGTTCACCTTGTGGCAGCCATGAAACAAAGAAAAAGGAGGGGGCGGGGTCCTAATAGCCCTTCAAGGTATGGCCCCTAGTTTTCTTCCACTAGGCCCAATCTCCTAAAGGTTCCACCACCTCCCAGTAGTGCCACAAGCTAGAGACCACATAAGCCTTTCAGGGACAAATCTAAACTATCTCAGCATTATACCATGTTGTACCTTTATTAGAAATAATCCTTTTCTTATTCATACAATCCATAAATATTTGCTAAGAACATTTTATCATCTAGATGATGTGCCCTAGCACTGGGGACACAATATGAGCAAGCCATACTGTCTCCCTCCGTTGAGGTTATGGTCTAGGCAGAAGCAACACTAATTAAAAGAAACTTACTAATATAAGAATGTATTTTCACCTGTTCACAAATTTTCTCAAGAACACTAGAACATTTTCTAAAAGAACCAAACAATGATTATTTTTCAACCACTGGAGAGATACTGCATATATGAAAGAAAAAGGAATTACAGAGGTGTTTTTGCCAATGGGCAGCTGTGCGCACTGGCTGCTAAAGGGACAATGACCAATGCACCAACATGCAGCTCTCAAAAGTCCAACACACAACTTCCTCAAATTACAAATTGTCTTCTAGGTGCGTCTATGAAAGTTACACCTACGCATGATGGCCAAGGATAGTGTGTCTGCCAATCAAACCTCCACATACAGAGGCTAGGAGTGGAAAGACCAGGATTTCTTAGAATGTGCTTCTTGGACTACATTCTGCCATACTCAGAAAGAGTATGGCATTTAAATCGATAACACTTGGAGGAAACTGATATTGTCTTGTATACACTGACACGTATATCATATTCCATCAAACCACTAAGGGCTCAGGAAAATATATAAGAAATCATTCTTGCCTTTCAAGAGTTTATTTTCTGGTAGAGGAAATAAACTTACATGTATATAAGAAACTAAGAACAATGCATGGCATTATGTTTTCATGGGCCTAATTCATACTATGGGTTGAGCTGGGAAAACAAAAAGAAAGGAAAATAACCCATAGGTCTTTTTGCTTTGTTTTGTTTTGGCTTTGATTTTGTCTTTTTTTGGAGGAGGTGATGGATAAAGTATATATAGGGGAGAAATAAGAGCCAAGGCATTAAGGGTGTAGACAAAAAGGGAAGTTTAATGACATGAAGAAATCTAAATTGTTGCCTAAGCGTGTCATATAAGCTCTTCCTTCTCACATTTTGTCCTCTTCCTGTCTTCTCACTCACACTATCTGATTTGGCACTTCTGAAGCATCCAGTACTGCCTAGATCACAGGAATAGTTTTCCTTGTTCTAATTTCTATTGCCATAAATAAAGCCTAAATTTTCTTGTGTTTCTTCTTCCCAGTTCATTATCTGGACGGGGCGGCGGGGGGGGGAGAATGTTTGTACAAACCTCCATTCATACATAAAGGCTGTATTATCCTTCTTCATATGAGTCATTGATATGTTTTTTTTCTTTCCGCTGGATTAAATCTTCCTTGTACAGTCATTCAGGTGGGAGGGAGGTGGAAAGCGAAGGGTGAGGATTTTCTCGGTGCCTTTAGGGAAGGACTTCTCTGGAACTAAAATGCATTTTTGAATAAAAGAAACATCTGCTTCTATTATCTTCTCTGGCTTTATGTGTTTGACAATTTTAATTTCAAAGCAATCTCATATTTGTAGAGAAATCATGCCTTACCTGTTTGATCTTAATAAAATAAAATTTCAGAATTAGCATCCTATACTTTAAAACAAAAATACTGAGTGTATGCTGAGATTTCCAGTGACACTGAGATGCCAAATTCTATTTCTGAGAAAAAGTGATACAATGATTATTAAGAAAGCTGAGACTCTTTCTAAGATCTAGCATGTGTGTGGTTGCCAATGCTATGGCATCCATTCAAAGTAAATATTTGCCAATGGGCAAAGGTAGCATGCTTACATAACTTTTGCAATGTACTTGGAGAGAGCTAATCACTACACAATAAGGCAGGCTGAGAAACATTGTATGCCCAAGGGAGTATGAACCCAAGTGAATTCTGAACCAGCACCTGGTGTTCACTAAAGTCACTTGAAATGTTAAGATCTACAAAAAAATCCTTACCAGAGCATCTGAAGACTGGAGGACCCTGAGAGCATTATGCCCCCAGAAGGTTAAAAGTACAAACATTTGTATAAAAATCCTCTGAGAGGGCTGGGGTTATGACTCAGTGGTAGTGTGCTCGTCTAGCACATGTGAGGCACTGAGTTCGATCCTCAGCACCACATAAAAATAAAATAAAGATATTCTGTCCACCTACAACTAAAAAATAAATATTTTAAAAAATCCTCTGAGAGCTTAAGCATTGATGGAATAAAACAAATGTAGCTTATTTGTATTTTATTCAATAAGTTGGAGGTACTTTGTTATTTTTCTCCAATGATAAATGAAAATATCATATGTTTATTATCTTAAAAGGGTCATCTATCATTATCATCTACAATAACCCACTAAAATAAGCTTCCTAGGGTGAACAATGACATGGAGTTGCTAAATTCATCAGACTTATTTACAGAGTTCTTATTGCTGCTTCTTAGGAACCTGTGACATGTGCCCTACTCACTCCATTGCCTTCAAAGCATCTTGCCTTCCATGACAGCATGGTCTTTCTCTGACCTTTAGGTTGCCTTTCTCATTCTGTGTTCCCTTTAACTTCAGACCCAAGCACAGGAGTCGATCTAGTTCTTGTTCTCGTCTCAGCCCTGACTCTATGTTTCATAACTCCCATTCAGATACCTCCTGTAAGCCCCAGACCTGCAAGCCAAGGCACACTTGGATCTCCACATGGATGTCACAAAGAACCACAACTCAGTATGATCAAATCTGATCTCTGGAGCTGCCTTCCTCAACTGGACCTCTTCTGTTCCCTAGCTCAGAGATGCCACCACATCTATGCAGTTGCACAAGCTCAAAACTCAGAGGAAACGCCTCTCTCTCCCAAATGGGATTGATGACAAATAAATCCTTGGCTTTGCCCCATCATTGTGTCACAGATCCACCCACTTCTCTCCATCCTTAACACCATCTACCTGTCTCTTTCATGGTCCACTGAAATCACCTTCTAACTCATCTTCAGCAGCCACCCGTGCCTTGCTCCAGTTTGTATATTATAAATGGCCAAGTCTGCTCTACCACTCTTCCAACACCTTCATTGGCTTTGCCCTTGGAGTAAAGGGAAAGATCTATAAGGAAACTCAATGTGGCTACTGCTTACATCTCTGGTCTCATCTATGTCCACCACCTTCTGCTTCTCCATCCTTCATCACACAGTTCCTGGCTCTTCGTCACTCTGGGTCTTTGCACAGGCCCTTCCCATCCCTCCTCTGCCTCATTAATTTCTATTTAGCCTTCAGACAAAGCTCAGATGTCACTTCCTTAGGGATGCTTCCTTGAAGCATCTCTTCAAAAATAAGCTGATTTCCATCTCCAAAGCACTCTGTACATTTTTCTCTTTTAGAAATTATATACTTATACATACTCATTTGATTATTGGTTCCAAATGCAAATAAGTTGGAACTGCATCTCTTTTGCTCACTATTTTATCCTAACACCCCGAAGTCCTCCCTCCTCATTGGTGTCATCAGCCCTTAAGACCTCCAAACGTAACAGCTCCACATGGCCATTGAGTCCAGGCTCTGCTGGAACAGGAGGTGATATGAACACCCACACTGTGCTAAGGGCACTGAATGACTTCTGTGTGCTGTACTACAGAGAGAGGGTGAGGATTGCATGAAACCACTCTTCAAACGTAGGAGGGCAGTAACTTTTATGTGAAATAGCACAGAACAAAAAAGTCTGCCCTGCTATGTGGAAAGCACAGGCAGTGTTACTTTTTGGTCTCCATGCACATTGACTACAACCAGCTGAGAATGTTGATCAACCATTTCTTCTCCACGCTATACAGAGTATAACAGTCCATTCTACTCATTCTTTCATTTAAAGAAAAAAACATTTATTGAATGCTAGTTTTGTGCAAAAGCACTATGTAAAGTACTTTGAGGAACAGGAGAGGGATAATAAGAGCTATTGTTTATGGAGGGTCTACCATGTTCCAGGACTGTAAATTGTAAGTAGCAATTTACATACAACATTCCAAGTAAATTACCATTTGATGAAGAAGCAAACTCTTAACCACAATACAAAACTAAAGGCAATAAGCAGGCCTCTACAATCTACGTTATTCCAGGTCCTTAACATAGGCTGAGTTAAAGGCATTGGGACCTTTATGAGGTCTCAGAGTTTTAATTAAAATCTGCTCTTTCAGGGTTCTTAATTATTCACTAGGACATGAAACTACTTACAGCCTGCTGTGGCCAAATTCACAGTGGTGAAATATGTTGTTATCAAACATCCAGAGTTCTTACTCAAACAATTGGTTATTTGGAAGATACTTTTAGCCATTGCCCATGTAGCTGGCTCATGAAGTGAGAACTTTTCCAAACTGATTAACCTGTGGTGAAAATAATCCAAATGGCATTTATCCAATACACATTCATCTGAGTGCCTACCAAGTGCTGGTGTTGTGGACACCAGGACAAAGTGAAGGACCTATCTTCAAAGTTAGGTTATTAGGGAGATTCTCGAGATTGAGCAAGAGCCATAAAGAGATGCTGAGTGGAAAGCGAAATACAAAGAAGCCAGTGGTCAGTCCTGCCTGTGAACTGAAGAGGAGTAGGATCAGCAATGACCTCATTAAGAAAGTGACACTTAACTTGAGCCTTGAAAGGTATATTCATTCATGCAGCAGGTGGAAGGTGAGGAAGGAACATAAAGACACAAAGACATAAAGTAATATGAAGGTGGGCAAATACCAAGACCAGGCCTATGGTTAGCTTATGGTTAGGCAACAGGCAGCCATAAAACAATTTCTAAAAATAAACTGCATTTCAAAACCTGTGCATGAAATGTTCGTAACAGCACTGTAGAAAGTAATCAAAGTGTAGAAAACCCAAATGCCACCAGCTGATGAATGGATAAATTAAATGTGGTATATCCAAACAATGGAAGAGTATTCAACTACAGAAAGGAATAAATTCTGACACATGCCACAACATGGATGACACACAAAAACATAACGCTAAGTGAAAAAAGTCAGACACAAAAGGTCACATGTACATTTACTCAAAAAATCCAGAATAGGCAAGTCTATAGATTGAGAAAGCAGATTAGTGGTTGCTGGTGGGGTGAGAGAAAAAGATAGGAAATGACTGCTTCTTTTGGGGTGATGAACATATTCTAGAACAAGATAGTGGTGATGGTAGTAACAATTATACAACATTATGAGTACAATAAATGACACTGAATCTTACATTAGTTATTATAGCTGTACTAGGGATTGAATCCAGAAGACTCTACCACTGAGCTACATCCTCAGCCCTTTATTCTATTTTGAGACAGTCACACTAAGTTGCAGAGGCTAGCCTTGAATTTTGCAATCCTCTTGCCTCGGCCTCCCAAGTAGCTGAGATTATAGGCAAGGACCCCCACACCTGGCCAATATTACACTTTTAAATAGTGAATTTTGTCATGTGTGTTTTATCACAATTAAGAGAAAATAGAAATTTTAAAATAAAAATTGGTTTTAAATTATAAAAACAAATAACAAAGAAACAAAAATAAAAATACAAAAAAAGTTAAAATTATTCTCCACACCACCTACTCTCTACTCCTACTCTATGAAAGTAAGAATTATTTAAGTTTTATTTTTATATCTCCTACTATAAATGTAGTTTATATATAAGTATATAAGAATGTGGGTGGGTGAGAGATGTATGGTCATTTGATAGACTTTTCCTTCCCATTTAAGCTGTTGGGGAACCTTGGGATTTTAAATTTCTTGTATCATTATATGTAACCTTAGTATTCACTTTAAATTCTAATTACCTTGTAATTGCTTTAGCCTTCAAAGATTTTTTTTTAATCCATGAAAGAGTACCTTGTCAATAAACTAAGCTGGAAACACTTGGGTTTTAAGGTGGGGTTTGCTGAGGAAGGTGCACTTCTGTCTAAATAATTTTTTAAACTCCAATGATAAGGCCAAGAAGAGAAAGAGCACTGTGACCATAGCAACAGGTCCTATGGTGATGCCAACCTGAGCTGACCCATGACAGGTAGAGAAGACATGAGCTATATTTATGATGAAATGGTTCAAGTAATAATGTGCCTATAGCCAATTCATGAGAAGAAAACAGCATTTCACAGAGACACCAACTTCAGCATTCAGAAAAGCTTTGAAAAACAGATCTCTATTTGAAGTTAAACTTAATGTAATTTATCCTTTTGAGTTAATAAGTTAGTGTGATAAAGTCAACTAAACAATACTTTCACTAAGGAAAAGGATAAGGGTTTTTTTTGTTTGTTTGCTGTTGTTGTTATTTTCTTTTCTTTTTTAGAAGGTAAGATCTAAGATCAAAGCCATCATGAAGCAAGACCTTCTGACAGATGCTCATTCAATTTTAGAATCTGCATCAAAAGAAATGAGTCCATCTTTATTTTTTAGTCAATTATTTTTATTGGTGCATTATAATTCTATGTAATAGTGGGATTCATTGTGATATACTCATACATGCACATAAAATAATTTGGTCAATTTCATTTGAATCTATCTTTAGCCTTGGGAATTAAGCTCCTATTAACAATTTAAATAAGGAAAGCTGATTTGGTTTAGATGTAAGATGTTTCCCCAAAGCTCCCGTTAATGCAGGAATATTCAGAGGTGGAATGACTAGATCGTGAGAGCTCTAACTGGGTGGTAACTCTAGGCAGGAGGGGCGGGCCTAGAAGAGATGGTCACTGGGGGCCTGCCCTAGAAGGGTTGTTCTTCCCTGTGGCCCCTTCACTTCTCTCTCTTCCTGACTGCCATGGCCTGACAACCTTGCCATGCTGGGCCCTCTTGCCATGATGTTCTGCCTCACCCTGGGCCCAGAGCAATGGAATTGGTTGTTTATGGACAGAAACCTCTGAAGCCATAAGTCCTAAATAAACTTTTTTGTCTCTGTGTTGTTCTTGTTGGGTATTTTGGTGACAATGATGCCAAAACAGACCAAAACAACAGCTATTTGTAAATCTGCTGTTTGACTATCAAAACAAACAGCTACATCATGACTTTAAGAGACAGAAAATTCATCCAACTTATTATCATTAGATGTTCATTGCACAGTCAGGCACACTGGTACATGCCTATGATCCCAGTGACTCAGGAAGCTGGATCCCCGAATTTGAGGATAGCAAGTTCAAGACCAGCCTCAGCAATTTAGCAAGCCCCTGAGCAACTTAGGGGGAACCTATCTCAAAAAAAGGGAGGTGCTGGGGATGTAGCTCAGTGATAGAATGCCCCTGGGTTCAATCCTCAGTACCAGAAAATTGTTTTTAAAAAAAGATATTTATTGCAAACTTAAGATCAGCACTCTGAGTCTCAGTTTCCTTATCTATAAAACAAGAAAAGCTATTTCACCTCAATAAGTAGTCACAAGAGCTACTGAGATTATAACTGCACAGCATTCAGCATAGGGGCTAGAGCATAACAAGCATTCAGTAAAAGTTCAATATTACGTTCTCAATATCATCACCAATATGTCTTTGTATTTGTGATTTTATAATCAAGTGTCATAAGCAAGAAGCCAAGAGCAATATACAAGCATGAACTGCACACAAAATTCATTCCCTTTTAAAGAAAGGTGCAGGCAGATCTCATGGCAATCAAAGGGAGGTCAGTAGAGGAAAGGAACCAAGGACTGGGAGGTGGTCAGGGAGGGGGGAAGTGCTGGGGAATGATACTTGCCAAATTATATCATTATATGGTGTGCATGTACAAATATGTAACAACAAATTCTATCTTTATGTACAACTATAATGCACCAATAAAAACTGTGGGAAAAAATTATTCCTTTTTAATCATGTTGCAGTATTTTAATGCACAATTTTAGTGTAAAATATAAGAAATGTGCTACTAATATTTTAATTGATCAAAATTTTTAAGCTATATTCTAAATGTACTGTGGAACTCTTTAAAAATTTACCATGGTAGTCAAGAGACCAATTGAGAATTCACCTTGGACTATTTTTTTTTTAAGCATTTTAGACACACCGGGAAAGAATGGAACATTGATCTTCTTCCTAAAAGAAGCCAAATATTAAGACCAGTGTGACCGCAGAGGTTGTTTTAGAACAAGGTAAACACAGGGTGTGGAGTGGCTACTGAGCTGCCCCTGGGGAAGGCCTTTTCCAGTCTGGATGGGACAGGTTGACAGATAGTTGGGGTCAGCACCCAAGTGCAGCATCAGGTGGCCACAAAGAACAAGGGTACCATGGACTTGGAGGTAAGGGTTTGCCCTTATTTAAGAACCAGACATCTGAAAGAGCCCTGTTCAAAACTGAAGTAAAGCTCCATGACAAAGGCCACTTCATCTTGTTCATAGCTGTAGCCCCAAAACAAGAACAGCAGCTGGGACCTAGTAAAGACTTGATCAATATCTGTGAATGAACGAAGGCCTGGATTATAAACTCTTCAGGAATCCTCACAGGGTGGAAGGGAAAAAAGGAAAACTCTCAAAATGAGTATCACTGGACATTCCAATAATTGTAGTGAGTGGGGCTCAGGTTTGTTCTCATGGGGAGGGAGTAAAATTATTAGCACCTGATTGGATAGAGCAATACATTTCTAGTGTATTAATCACTTAGAGCTAAATGGGGATATTGTATAGGAGAGACAGTCTCATCTGAGACTCAAAATTAGATAGTCTAGAAAATTTTGACATATTTAAGTCTCTTACTTTTCAAGATTTAATGAAAGCTGTTTACCCTCTCTATGAAAAACAAATCCATATGCAGACATTGGAACACTTACAGGGACAGAGTTAGAGAGAGGTTTAGGAAAGGAATAGAGAGTAATAGATAAATGGTTAAAAAGAAAAAACATGATAAAAAGAATGGGAGACCCCTTTTGAATCTCTCAATTCATCTATTAAAACACTTCTGAGCCATTTTTCTGTAAAGCCCATGTGTATCCTTCCTCAACCAGTTTTATAAACTCAGATTTATGCACATTGATTAGATTATATCACAATCACATTTTTGCATTGTTTGGGGGCCATCTGGGGTTGCTAGAAGGCTGTGGACTTGGAGAAACATCCAGACTTTGCTTTGAGGGGTGCTGGGAACCAAGACATAAAAACAGCTTCACTGACAAGAGCAGGAAACAGCATAGAAGAAAAAGACCAAGAAAGAGAGAGGACAATTTCAACTGGGAAGAAACCAGGAGGTGGATAATGGGACAGAGAAATAAATCTTGGACATAGCCACAGAATGAAGAATGGATTTTCTGTCTGGCACTCAGAAGCACAAAAACAAAGGAGGCAGGACCAAGAAAGAAAGTTAAATGCTTTACATGGATAAAATGGTACCCGGGGTCTTTAAATCAGATCCAGAGAGCTAAAAATGGCTAAAGAGGAAACAGATCTGAATTCAAATCCCAACTCCATCCCTTCTTTGCTGTTTCTCTTTGGGAAAGCCATTTTAGATCTTTGTCTCTGAGCCTTGTGTTCCTTGTCATTGTGGTCACTGATAGAATTAATTTTCAAGTACAATCCTTTACCCTGAGCACTTGGCTTTAAACGGTAAATCCACATTTCACTGCAGTTGGAACATGCTGCTTGTAGGTAAGGCCCTGACCAGACATTCCAGTTCTTTGATATATTAAATGTGTAGCCTATAGGAGGTAGTTAGTATTAGAATAAATGGCTAAAAGCATACTACCTATGTGCAAGAATGTAATCTCCAATGTCTGTGTTTTGTCATAAAACAAAACCTCCAAAAATAACATCATTTTCAAAGCGGAATGAATTTAATCAAAAGAACAACTTAGGAACATCTATATTTTGTGCAATAAAAATCATTCTTGAGACAAGATTAAATTGCATGCAATATTGTATTTTCTAAGGTACACACAAATACATGTTGGGACTACCATCAGCAAAGATTAAGACAAACTATGCAACATGTGCTCTAATTTTTCAGTGTTCATTCATCTAATAAATATTTACTAAGCATCTATGCTATCTGAAAGATCTTGTGTCTGTCAGGAAGTATTAGATATTTTCTACATTTTTTCATATCATGTGAATAGGAACTTTTATAATTAATTTGAGTAAAAGTAGACAAATAAGGCATGATCAATGAAAATGCGTAAGTACTCTAGAAGAAAGACAATGAGAGAGACATCAAAAGAAGGGAAAGATCACTGTAGAATAGAGAAGTAATAAAAAGATTTTGGAGATGGTACCTAAGTTGATCCCTAATGACTTGAGCACAAGCAAAATTACAGACAAGTAGCACAGAGGCAGCAAACTATCTATCTTGATCCATTCTTTGTTGCTAATAATGCAATACCACAGACTGGGTAAATTATAAAGAGGCTAACTTTGGCTTATAGCTCTGGTCCAAGGTCAAGGGTCACATCTGATGATGGCCTTCTTACTGATGCAGTCCTGAGACAGCACATGGCCCTGCATGGTAAGACAGGGAGTGTGTGTGTGTTCTGCTCTCTCTCCCTCTTCTTCCAAAGCCACCAGTATTTAATCATGGGGCTCCACCTAGATGACCATATCTAATCCTAATACCCTTCCAAAGGCCTCATCTCTAAATACGATAATCAGATTAAGTATCTACCCTCTTAATACCTCAGTCGGGATTCAGCTTCAACTCACCAACCCTTGGGTATGGAGACTCAGATACATTAGGAAATTTGTCCAAGTAAATGGTAGAGTTGAAATTTGAAATTCAGAGCCTGGCTCCAGAAGCCATATATTAACTTAAAATACATGCAGAATTGTATGGGAGCCAAACACAATGGCACATGCCTATAATCCCAGCGGCTTGGGAAGCTGAGGAGGAGGATCACAAGTTTGAGGCCAACCACAGCAACTTAGCAAGACCCTGCCTCAAAATAAAAAATAAAAACGGGCTGGGAATTGGCCTACTGGTTAAGGGCTCCTGAGTTCAATCTTTGTACAAAAAAAAAAAAAATGTTTATGGGAGGAAGAAGAAGGGGAAATTTATTCCAATCAGGGAATGATGGCCAGAGACGATTTAGGGGAAAGGGACATTGAAGCTGAGACTTAAAGGAAGGACAAAATTTCATTTTGCTAAAACAGTAGAAAATGAGTTGTAAAAAGGAGGGCTATTCCAAGCTGAGATCGACACCAACAACATGGAGACATAAAATAACATGATGTGCTGGGAAACAGTGAAAATGTTGCACACATCATCTCTTAGTTCGTGAGTACACTGTGGTGTGAGCCAGCCATAGTAAACTTATTTCCATTTGCTAGGTAGGGAGATGACGTAGGAGGAAGGATTGAAAAAAACATATTGGGTCCAAATAATGTCATGTCTAGAAACGTCCAAGGACATTTGGACCTTGGAGCAATAGTGAACCACAGGTGGCTGCAGAAGAGGAGATATATAATCCTACATATGCTGCAAAGAAAATAACTGTCAATAATGTGGAGGAAATATTAAAATGGGAGTGATAAAATGGGAGGTTCCTGTAATATTTTATGTAAGAGGCAGCGAAGGGCAGAGCAAGGGCACTGGGAATGACTATGCACAGATGTCCCAAATGAAAGTTGACTGGGCTTGACTGATATGGGTGCCTGGTATCTCAGGATAACAAGGAGAAGATAAAAAGAGGGAAAGCAGAAGGCAACTAGCAGTTCTTTGAAAAGCAGTGTAATAACATGTGTATATTGGGCTGCAATGAACAGAGTACCCAGCTTCCAGCAGTTTAGACAATAAAAACACTTCATTATCCCAGCAGTTCCAGGGGTAATTAAACTGCTCAAAGATATCAGAGACTAGGTTGGTGTCTCTGAGATCCTCTTAACCTTTTCCTCCTGGTCCCAAATGGTGACAGCAGCAACTCCAGGTATACTCTTTAAGTGATAGCATCCAAAGAAAGGAAGGGGCTCTCTTCTCACATCCCAGAAGCTTCTTAACTGATTTTCTGTGTGCCAAAATGTCAGTCACCAACCACCATTAGCTACCAAGGAAGGTTGCTCCACCACCTTGCTTTGCCAGAAGTTCTGTCACCCTGAATCAAATCCTAGTGGTTCTGTGTCATCCTTTCCTCCTGTTTGGAAGGGCGGACATCCACCTTCCTGCCAAGCTCAGGAACTCAGAATATCCTCCTGGTCCTGGAGAGGGAAGTGGGCTAAGCTGTCTCTTCTGAGACTGCTGAAATGGAAATTTGGGAAAACAAGTATGTGACAAGTGGGAGTAGATTACCACGGCTGGCTCACACTCTGATGTAGCCTTGTGCCAAGTAGATCATAGGCTGATCAAATTCAGGCTGTGGTAAGAAAGAAAAGGTCATAGGCAGCTGTGTCTGCCATAGACACTCTGAACAAAGAAACCAGCTTTTTAGAAAATCAGATCTCTTAGAATGATCCTGTGATACTTGAGCATGAAAAGCATCTTTTTATGAAAGCAAAGTTCCTAGCAGCATTACAAATTGAAAACTATTGCCTTTGCCGGAATCTTTTAATTCTGTCCTGCATGTTCAAATCCTGTCTTTTCTTTAAGGTTCAGTTCAATGACAGAAGCCTTTCCTATCACTGGTCAATTTGTGCCCCACTGGACTACATATACCTGTATGATTTACACATATTTAATATACATTATTCTTGATGCTCTTGCCTTCTAACCCTACATACACAAGCTATCAAATCCAGTTGACTTGATCTAAAGAGCCACCAAGTCTTTCCACTTCTTTCCATCTCCATTGATGACAATAACTGCTAAACATATACTACATGCCAGGCATTATTCTATATATTTTGCACTTATAAATACATTTATCCTTTCAACAACCCCATGAAGTATACTAAATCACATATATCTATGTACATATGCCATATTATACACACATGCACACGCGTGCACACATGTATGCACAGGGAAGCAACCTGCCATCATAAAAAGAACATGGCCCTTGGGCTACATTTCAAAAGCTGACTCTACCACTCCCATCTCTACATGCGTGATTTCGCAAATGTCAACTTATTCACCTCTAATATGAATAATCACACTATGAAGACTAAGAAGTATGGAAAATAATGTGCTAGCAAACCTAGCAGCAAATGCTTCTGTTCTGGTTTGGATATGAGGTGTTCC
This sequence comes from Xerus rutilus, assembly GCA_028644305.1. NCBI lineage: Eukaryota > Metazoa > Chordata > Mammalia > Rodentia > Sciuridae > Xerus > Xerus rutilus. The sequence continues at coordinate 119,331,398 of CM053399.1, forward strand.
CCAAAAGCTCATGTGTTAACGCAGAAATATTCAAAAGCGAAATGATTAAATTATGAGAGTTCTGACCTAATCAGTCCATCCTACTTTAAATGGACTGAGTGGGAACTGCAGGCAAGTGGGACATGGCTAGGTGGTCACTGGGGGAGTGCTCTGAAAGGGTTCATCTTCCCTGTGAGCTCTTCCCCCATCCCTGCTTTTTGGTTGCCATAAACAGAGCATTGCCTCTCCACCCCACCTTTCCACCATAATGTTCCACCTCACTTTGGGACCAAAGCAATGGACTTGGCCCACCATGTACTAAACCTCTGAAACCATAAACCAAAATAAACTTTTCCTCCTCTCAGTTACTCTTGTCAGGTCATTTGGTTGCATCAATGAAAAGCTGACTAAGAGCTCCTCAGATCTTTCTTCCCAGATGCATCTTTGCATCCGTGGAGATGAAGGACACGACCATGAGGATGCATAGCTGAGGTCCAGCAACTGCCTCGCTCTTCCCACACCAGGTCCTGGTTTTCTTCTCTGCTACTTGGCCTGCATAGGTGCCACCAAGTGGAAACATGAAAAAATACTGCAGTGAGCAAGAGATTCAGAATTTGCTAGGGCCAAAGGAAAGAAAGAGGATGGACTGCACATGGTATATGTCAAGTATTCACCAAGTGCCAGGCATTTTCATTCATCATTCATTTAGTAAAAGGAAAATCAGATTCTACAAAGGATAACATTGGCTCAGAAAGGTTAGGTGTTTCACCCATGGTCCCAGAGCAGGAAAACTAGTGTAGATTCTAACCAAAACTCAGGTCTCTGTTTCTCCTTAGAATTTGCTACAGCTACCCAAGGCACTGCCTCCAAAGTGATTCTCTTCCTCACTCTTGCTTCTGCCTAAGTGTGCATTAAAAGTCCCAAGGCATCTTGATGTATCTTAAAAGTCAAACTGACCCTGGTATGTATGAAAGAATTAGGTAACTTAGTAATATTCGAGCACACTGTTTCTCAAGATTAATTAAACATTTTACATTAATTACACTTGTTGGAGTCTTTATTTTAAAAAGCTACATGATGTTCAAGTAGAAAAATTAACTCTGAATTCAAAATGCCCTATACCAAAATGTTGACTAAAGAATAGTTTTAATTAAGTTAACTTAGTATGAGCTTTAATTATGGAATTAAACATAGTCATTGCCACCCTCCGAGCCTAAATGAAGTTATATGGAGTGAGGGATGAGGCCTACAAGAGAGAAGGAAGACATTGGAAGTTGTGTCCCTTCTCTTTGAGATGTTACCTCAGACATGGCTTTGAAACAGAACTGAGCTCCCCACATCTCACTCAAGTGGTCCCATCACACAACCAAAATACTACAGTTACTCAAAATGTAATCCACCCACTTGCCGTGTCCAAATCCTTCAGGCTTCTCATTAAAATTCCACTTCCTATGTCCCATTCCAGGCATGTGGAATTCAGTTCTCTGAAGCTGGTACTCAGAAATCAGCATTTTCTTTTTTTTTAATTTTTTTTAGTTGTAGATGGACATAACTTTATTTTATTTATTTTTATGTGGTGCCGAGGATCGAACCCAATGCCTCAGGCATGCAAGGCAGGCGCTCTACCACTGAGCCACAATCCCAGCCCCAGAAATCAGCATTTTCACAAGCAACCCTGATGTTCCTGACTCATCCAAAGATTCATCCCAAGAACAGCATTAAGAAACACAATAAAACTTTAAGATCATGATTATTTCACATATTTGTTGTTTCAAGGGGACACTAATTTCTTTTTTCAACTCTGAAATGTTTTAAATAAGAAATGGACAATTATCTCAGCAATCCCAAAGGTGAGGCATTTCCTATTTCAACATGAGAGAAATCAAGATTTGAAATATATATAGTATGCCCTATATTAAACACAGGATTAAACTGCCTTGCACCTATGAGGTAAAAATGGTTACCAGTTCACTGATTGGGGAGTTTCATTGGGAAATCTAAAACCTTGAATTAACTCATCTTTGTAGTCAATTCCTAGTTAGTTTTATCTTGTAGGGAATGGCCTGTTTTCTAAATTTACAGTCCCAATATGCTTCTTAGTTAGGAATAGACTCCCTGACTCAACCACTAATTGCATGTTCAGGACACTCTTTTATTCTTTTCCCGTTTAACCCCTAGGAAAGGTAATTTTTAAGGTAATTTGCTTCATTTTCTTACTCCTCTCCTTGGTTAAAGCCAGTCCCCAGACCCACTCTCTTGTCTGCTATTCTACCAACCAGAATTCTGGATATGGGAAATTAATTTTTAAAAAGGAACCTAAGAGTTGAACAGCTCCTTGTGATTGGACTAACACCTCCACTCTTTCACAGTTCAGTAGTCTTTGTACCTGGGCTTCCCAGGACTTGTCCCAGCATGAGTTTCCTATAACTTGAGGGTCATATCCCCATGTAAGCACCAACCTCAGGGTTCACTGCATTCTCTGCATTTGAGTGAACTGAGAGTTTTATCACCTCAGAAACCCAACACCAGGCTCCCTGAGTTATGCATAGATCATTTTTAAAGCACTATAAGAAAATTGGGTTTATTCCCCCCAAATATGAGAGTCACTGATTCAATAACATCTTCAGTCGAGAGTAGTATCTTGAATCTGACAAATCACAGATATGTGTATTTTTGCTAACCAAATTGGTAGTTGGGAAACAGCTCAAAAATATCCCATCCCCAGATTTATTTTATTTTTCTCCCTCAAATGGAATGACTTTGCTTAAACTGACCAGGCCATTACTAATGGCAGTCATCATCTGTGTGGGCAGAATGGTGTTATACATTAAGTTACCTATGTCATTTGTAGAAATTCTGATTTTTGGAAAAAGAAGTATAAAAGGTACACTCGCAGAAGACATTTTGAACCTTAAAATGGAACTGCTAGCTTTGATGCAAATGGCCGTGTGTGTGTGTGTGTGTGTGTGTGTGTGTGTGTGTGGTGGGAATAGGGAGATTCTAGTATTACAAGTTGTGTAGCCTGTATCATTAGTACATTCTCTGTGTCGAACAGAGGATCTGGTGAATGAAATCAGTTCTTTGCTTATTTTATATACTAAAAGGGCAAATCAACACCGATCAAATGACCCCTCCTCTGTTAATTTTTTCACAATAAATTCAAACCAAATTCATGATGCGCCTGCCCTGTGCCCGGCACTGTGCCAGGCTCAGAGATAGAAAGATGAAGGAAGTACTGTTATGGTTTATTGCTGATCTCTTAGAATTTGTGAGTGGGGGTGGCTCTCCCCTTTCCAGTGCAGCCTGGACTGCTGTCGAACCAGAAGTGGTGTGAGTACCCCACTGCTGCTGGCTTCCGGAAACTCGATACTCCCTAGCTAGCCGGTGAACCGAGTGCCAGGGTTCCCTCTGCGTTCCCGAGAGCCAAACGCTCAAGTTCAACTCCCGAGCCCCGCCGCTCGCTCCGCACGGAGCGAACCCAGGACTCGGTCCGCAGTGCATCGCGCCAGGTTCCCTCCACCTGTCAACCGGCGCGTCGGGGTGGCCAGACCCCGCGCCCACTCACTTTGCCGCTGTCGCTCACACCGAGGAGGTGATCCCGAAGCACTTCCATGGGGCAGGTCCAGGTGGAGTGGACGAAAGTCCCTCGGAAGATGTGAGCCAGCGGAGGCATCCGGGAGGCACACATGTCAGCGGCGGGACACAGCACGGGGACCGCAAGCTAAGGAGGGCACACCGGGAAGAGGCACAGCTGGGGCTCCTTGCGGCTTCGGCCTCGTCCTGCCCCCGCTTCCCCGGGGGATCGCCTGTCCCCTGCAGGCCGCGCCCAGGGGCTGGCTCCCTGCCTCCTCAATGCCAATAGGATTTTTCTCCCGCGAGTTGGCTCCGCACTTCCGTGGGGTGTGGTTTTCTCCCCACCCCTGCGTTAGTTTTGGATGTGTTAACTCTTTGAGTTGTCACAATCAACCACCTCTACCTTTCTTTAATTGGCACGCCTACAGTTCTGTCTGCCAGTCTTCTCTGCCCCTTCCACTCTTCGGGCCATTTATTTCACTTCAACTTAAAGCACCAGGCACTGAACTTGCTCAAGTTCCGGGCACGTGAAAGGTCAATTGGGATTTCTACCCCATGACCAAGTTTCATTTTCAATTTCTACAGTACTCAGAATACGTATTTGTCCTCCCCTGATTTTATGGAAGCACATCTTAGAAAACCTTACGGGGTGCCCCACCACAGGAGTCAGTGTGGATCTCTTTGCCTTGAGTTCAATGTTTTGGTCCTTGTGATCGTCCACAAACAATCCTAACATCAGTTTTTCTCACATCTGACTGTTTTTGATTTACTTCCAGTTGTACCAGGGGAGAAAATTAAGTTCTCTTGTCAAATAGTTAAGGAATGGTAGTGGCCTGGGTGCTGGAGTAGCAATCAAGGTACTATCACAAAGCAAGTGGGCCTCGGTGTCCTTACCTTCTTTGTAAAAATGGCATTTGGACCAGATTATTGGGAAACCTCTAGGTCATCTACAGACTCCTTTAGTTAAGTTCTTTCAGGAAGGACTAACTAATTTCCCTCAAGGCCTTAGAACACTATGTTCCCTCCTTCTGCTCCTAATGCTTCCAGTGAATCTTGATGTGGCCACTCTTCTCTCACAGGTTTGCCTCAGGTGTCTTTGGAGGAACCTTCCCTGACCAACCAGCTAGCTTACCCCACCCCCTGCAGTTTCTATTCCATTAGTTCATCTTTTTTCTGCCACAGCATCAATCATATCCATGCTCATTTATTTCATGTTTTTTCATTTATTCTTGCTCCGCCCCAACACATACACACTAGCAATAGAAGGACTGAAAGAGCAGCAGACTGTCTTATGCCTGGAACAATGCCTGCTGTTCTGTACATGTTTACTGAATAAATGAATGAACGGGTTTTCCGAGAGCAGCGCAGTAACCTGGATAAACATCTATTTCGACTCCTACCTACATAAAGGGTGAGGGATTCATTGCACTGAGCAGGCTTTCTCTGAATTGCTGCTTTTATGACACAGGGATGGTTTCTATAAATGATTCATTCCCTTCTGAGTTGCTTCTCTGCAACTTGTGCCAGGGTTTAAAGTGACCACATCATTCTGGCTTTTGGGGGACTTTGTTGGTTTCAGTCCTAAAGTCTCAAGATCCAGGAATTCCTCAGTCCCAGACACCCAACCAAGGATGATCATCCTATCAAGGACTAAGAATTAGGAATTCCTGAAGTTGAGGTCATTGTACTCGTCTCTTGAAGACTTTAACCCCTGTTATGCCCAAATTCACGAGTCCGCTAAAGACCACCAGGAGTCCGATTCTAATGCAATCACAAGAAGGTCTTTAATTACAAGCTTGAGCAGGGGCTGCACAGGGAAGTGTGGCCCCGACTCTAGGGGAGAGGGGATTTTTATGGGTTACAACAGCAAGCGGGGATTACATGCCTTGGCATTACATGATTGGGTAAGGAAAGCACGTGTAAGTGAATTCCAGTCTTGTCATTATATGATTGGGTGTAAGGTAAGTGTGGTTAGCTGACCTTTAAGCTGATAGGTTTGGTTACTATAGGGCCATCCTTTTTTTGCTTTTAATTGGTTGGCGCCTTTTTGAGTAACAACTTGCTGGTGCCAGAGAAAAGTTTGTGTTTTTTTCAGGAACTGGGTGGGGGCTAGGCCATGGAAACAGAGGCCCTAAGTAAAATGGCATTGGTTTTGTCTCTTCACCCCTTCTCCTTGTTAGTTTCTCCTGATTCTGTAGATCACACTCCCTCCTTGCCATTCCAATAGCCAGCACACTGAAACATTCCCTTGACCTCAGCTTGTATACACATAAACCTCAGAAAAAGCAAGAAAGAAGTGTCTGGGGCTGGGGCTGCAGCTCAGTGGTAGAGCACTTGCCTCATATGTGTGAGTCACTGGGTTTGATCCTCAGCACCACAAAAATAAATAAATAAATAAAATAAAGAATTAAAAAAAAGGAAGTGTCTGCCTTTAGCTTGAAAGAAGGTTCAATTAAATATTTCCAACAGATGCATTAGTTCTCTAAAACAGATACAAGATACAACTAATGTTTTTAATAAAAGCAGCCAAAATGAGACTAGTTTTGTGAATTAGAATATTTTTATTAGGATATTATAGTTATACATAGTAGTTGGGTTCATCCCAACAAAATCATATGTGCATGGAATTCGATTTCACTTCACATTTTCCCCCTTTTTTCTTCCCATTTTCTTTCCCCCATTCTCTTTCCTTTACTCTATTGATCTTCCTTTCACTCATCTATTTATTTTTATTGTTTCTTCCTACTTATACATAAAGGTGAAATTCATTGTTGCATGTTTATATGTGCACATAGCATGAATTTTTAAAATTTAATCCATATTTCCCCCCTTCCTAGTTCTTCTCCCTCTCAATTTCCTACTGTACTGATATTCCTTATGTCTTTATAATATCCAATCTTCCTCTCTTTCCTTTTACTCTAGTTTCCACATATGAATGAAAACACTTGATCCTTGATTTTTCTGAGACTAGCTTATTTCATTTAGCATAGTGTTCTCCATTTCCAACAATTTACCAGAAAAATGTCATAATTTCATTTTTCTTTATGGCTGAGTAGAACTCCATTGTGTAAATGTACCACAAGTTCTTAATCCATTCACCTATTGATGGGCATCTGGGTTGATTCCATAATTTGGCTATTATGAATTGTGCTGCTAATAAACATTGAGGCAGTCATATTGCTTTAGTATGGTGATTTTTATGATTTTGTATAAACAGCAAGATGTGAGATAACTGGGTCATATGGTGGTTCCATTACTAGTTTTTTGAGGAAGCCCCATACTGCTTTACAGAATGGTTGTAGTTGTTGGCAGTCTCACCAAATATTCATGAGTGAGGATACAGTATATATTATGACTAGGCACAGTGGTACATGCCTACAGTCTCAGCTACTTGGGAGTCTGGGGCAGGAGAATTCCTTGAGCCCAGGAATTCAAGGTTCAAGTATGGCTGAAGGAATCCAAGATAGGCAAGACACCGTCTCAAAAAAAGAAAAGAAAAGAAAAGAAAAAAATACCACACAGAATATAATACAGTTATTAAAATCAATAAGGTAAATATGTAGCCACATGGGAAATATATGTAATATACTGTTAAACTTTTAAAATGGCATTTGTGCTATAATTAAAATCATGAAAAGCCATAAGCCTATTAAATGGAAAAGGCCTATCAAACAATGGAAATTGTTTGGTTGAGGTAAGGGAATTGCTAGAGAATTTTGTGCTGATGCCCACTAATGTTGTTACAAGGTGGCTTATGGAATGAATAATCATTATGTAACTTTAAATAATGTTACTTTTTTAAATAGAAAGAGTGACCATGGGCCCCCATGTGACATGGCAGTAACACCCCTAGGAAAAAGAGTTAAGCATTAGCTCTTTTGAGAAATGCAGAGTTCCACTTGCATTACTAATGAAGTTATAGGTACCTGGGCTCGGGATCTAGAAACACAGGCACCATGCTATCAATTAGTCCTGCTCAGTCATAGGTCAGAAGTCTGGATTTCTCCACACTATTGTCACCAGTTCTCCACCCTCAGACTTAGTGACTCCTTTAAATTGTCAATCCTCCTGCAATGTGACTGCCATTCTGATATCCCCAGGGAAAGGTTCTCCAGGCTGCTGAGGTTTGAAGGAAGAAGGGAGTACAGAGCTTTCAGCCCAAAGCTGGACATGGCGGCACATACCTATGATCCCAGTGACTTGTGACTCCTGGGAAGGCTGAGGCAGGAGGATCCTAAGCTCAAGGCCAGGCTGGAGGATTTAGCCATACCTGCAGCAAGTTAGAGAGACCCTGCCTCAAGACAGAAAATAAAAAGAGCTGGAGATATAGAGCAATGGTAAAGCACTCCTGGATTCAATTCCCAGTACCAAAAAAAAAAAAAAAAAAAATCAACAAAACGCAAAAAAAACTCCTCCACAGGTGACATTCCTAAATTAGCATCCTGAGCTTCCTTCCACTGACCCAGCTCCCAGGCTCAGCCTGCCTCATTTCCCACCCCTCCCACCCCTAAATGCCTCAGGCATTGCCTACCTGCCCCACCCTCATCCAGGAAACCTTGACAACTCTGCTTTCTCTCTTTCTCTCTCTCTCTCTCTCTGTCTCAGATGTTGTCTTCCTCCTTTGAGGTCCTGGGGGTGTTGTAATTGCTCCTTTACTCTCTATCTCTCCCATAAGATTGTACTCTCAGAAGAATCATATCGCCCATATCGCCTTCTTCCTGTTCCTTATGTTTATCCCCTTTATAGGGGTTCTGGTCTATATGAGGCACTCAGTGGACTTGGAATGCTGAATTTCAAAAGATAGCTCTCTTGCTTATTTATTTAAGTGATAAAAACTAACGGACTACATAGTGGGTGCATGCTAATGGTGAGCAACTCCTTGGGGCGAACTTAAGAAAGAGTTTTATTTCATTTATATGTTTCCCCAACATTTTATAATGAAAATTTTCAAACACAGGAAAGTAGGAATGCTTCATTTCTCAAGATCAAAACTCTTCCTACTTCAGATGGAACCAAGTGGCCCTTAAAACTCCCCCAAAACTTGGCAGGACCAGTATGTGCTAAACCTCTAAATGCCCGAGGCAGAGGCCTATACCACAGTAAGATTAGCTTTGATATTTGGATCATCTTGTCAAAGTAATTATTATACCTGCAGCTAGTCAATTTCTCCTGCTAGATAGAACTTGACTGTTTAAAAGGATGTGTCTTCTACTATCCTAGTTTGAGTCTTAGGACAACCCTATAAAGTAGGAACAGAATGTATTATAGACATTTCACAGATGAGGAAACTGAGGTTCAGGGAGGTTAACTTGCTTAGCCACTTAAGATAGGATGGATCTGGGTCTTGACTCTCGTTGTCCTCACACATTTTCTCATCAGGGTAGACTGCGAAGAATTGTACATTCAATTCTGCCAGGAATCACTTGGCCACTGTGGTGTGGGTTGTAGTCATCTACAACTTTCACACTGTACATGGTTTCCCAGCAATTGCTGGTGACGCACAGATCTAGTCCAAAGTGAAACCAAAGTGGAATAATGGACTTTGAGGAGAAGAGAAATCCAATCAGCATAGGTCGGTAGAGTAAGCCAGTGAGAATAATTCATGTTTTCATGAGGCACAGAGAGTGAGGGGCAAGTAGGTTAAATGAGAAGCCACTTTTCCTCTCCTGTCTAGGAGAGAAGTTGTCACTGCACAGTGAAATAAATGCCTGCCTATTTTATTTATTCTTTTAGTGTAGCTAAATCTATCAGTTTCCATGGTGCCCTGTGTTCACCATGGAAACTCTGACAAGCTCGTTATGCTTTGGGGAGGGGGGAAGATACACTAAAATTTTGAGATGGGATAAATGCATTCCTTTTCAAACTGTGTTCTTCTGAGTGGGAAGCTTTGATCGGTAGCGAATCATAATGGTCTTGATTTTCGGTTCTTAAGTGAGAAAACAGGTTTGCCTATCCATCGAAAAATGCCCTTGCCTGCCCCCCACTTCCTGTTACTTTATCTGTATAGCAATAGATATGTCTATATATCACTTGTGTATTTACTGGCAATAGAGATATGGCCTCAATCCTCATCTTGTCAATTTTTATGAGAATATAGTGCAGTCTCTATATTTTCTTCATAAATTTGTTTATTCAGTTACATATTTTGGAGGCCTCAATATTATATTAGGCACTATGCTAAGCACTGTGGATGTAACTACCTACGAAGCCCACACTGTCTTGCCTGTGTAGAACTTAAACTAATTTTTTTCTGACACCGCTCTGAGTGGGAATCGATAGCTTTTATAGTATTACTGTAACAGTTCCTTAGCATGATTGGAGAATGGCAACATTATCATAAATGTTACATATCAAAATTTCAATTATATGAATATAATAACATGCACTTGAGACTAAGGCTGAAGAGACACATATTGCTAACAATGTAGAAGTATAGTATGGGTTTAGCATTTCTTGTTTTAAACAAGTCTCTTAACATAGCTACTCTATTACTTTTGCAAAAATGACATGTTTATTTCTTAAGATTTGAGCAATTAAAAATGCCCTTATATCTCACTACCCAGATATATTATCACCCTTAGCATTTTTTTTGCGTTTTTTTTTTTTTTTAAAGTTCAAAGTCAGAAAACACGGAAGATAATAGACAACCAAGAAGTTTGTGGAAGGGAAAATCAAGCTAGATAAAAGCCACCTCTGCTTTAAAGCAATTAAATGTGTAGAGATGCATACATTTTACCCGAATTTGAATGAAGAAAGGAAGACTTAAAGACGAGAAGATTGAGTCACGACTTGCATGAGGTTTTATGCCGCCCAGGTGCAGAGAGATTTTTTTCCTGGCTGGAAGGCTTTAAGTACCATGTGAGCAGCTGTCTCCTTCACCCACTCACACTGCTGATCCCTATGATCACATGGCTCCTCAGCAGACTATCTGATGCCACTTTTCCACCATGGTAAGCTCAAAGCAAATGCCATTGACCTGGAGTTACTTGGTCTACCTTTCTTCTCTAACATGGATTATAAAATCATCTTACCTTACTCTAAAGGGACAAGCAATAAATAGAATCAGTACTTTTGGACCACTGTTCCAGCTTGACCACTGGCCAATGATACCTTGGGAAGGTCCTTCTACCCCTTCAGGCCTAGGTTTTGGGTTTCTACATTGCAAGATGAGGGATCACACACTGCCACTGATTCCATTATTTCTTTACTTCTAGTGATTCATTGTCTTATTTCTCCTGCTTAGACTTTTAGTTTTAAAACCATCATGAAAGCAACAAATACAAGATAAAAATTAATGCAAGAAATATTTGTTAAATGAAAGATTTCTCCATTCCATTTTTCATTAATTAAAGACTAATATAACTACCAATCGGTGCTTCTGGTCAACATGAACTCTCTGGTGTTGTTATCATGTTGACTTCACACAATTCAAAGCCCACGCAATCTATCTCAAGTTGGACAAATCTGCTAACTTTGAGAAATGTTAGAAATAGCTTAGGGAACAGAATTTGAATTTGTTGACTAATCCTCCTTAGCATCCTGGGACTTAGGTTGATCAATACTGAAGTAGGGTAAGGAAACAACTAACATGATTTCATACATTGGTGGGAACTAGTTATCAAATTTTCTGTCTTAAACTAAAAGAACCAACCTGCCATGTTTGACAGCTGAGACATAGAAGATGGTAAGAATCCTGTTAGGTGCCAGATTTTGAGACTATGGGCAAAGATTGGTTTTTACTGGAGGATATACATGTGCAGCTCACTGGTTTGACCTGACAGTGGTTCCAAAGCAGGAAGACACTCCCACCAACAACATTACCTTGCTAACAATGGTTGCATGTGTGTTCCTAGAATCCACATTCCTAGAATCCACATTCCTAGAAACTGTGCCAAGTTTGGAAGCCAAATATTGTCACTATAGGAGCCACACATTTAGTGCCCCTTTTAATAGGCATGAATTTCATAGGAAAAGTAAAGATTAACTGAAACTAAGCTTAAATGACAAAGTGACATTGTTAAAGGAAAAAGTTCTAAGGAATTTTCAGCATTACTTAAATATGTAAAATCAACCTTAGTGAGAAAACTATAAATGAATTTCCTTTCTGTCTTTGCATTTCTGTAAGGATAATTTTTAATAACATGTATAAATGAAGGAGTTTACCACTAGTGGAGGACTCAACTGTGAAATGCAAAAGCAACTAATAGTAATTATAACAAAAATCTAACCCTAATGGGAGGGGGAAAGAATTTCTAAGAAACAATTTTAGTTGTTATCACAAAGTAAAGTGCTAGAAGAAGACGAAGAGGGTCACATGTGTTTCATATATTTAGACATTCCTAGATATGTTAGGATGAGGGACTGTGACAATAAAAACAATATCATGAAACTCAGAAAGATATAAAGATACTGTCTCATAAAATGCAATAAAAACTTAATAATGTAAATTTTCTTCCTACCTCAATCAAATGTTTGATTTTGTTGTTGGTGGTGGTGTTGCTTAATGGACTATGTAGATTACCACTCCCAACATTATCCAATTGCTTAGCCCCTCATTTATTTAGTTAGCAAACATCAGTTGAGTATCTTCCCTAATTCCAGATATTCTGCTAGGCCCTGGAAATCAAAAGATTAAAAAGACACGGTTCTCACCCTTAAGAAGCTCCCAAGAGAATGGTGAAAACCAGCAGACACATGGGCAAGTATGAGAAACCACTTGCAGGTTTGTCTCTTCCCCTTCAACTCTGGCATACCCCATCCACCCATCAAAGGCTATGTGGGGACTGGGCCTGTCCTCTAGTCCTTTGGCCATAGTGCTTACTTAATGCAGTGCCTGGCATGTTACAGACATCAATAGATGCTTGCTAGATGTATTATGTACAATGGTATAGACGTGCATGAGATATAAACCTTTAAGAAACTTCTTATTGATTCCCATCTCAGAAGAGTAGCTGCATCAGGAATTAAGTGTGGCTCTGCTCCCCAGGGGACATTTGGCGATGTCTGGAGATATTTTTGGTTTTCATAGCTGGGAGTTGTGACTAGCATCTAATGCATAGAGGAGGAGATTACTGAATACCCTATGATATAAAAGACAGCTTCCCACCACAGAGACTTACCCAATCCTCAATGTCAGTAGTGCTGACTTTGAGAAACCTTAGTCTGGGATGATCCTCAGCTACAGGATTGTTATGGTTTAGATATTAGGTGTCCCTCTCAAAACTCATATGTGAGACAATGCAAGCAAGTTTAGAGGTGAAATAATTTGGTTATGAGAGTTTTAACCTCATCAGTGCAGGAAGACAGGTAAGATATGACTGGAGGGGGTGAGGCATTGAGGGCATGCCTTTGGGGTATATATTTTGTGAGCTGAGCTTAGTCTCTCTCTCTCTCTCTCTCTCTCTCTCTCTCTCTCTCTCTCTCTCTCTCTCTCTCTCTCCTCTCTGTCCTTCCTGGTGCAATGTCTTGAGCCACTTTCCTCCACCACACTCGTCTGCCATGATGTCAACCGTCTATGGACTGAGACCTCTGAAACTGCGAGCCCCAAAATAAACTTCCTCTTCTAAAATTGTTCTTGTCAGGTCTTTTGGTCACAGTGGCAAAAAAAAAAAAAAAAAAAAAAAACTGACTAAAACAAGGATCTTGCCAGGCACAGTGGTGCATGTCTGTAATTCCAACAGCTCAGAAGGCTGAGGCAAGAGGATAGCAAGTTCAAAGCCAGCCTCAGCAAAAATGAGGCACTAAGCAACTCAGTGAGACCCTGTCTCTAAACAAAATATGAAATAAAGCTAGAGATGTGGCTCAGTGCTCGAGTGCCCGAGTACAATCCCTGGTACCAAAAAAATAAAGATCTTCAGTGTTCAGTGATCTCTGAGCTACTAGAAACATATCGTCTTTGAGAATGATCCAGTTAAAAAGGATTTGAAATTGGACTCCAAGTTCCCAATCAATAAAATCATTTCTTTTATATTATTCTTGGACGATCATCTGCTATCAATTTTCCAGGGCAAGAACAGCAGTCATTTCCTTTGTTAGTTTTAATGTTTCTTTTGTATATTATGTTGAGGCAAAAGTTGCATTTCAAAATGTCACACAGTGTGTCCTAGTTTGACCTTCTGGAGCAAGAAAAAAATTAATCAATCAGTACTTTCTCCCATATGTCAATCTCTAGGATTTGCAAATGGTGGTGATTACCCTGAGTCTTCTTTTCTTTCCACAAGACTCATTGTTCCACTGTTCTCCTAGGAAATTAGGAAGAATGGCACAAAGCACATTAGAAAACATTGGATATGAATGACTTGTGGAAAGTGAAATGACTCTAGATGGTTCCGAAGATGATTTGAGCTGTCTCACAGATACTACATCAAACAGTATTGAATTATACATAATGACATAGTGATAACATCATTTCCATTTGAATGTTTTAATACTCACTACATCAAGTACATCAAGGAGATAGGCTCAGTTTAGTATTAAAAAGTCTTTAACATCTCTGTAACCTTGTTAATTTTCCTTTTTTAACAGAGAGAGGAGACATCAGGGTTAGAACCTTCTGCAAGCAACAGTATCTAGCTGGAATTCTATAGCACCATGTTATTTATAAGGTATTTAAAGTTTCCTTCTCATGACAAGGGTGATGGCTTTCCTTTTATAAAAGGTTTGGAATAGCTGGTTTCTCATTTATAGTTTTGTATGCTGTTTGCTAGTTAAGTAATTGATTTTATGTTTCAAAAAGGAAGATTTAAATGAAAATTAAATAAATTGGGATACAGATTTGCATTTAAGCAAAGTCAACATAGAAGCCGTGTATAATATCTGAAGTCGGGGAAATAATGGCAAACTGTGGTTGCAGAATCAAACAAAGAAGTAGGTTGATCCTGAGTTCACTGCTTATTTATCATCTGATCTGAGGTGAATTATTTAGCTCTTTGAACCAGAGTTTCTTTGTATTAAAATGGGGGTTATTGTATACCTATTGAGTCTTAAATGCAATTATTCATGTAAAGTATCTAGCAAATAGCAGGTGCCTAATAAATGTCAGGACACTTCTCTACTCTTCCCTATCCCTATTTATCCCCAACCCAGGTCACTCTCTTTGGTGTGTAGTACTGTTTTGGAGAGTGATGTAGTGGCACAAAGGGAGCCTTGAAATTACATCAGTCTGAGATCAAATTCCAGCTTCACCCCAAACAGCTTTTTAACCTGCAGTTCAGTCATTACAGACTTCTTCAGAAGTGCTTTTCAGGAATGTTGTAAGGTTTGAATGATGTAGACGTGAAATCACCAAACAAATAGCCTGGTATATTGGTTAAGTCCTAAATAAACAATCTTTCTGTTATCTCTCACTTCTTGGTCAATATATGATTTAAATTAAGACACCAAAAACTGTTGCAATGATGTCTTAAAAAGTACAACCAGTGCTGAGTACATTGAAGCTCATCTTCAATGATGAGAACAAGATGCCATGTATAATTGCAGCCTATGGTTACACATGCTCCACTAGCAGCACTATCATGTTAGTTGAATATACTACTTTTTCATACTACTACTTCTTTTCTTTTTACAACAACTATTATTTGTATCCACCTTATGCAAAGTGACTTCTTGAGCCTAAATCCAAAGTTTTGCCTTATCCTTAATGAGGATTACCTTGCTAGTTTTTTTTAAATATTTTTTTTTAGTTACAGATGGGCACAATATCTTTATTTTATTTATTTTTATTTGGTGCTGAGGATTGAACCCAGTGCCTCACACTTGCGAGGCAAGCGCTCTACCACTGAGCCACAATCTCAGCCCCATACCTTGCTAGTTTTTAATCCTATATGTCAGTTATTTCTCAAAATCTCATGCCAGTCACAAACTTATTGTATATCAAACAAATCAATGACCTAAGGCATTGTTAAAGATATTAACAGGGCTGGAGGTGTAGCTCAGTGGTAGAACACTTGCCTAGCATGTATGAGGCACTGGGTTCAATTCTCAGCACCACATAAAAATAAAATAAATAAAATAAAGGTCCATTAACAACTAAAAAATATATTTTAAAAAAAAGATGTCAACAGGTCAGGGGCAAAGAGCGCACAATGGCTCACCTCTGATACCTTGCTACAGTGGCTTTGACTATTAGTCAACACATTGTGGTATGGGGGGTTAATCAATTCCGAATTCTTCGAATTATATTATCATGTACTTGGTATTTCTATAACTCTCCCTCAAATATTTTATGAAAGATGTTTTGATACCTTGCTGAAGTCAAGATATGCCATGCAGTCTGTTATCATTTTTATTCCTTAAATGGTATTTCCCCCTCTGTTTTAGTCAGGTTTTTTGCCTCTGTGACCAAAAGACCTGACAAAGACAATTAGAGGAGGGAAGGTTTATTTGGGGGTTCGTGGTTTCAGAGGTCTCAGTCCAAAGGCAGCTGGTTCCATTCCTTGGGGCTCAAGGTGAGACAGAACATCATGGTGGAAAGTGGCTCAGGACATGGTCAGAAAGCAGAGAGAGAGAAAAAGAGAGAGATCCACTCAACAAGGATAAAATATATACCCCAAAAGCATGTATCCAGGGACCCACCTCTTCCAGCAACACCCCACCTGTCTTGTTACCACTCGGTTAATACCTATCAGGAGATTAATTCACTGATTGGGTTAAGGGTCTTATAACTCAATCATTTTACCTCGAAACTCTCATGCATTGTTTCACACATGAGCTTTTGGGGACACCTAATGTCCAAACCATAACACATCAAATTGTAATATTTATTATTTCTACAAAAATAATTATAGTAATCCTTAATTTAATTCATGTATACCTCTCAAGAGGTATACTTGCTTTTATAGTACTCACCCAAATGTTAAATGGAGCTGGATGTGGATAAGGGTATTTTATTCGTACGTCTATCCACAGTGCACAGCAAACCTTCCTCAGAGACATGCTCTAAGGCAAAGATAGACAAAAGAGCCTGGGATTCAGAATCAGATCAAGCTGGATTCAAATCCTGGATCTGCTACTTATAAATAGGCAAGCTTGTCATGTGGCTTTATTTTCAGTCTCACTTTCTCAAAATAGGAATATAAAGCTAACTCTTTTACACTATTGGAATAAAATAATATATATGTATATATATATATATATACATATATATATATATAATTTTTAGTACCATAAGAGATACTCAAAAATATTACTGCTATTTTTTTCTTGACACTGGGGATTGAATCAGAACCTCAGGGATGCTAAGCACATGCTGTACTACTGGGTTACACCTCAACTATTATTGCCATTTTATTTATTTATTCATTTATTCTACTTAGGTATACCTAATAGCAGAATGCATTTTGATTTATTGTACACAGATGAAGCACAACTTTTCATTTCTCTGATTGTACATGATGTAGACCATCATATTATATATGCAGTCATACATGAAGCTAGGGCTATGATGTCCATCTTATTCCCTCTTTACTGTCCCCATATTATTGCCATTTCTATTATTTGCCCTTGTGATTACTTTTGTTGACTGAAACTCTGTGTGTGCATGTATACACACACACACACACACACACACACAC
This sequence comes from Xerus rutilus, assembly GCA_028644305.1. Taxonomy (NCBI): domain Eukaryota; kingdom Metazoa; phylum Chordata; class Mammalia; order Rodentia; family Sciuridae; genus Xerus; species Xerus rutilus. Next base: position 119,348,521 of record CM053399.1, read on the forward strand.
ACAGTCCATGAAGTTTGGGGGCATACTTTAATTCATTCTTGGTTTTAAAAGTGTATTTATGTGACCAAGTGTGGTGGTGCATGCCTGTAATCCCAGAGGCTTGGGAGGCTTAGGCAGAAGGATCAAGAATTCAAAGCTGGCCTTAGCTAAAGTGAGGTGCTAAGCAACTCAGTGATGCTCTGTCTCTAAATAAAATATAAAATAGGGCAGGGGATGTGGCTCAGTGGTCAAGTGCCCCTAAGTTCAATCCCCAGTACCAAACAACAACAAAAAAATGTGTGTATGTATATATGTATTTGAAAGAGGATATAAAAATGAACCAATTTGCCAATAAACAGATAAATAGCAAACTATGCATATTAATGAAGGAAAAATCAAAAAGCAAGCAGGCTGTATCTAGCTGGCGTTGTATCCCCTAAAGCATAAGATCTTGCAGTTACAGAGACGTGTTACTCAACAGGGAACTAGCCAACAAGAAACTCCAGAGTTATTGCACAGCATAGACCAATATGATCCAGACCAACCACTCTCTTTTCCAATAACATGATTCCACCAAAGAAGTCTGGCTGACTGGATATCCTCAGCACTACTCAGGGGTACTCAACCACTAAGCCACATCCCCAGTCCTATTTTGTGTTTTCTGTAGAGACAGGGTCTCACTGAGTTAGTGCCTCGCCATTGCTGAGGCTGGCTTTGAACTTGCGCTGTCTCAGCCTCCCAAAGTTCTGGGATTACAGGTGTGAGCCACCGTGCCTGGCTTCCTCTGCTTCATGATATGACTAACAAATACTCATTCATTTCTATAGACCCTTGTATCCAATTCCTTTCCTGATAGATTCAGAGGCAGGATTTGTGAGTGCTTACGACAACCAAGTACAACCAAGTTTCTCCAGAGTACAGTGGGTTTTATGGAACTCTTCAGAAATAAAAGAGAGGAAGGAAGGGAGGAGGGAAGGGCAGTTCTGGAAACTTGTCATTTTATAGATGAAGTAACTGAGATAAACAAACATTTGGGTCTCATGTTCAAGATCACAGCACTAGTTCTCTAAGATCCTTGGACCTTTGGCAAGTAGTTCAAAGGTCTTTTATATGATCAAACTATTTTAGCCAACAACTGGTGTTTACCCCGCTGAACCTTTCCCCCTCCTATTCCCTCCACATACTCTCTTCCTGCTCCTTGGTATGACCATGATTTTTACTCTTTGACAAGGAGTAAATAGAGATACCAATAGGTTCTTACACACTAAATGAGAAACACAGGGAGATTTTAATGTGAAACCCAAAGCCCAGATTGCTAAGCATTGAAATTTGATGGTAGCACACTCCTGTGATCGCTCAAATTCCAATATAATGGGATTGCACATTGACTTCAGTTCTCACAGCAGTTCTCCTGGCGCTCACCTTGGGCCTTGCATTAAAGTAGCACTGTATTATATACATAGTGACTATTTTAGACAGTTTTCATGGAGTTACAGCAGTAGGATTTCTAGCACCATTTGGGAGAATATTTATAGGAAGGAATGAGGGAGCTTTCTTAATTCTCCCTAAATTGTAACCGGAGTGAATATCTATTCTGCCCATGGGAAATCAGAATGACTGAAGGCCTCGGAGTTCAGAAACAGATGATCAGAGAATAATTGCTATGTGGGCTAAGGTCACTGAGCTAATCTAAAATCAAGCACTCTCAGCTTGACATTCCCAAAGAACAATGTTCACACAGATAAGAGAAGTCTAAGTCATAACAAAACCATACACATTGCTGATTTTTAAAATGGAAAAGAATTTGTGTAATAAAATAGCTGATATGCTGGAAACTGCAAATCAATAGATAATATGGATTGAGCCAGAAAAAGAAAGCTCAGAGATTGCTTCCTAAGCAAAAATTACTTCTTGTTATCAGAGAAGAATAGTTCTGTTGAAATTGATTATCACACACGGGGCACTTGGCTGCCTCCTTTTCTTCCCCTGGAAACCTTGTCCTTGCAGACGATGGAACCCATCTCTCAGTCAGATGCACATATGCAGGCTGTCCTGTGTACTGGAGTCTCAAAAGTCAGAGCTAATATCTGGACAGCTGGGTTATGTGTTCTGAGTTATTGTTCTGATTGGGGTTGGGGTGGTGGGAGGTAAGGGAAATCTAAAAACTGAGGGTCCAGAGAACCCCCAAAGGGCTAGGTATCTCTCAGTGTTCATAGACTTCTGTAGTAATGCTTTATGGGGCACCCTACAGGTACTAGTTTTGACACCAATCTGCAGCCTCCTGGCTGATTTGGAGATGTTCAAAATGATATAGCACCAATCAAAACTGCTGAGATTGCTGCCTTTGTCATTTACTGTCAGAGAGGGCAAGGGAGAAGAGTACCAAACACTCTTCTCTCCTCTCTACTGTGCAACGGTCTTCCTGTTGTTTCCATCTCCTTGCTTTTTCCATGCTCTGGAGTCATCCTGCACATGTTCATACTCCCTCTCAGGTCCTTGTCAGAGCATCATTACATCCTGTGGCAGGGAAGAGTGTTCTTATATCAAAAAATTCTCTTGTATCCAAATTTATCTTCCACCTACCTCGGTCAGGCACCCTCAAAATCCAACTCCAGGCATGTTCTCTCAGTTGATGTATCTTGAAATTGGACTAAAGGAAGTGTGTGTGCTTTCCTCTCTTATCAGCCCCAACATATTCATGGCAGAATTATCTCATGACTTAACTCTGAGGTATGGACCCAGTGGTTGGGAGGAGAGATGGGGAAGAATTCAAAGAGAGTACATGATGTAGAGAAGAGACCTCTGTATTTACATCAGTGTGAGCATGTGTGTATGTGTATGTGTGTATGTGTGTGTGTGTGCATGTGCACATGCACACATGTATCTAGCCCTTAACAAAGAGGAGCAATGGGCCATTTACACAGGCTCAGACAGTTCGGACTCGCCTGCAGACAAGATTCTTGCAGGGGAGGCATTAACACAGATGTGCTCATCCCTTGTGTGAAAGAACCATTCTCCCCAAGGGTGGCACAGCAGACCTGCCTCAGCTACTCACAATTATACCCTGAACCTTATTTTCATATTTAAATACCTTCTTCTCCCAATTTAAGAGATGAGAGCCTGTATTAGCTTCTCATTTCTGTGACGAAATACCTGAGAAAAACAACTTAAAGGAGGAAAGATTTATTTTGCCTCATGATTTCAGAGGTTTCAATCCACAGTATTATGGCTCCATTGCTATGGGCCGTTGGTGAGGCAACCACGTGGTGGAAGGGTATAGTGGAACAAAGCTGCTGACTTTATGGCAGCCAGGAAACCCGAGGAAGTGTCTGGGGACAAGATATAGACCTCACAGGAGTGTGCCCAAGGATCCACTCCCTTCGGCTTAGTCCCACTTCCTACAGTTTCCATCACTTACCAGTAGTCCATTCAGCTCTGAGTCCATAAGTGGGTTAATCCACTGATGAGGTTAAAGCCCTCAGGACCCAGTTACAGCCCAAAATCACCACCTCGGAATATTTCTGCATTGTCCACCAAGTCTTCAGCGCAAGAGCCCTTGGGGGACATTCCAAAACCAAACTCTAACAGAGTCCCTTAGTATATTTCCAGGGAGGCCCTCTTCCCTTTACACTTAGCATTCAGTTGCTACTTAATCAATCTCAGCCTCTTGTTATCTTTTTCCAGGGTATCTGTGCAACCTAACAACAGCCAGCCAATTCCACTGGCCTTTTGTTACTATTGCCCTTCCATTTCTCAAATGCCCAACTCACTGCAGTAGCTAGTGCATTTCCCTGCATGGGAATACACTCCAGGTCACCGCTGATGAAAGTATTAATGATTGCACAATTGCCTAGGCTATCTGAGTTCCATCCATCAACAACACATCTTCTTTGGTATCCTGGGGCTAGTGATCCCATCTTAGTGTCTGTATTCATGAGCCAATCCTGGTACCTGCTGTCACAGGCTTAGATCATTGAATGTAGACCCTGTGAAGGAGCTTAATGTGCAGGACATTTATTAGGGAGTGGCTCTGGTATTCACCTCTGTGGAATAGGTGGGGTAGAAAGCAGGAGTGGGCACAGGGAAAGGCTGGGTTGCCGTGACTAATGAGGAACTTGAGTGCTGATGCGGTTTCTCAGAGTGGACCGAATAAGGGGTGCGGGAGCCAGGTCTTTATGAGCATGGCTACATTCCAATAAAGTTTTATTTACAAAAGTGTAGTGGGACAGATTTGGTTCACCACCCTCAACCTCACAACCTCAGTTATACCCTTGGTTTACAGATTAGCAAAGCCACAGCACAGGTTTCTTAAAGCCAAGGGTGTGGCAGAAGGTTAAGGTCATGGTAATGAGCATGGATGGAGGTGAAAAAGATGGCAGATGAAAACACTGGAAACTTCGGAGTATTCACCCAGGCACTTACTTGTTTCTACCTGGAACATATCCCCCATATCCTTTTCCTACTTCTGCTCTTTACTTGCCCTTTACAACTCAACTCACACAAGAATCAATTTTACTCTAAAGCCTTCCTGAACCCTCCTCTCAACCTCAAGCTGGATGAAGTGCCTGCCTTGTTAATCCGCTGCCCCTTTGGCCACCTTTATCACAAAACACCGTACCTAAGCCTGTGCTCACCTCCGTCTTATATACCAATAGTTTTACTTGCAGCCATATATACGGAAGTGGAGTTTGAGCACTCATATCTTTTAAAACTTCTCCAGGTGATTCTAAATAGCAACTAGGATTGAGAATCGCCACACTATAACATGAGATCTTCCACAACAAACATGTCATCTACCTTGTCTTCTTATATCTCACAACTAACACATAGAAGTTGCTCAAAAATTGATAATGAATTTGTGAATGAATAAATAGAGACTCAAGAACACCATTATAAAAAGGGCATGTTGGTGCATGCCTATAATCCCAGTGGCTCAGGAGGCTGAGTCAGGAGGATCTTGGTTGGAAGCCAGCCTCAGCAACTTAGTGAGGCCCTAAGCAACTTAGCAAGACCCTGTCTTAAAATAAAAAATAAAAAGGCTGGGAATGTGGCTCAGTGGTTAAGTGCACCTCGGTCCAATACCTGGTACTCCCCCCAAAAACGAACCCCCCCGAAAGAAACCCCACCATGATAAGAAGTTTGGGCTCAACATGTGGAGACAATTTAGGAAAAATGCTTAACCAGGTAAGACTGTTAGCAGCAAAAGCCTGTGCTATTGTTATATAATGGTAAGGTTGAATGACTCAGCACCTTGCATTTTTTTTTAATCATGACATTTTATTTGTCCCTCAAAATACAGTTCATACATAACATTTTCTAAAAATCTTTTCTTGATTACTCCCAATAGAATTTCATTCTCCTTTCTATATTACCACTATTCTTTAAACACAGATCACTGGATATAATATGCAGTACTGTAATTTCTTAGTTGAACTCCACTGCACTGTGAAGTGGTTTTTGTCTGTTCTATTCTTATAGTGCTGGGGTTTGAACCCAGGGCCTTTCATATACTAAGCCAGCACTTTACCTCTGAGCTTCATTCCTACACTGGGTTCTTGAGGATACAGATATACGTTCTATATTCATTTTGTATCCTCTGGATTAGACTCAATGCATATCTCAGCACAGATGCTCAACAAATGTAGAAGGAAACAAAATGAGATTCGCCTGAGGTATCAATTAACCAGATTCTCCAGGTCTTATTTTCTATCATTTCCCCATGGCTTCATTTTCCCCTCATATACTCGATTATGATAGAACTGCCAGTGTTTTATGTTTTATAAAGTCAACATGGTTAAAGTAGTAGACCAAAAACATACAAAAAAGCTACCAATTAGTTCTAGGAAAATTGCAGAAATGGAGATGTCAATAATGGCTGTTTCTGCACCCTCTGGACTTCCATTCAGGGTCCCCTTAGGTCTACTTGCCACTACTAATGTCTCATTCTCAAAAAAGGGCCATCTCTACTTCCCTCCATCTCTCTCAAGCTAAAATTGCCTTTCCTTATTTGATGCATATCCATGATACGATAGGAAAAATGTAATCTGCCTGTACTTAACTATGCAGAAAGCTTTGGACTGAGAGTTACAAGTAGCAAGTATAGATTTTGACTCTGCTTACCAGTTATATGGGCTTCAGCAAGATGCTGAAATACTAGGTCTTAGCTGTTTCGTACATGAAGTTCTAAATTGTAATTTTCTGTAAACCAAACATTAGATTTCATTAAAAATGATTCACTTAGGTACACTATGTTGTATTAGGGGGACTTAAACCTCCTGCTAGCATCCATTTTGTGAAACAGTTCTTATCTACACAAGACATTAAATGACATTGAAAAGCATCTACTTAGGATAAGCATCCTTCCCTTACACACCTTTTTTCCCCCTTATCTTAACCTATTACTTCTATTTCTTCACAGTGAATAAAGAAAATGACTTGGCATCTTATTTCAGAAAGACAATTACTTCCTCATGTAAATGTAGAATTTGATTAAGGGCATTTCATGTCTACAGGCCATGAGTGTTTGTTGTCTAACTAACTTTCTCTTACGGACTGCTCCAGGCAGTGTCCTGGGGGTTGGGGAGGCCAGGGGAAATATTTCCAGTGCTCATCCAACAATGTCTGATGAGCACAAGTCATCTCCAGGTCAGGAAATTTCCAAGAGTAGAAATGCTCTGGCTCAGGAATTTCCCTGATCCCATGTTGGTGGCAAGATGAGAGCCCTGGCCCTGATCTGACTTAACCTGGGCCTTTAAATATTCAACTCTTTCTGCTAACTCCCCTGGCCTGCTTTCATGCTCATGAAGAAACTGTCTAACATTTACCTTCTCATGTAGATTTCACTAGCAGAGGCTCTTTGTGGGCTAAATATCCTAGTGGATTTAGTTTTCTGTGGAATCTGTTGTGAACTAAGTGAATATTAATAATTTATTTGGAAATTCTAGAGCCCTAGAAATATCACATCTGAGGAACTATAAGCCTGAAAGTCAGAATATAGGATGAGAAAAATATACTGCAATCGATAGCATGAGCCCTATGTATAGATCAGTAATGTTTCTTCAGTGACCCCTTGACCTCATCCTATGTACAATTCAACACTCAACAATTTCTGACTTGATCTGGAACCAGAGAGATGGCATTCCTCTCTGAGGACTGAGGTACACAGTCAGCATGTTCAAAGGTCTGGAGGTAGACTGGGACAAACTCAGGAGCAGAGAAGCACCGTCCGCACAAGACCCAGCTGTGCCTGATTATCCCCTGGTTTACTCATGGAGAGATGCTGCTGGCTTGTTCTGTTGAAAGCCAGACTTATTAAGCAAAAATTGGGATAATTTTGTTTCGTCTCTCATTGCCAGGCAAAGACACACTTTAGACATCCTAAAAGAAAGTCCAGTGAGACCCCACTCAATCTGAGAAGTGTATTTCAATAGCTGTGATTGTATTGGTTTTTACTTTTTTATTTTCACTACCCTGTGTTATATTCTAAAAATAAACGAGGTGCTAGACAAAAAAAAAAAAAAACTATATCAGGCTCAAGTCCTGCCTTGATAAAGACGCTGTCAGCCAGCCCATCTCACGGCACTCCTGTGGTGTGCAGAGCTGTCTTGAAAACTGGTAAAGAACTCCCTCAAGGAGTTGTCAAAATATTAATGCAAATAATGAGTCCACACTAATTGCATTAACATTATAGGTTCATTATCTTCCATTATTGTTGTGAAGATAATGGATGTAAAATGCTTAGCAGGTGGGAAGTGCTAAAAAATTATTGTAGTTGTTTTTAAATTATCATTGTTATCATTGCAACTTGCAAACATATTGTCAACATAAAGCAAAATTTTTCTAAGAATGGCAAGAAAGCTACCCAATACCGCCCCCTGCCACCACTACCACCACCACCAATTCTACCTCTCCAGTGTTTGGATTGTTTATTTAGAAAGTGGGGGAGTGCACAAAGGAACACAGAGGAGTGAATTAACAGATTTGCTACTTTCCATTCATTAAGATATGGGGACAGTTTTATAAATAGATCCAGGGTAATATGGTGTCATCAGGTCCAGAAGTAGCCACACAACTCTCATTTAATCTTTACCACTTGTATTCATAACATTCTGATATAAAATAATTTCCCACTTATCATAAGCCCTCCATCTCTGGGATGTGGAAACTGATAAAATCTAGGTAACAGGAAATCTCAGAGCTCTTTGGCTGAAATGAAACCACAAACTAGTTGACAGGATCAAGATAGAATTCAAAGTCCTCCTTAATACAGAGTTTATAGTCTTGCACAGATAAGAAAAAGAACAATCAGGCCAACGTAAAAGATAAGCAATTGCATAAAAACTAAAGGAGAAAATCATCCAACTTAATTTTTTTTTTTTTTTTTTGGAGCAAATACCTTCATCAGTGACAGTGACAGCACCTTATTTTTTTTGACAGAGCAGTAGTCCTTACAACTCCTTCTCATAATTAATTTCATTTGATCTTCCCAACAACAATGTACAGTTAACATGAGAGAATTTCCAAGAATAAACCTGAAGGGAAAGAACATACCTTGTTATTCTCCCAGGAAGGATTTTCTTTCAGATCTTTTTTGGGTTCTGTTTTTGTTCATCTTTCTTCAATTTGAAGAGATTTATTTTCCTATCAAGTAATCTAAATGAAAAAAAAACTGGTCTGATTCAACCTAATTCAAATACTTTCTTTTATAAAAAAAAAAAAGACATAATATGTAGTCCACTCCAAGTTAATCAGGCCATTACACATAGCAAGTGTTATGCACGGCAAATAAGATCAGGCTAAGTGTGACATAAATACATATAAATTAAGGAGGCAACAGATTTCCCAATGATTTTGAAAAATGCCAATGGCTGGTTTAAATCATTAGAGTCTCAGAGAATTTTTTATTCTGGGAAATTCACTAGGAATAATTAACTCATGACTGTATGCTCTTCCCTGGCTACTAATTTGCCTAAAAAGAGACTCATGCTAGTCTCTAGCCAGGTACTTTCAGGTGCAATCACATGCTTTCCAGGGTCAGGGTGGGAGGTGGGCACTACCCCTTTAAATGACTGTATATGTTACTTCAAAGTCATTTTTCAATTTTTTGTTTCAGAGAAGGCTCTCCAGAAAAACTTATAAGGAATCTGACAAAATCATGGAGTCACTCTGACTTATTCTTTTTAGGTGACCTAGAGTGAACTTTGCTCCTTGTAATACTAAATTCTCCACCCAGGAGGCAAGCCTGTCTACCATTTTTGTACTGTGAACCATGACCTTGAACTGAGCATGCTCAGAGGTGCCCACCACTGCTCGTGGTGAGAGGCTTTCCTATATGAATATGTATCAGTTTTCCGAGTAAAAGCCCTTTGCTTTCTTTGTCTGGAGAGGCACTGCTTTGGGAATTATCTTTCTTGGAAAATAATCAGCATCTCTCCACTGATTTCTCTCTTGGTTGTGTTTATTGGCTTTGCACTCACCGAGGCACAAACCTTCTGCATTCAGTTACAATCAGATGCTCTCAGAAAGATCAAGTAGTTAAAAGACAAATTTGAAACAGAAAGCAAAATATTCACCACTTCTTCAACATTCCTTTACATTATTATTAATTCTACTTCCTGCCTTCGGCCTTGTTCTAACTGGGCAAGCAAGAGTGGTCAGACTTAGGGTGGAGATGCCACCTGCCTATCGCTACAGGTCATAACTACTACTCAACAGCTTGCAGGTTTGTGAGTTGTTAACATTTATTAGACAACCCAGCACAATGTCTACTGTTTAATAGATGTTCAAACAATGTTTGCTGGATGGATGGATGGATGGATGGGTGAGTGGATGGATGACTGATGGAAGGAAGGACAAACTAGGTTCTGTAAAGCCCAAGAAAGGAAATATCACTCCTTTCGAACAAGTTCAGAATTTTCCAAAGGGCCTTTATTTTAAATTATTCTTGAATCTGCCCTTTATATTAGCAACTCATTGAAAAGCCACATTCATTTTATGTAGGAATCCACCCTCCTCACCACAGCCACCAAAATAGGTGTTAAGGATTAGGACTTTGAGATGAAGTTAGAACTTTGCAGAATGTTTTTTCGGAAAAAGAGATGAAGACCATTCAATCAGAGAAGTAAGAGGAACTGAAGGGCCCCGAATTCAAACCATTGCTCTAACCTGCAACATCACTCCCATCTTCAGCCCAAGCTGCCTTAGTGTTCACAATTCTGCCACTGACCTGCTGCTAAATCTTGGTGTTAAATGTGTTGGTAAACATCTATATCACTATATATTTTTTTTTTTTTTATTTATTTATTTTTTTTTTATTATTTTATTTTTTTCCCAAAAGTTGCATTTTAATACATGTTGGCAAACATAACAGAAAAAAACAAATTATCAGAAGCTGTACACACTATTCACTGAAAACATTTGTTGAGGCAA